>CM027120.1:35336248-35664334 GCA_015476505.1 Urochloa ruziziensis | reverse complement strand
ACTTCATTGGCAAAGAGAGACTGTTGCACAGACTAAGCATGCAATGGGTATCAATAATACAGCTCAGAGTTTGCAGTCTACTTCTTTGGCATTACAATCGTCAGTTTCATCGATTCATCCATCGGCTCAAAATCATGATGTCAATCTCAAATTGAAGAAGTTCCTGAGGAGTTACAGGCAACAGATTCACTTCAACAGCCGACGGTTCAAACTCAACAATCAATGGCTCCATCGCAGCAGCATCATTTGGCTTTAGATCAGCAACAAGAAAATTGCCGGACTCAAGATTTAAAGGATCAATCAATGACACAGCCAGAGCTACAGTCTACCAAAATTGAGCCATTAGTACAGCCGGAATTGCAGCTAGGATATCAGCAGTTCATCTGGTCATCAGATCAATTGCTGCAACTGGAAAATGATTGGCTGAAAAAATTGGCTTTACAGCAAGCATCTTATATTGCCCAAGAGTGCCGGCTGTTCAGAGTTTATTTTTCATGGGAGCCGGTGGGGAAACTACTGCAGAAGATGCTCTAAAAATCTTTTTGTTCCCATTGCTATCATCCGGATCGGCCTTTGCTTGGTTTCCTTCATTACCAGCAAATTCAGTTGTACGATGGGCTAATCTGAAAAAACAATTCCACGAATACTTCTTTGCTGGGGTGCAAGGTAGAAAGCTCACATTTTTTTTTGTTCAAAAGAGCAAGCATCTCCGACGGATATTTCAAGTTCATTAGTCAAAGAATACTCATTGGTTTGTTGGAGTTAATTCAAAGTCGATATAATACTCCAACAAGAACAGCCGATGCATAATCTCATCGGTTTCTTAGTAGTTGAAGCATTGGTTGAAGGAGTTGCAGAAAGTACCATATGTGTGAGGATTTCAGTATCCAACGGGGACAACGAAATGGAAATGGCATTGTATAATAATGGCCAGTGACATATTATTTATTGTCTGTCAGCTAATAAAAATAATCTCCAGTGACATATCAGCCGATTGAAGCAAGTTTGGGTTATTCTATTGATTTCTTTTCTTGCTAGCTGCCGATGATGACTTGTGGAATCACCGAGTCCAAGTGTTTGCCAACGGAAATAATCGCGAAAGGGATAGTGATCCAAGTTTTAAACTGCCAGACAGAAATGTTGATGGGCATGCCAGTTCCGTATTCTAGTCAGGTGTATGATTATCTTTGCATCGGCAACCCAAGTGTATACACTGGCGGCTTACTCGGCATTGAGTAACCATATGAGATTCGAGGATTGAGTGCTCTGGCACTAAGTTTTGTGGTCTGTTTACTAAACATATCTTAGCAGATCGCAATAAAAGCTGATTGAGGTATATTATCGGCTACATATTGGTCGGATTGTTTCGGTGCTGAAATTAATTATAGAAGTGAAGTTGGTCGGCTGAAATAATTTATTCTCCTATTATACGAAGCCTATGAAGGTCATGAAGGAAGAGCCGATGGAGTAGTTCGACATATCGGCTGATGAAAGAAAAGGAGTTCAAATGTCAGATTATACCAAGTATACTACTGCTGCTTATAATGATCAATAGTGGGCATCGATGACTAAAGAGCCGATAAAGTTGAAGGAAAAGATTTATTCCCGTTTATATCAGCTGGCCTATAGTACACTTTTCTCAGGATTTTCCTAGATTGGTATTGGCTAAAGCAGCAAGAACTATGAATATTTTTGGAGCCAATGTCTTGGGGATACTAGTGCTAGAAATAGTCATGCTTTAAAATATCGGCTCGATCATACCACTCAGGGGAGTGATTAGATGGATGATTAATTGAAGAGTCTGAGACATGACATGGGAAATGATATGAAGCTGACTTATACACGTGAAAAGAAGGGAGTTGAATTAATTATTCAAGCTCGAAAGATCGGCGTGAGCACATGGAAGCTGAATCGGCATGAGGGCTCTATGATCTGATTTAAAAAGCATGAAGCCGATCCGATTTGCATGCAGCCGGTCCGAGTAAATATCGGCACGTTAGCAGGGAGGCGTATGAAAGCAGTTGAAGGACCGATTAGGCGACCAGAGGGGGGGGGGGGGGGAGTGAATGGGAGCCGATAAAATTTCTTTCACAAATCCGGCTTTTCCCAAATCAACTCAAGCCAACCAAACGATCTAGCCAAGATCACGTAGCTACTGAGAAGCTACTGACTCTAGGAACTAGATCAAAGCAGCGGAAAAAGAATCGAACAAATCGAGCACAAGACGCAGCCTCAACAGGAAGAGTTCAGTGAACTTTACACGGGTCGTTTGATCCGACCGCACATGAAAAGCACCGGTCGGATTGATCGCCTATGCTCCGACTGTCACTGGGAGAAAACAACAGATTGAATCAGCGAAATTTGCATGGGTCGATTGATCCGACCACACATGAAAAGCACCTGTCGGATTGATCGCCTATTCTCCGACCGTTGTTGAGAGAAAACAACAGGTCGTTTGATCCGACCAGTTCAAGAACCACCGATCGGATCAATAGGTCAACAGTCTTGCCCCTGACCTAACCTTTCCCTCAGTGCGATCGATGATCCGACCGAGAGTCGATCGGAGCATTCAATCGAAATATCGACCTTCTACCAGAGAGTTTGCAAGGCTGCGAAGGCAAGCAGTCGATTGATCCGACTGAGCCAGGAAGAACCGATCGGATCGATAGATCGACACAGAGAAACTATCACCTTGAGATTGCAAGGCTGCGAAGTCCTAGCGGTCGATTGATCCGACCCAGTCAAGGAAAACAGAACGGATCAATAGATCGACGCAGCGAAAATGTCAACTCGAGAATGGATCTCCCAAAGACTTGGAGTCTTGAGACAAGATTTTGGGTAGATGATATACACCTCAGGGAGAGGCTATGCCCCAAAGATCTTGGCCTCAAACCTCCTAGAACTCCTGGAATCACAGATCTCGTGAAGAACACCAAGAACTCGAGTTCATCCCAAAACTTCAAATCCAAAGCGATTCCCGGCGTTTGGGGGCAAGAGATCACCAGCAAAAGAGGCACAAGGCACTCATATGTGAATCCCCCAAAGAAATCCAAGAGAAAACGCCAAGGAAGTGAAGAACGAAAATCCCCCAAAAATAGCTCCGAAAATAGGAAAAAGAAAAGGAGCTCGTGGATTCGAATCATGGCACGAAATTGAATTTTGGATTACTTCACCATGTGCGGTTACAAGCCACTTGCTAGCACAAACAAAGCTAGAATGGCAAAAAGATCAATCAAAGATCCTCCTCTCTCTCCCTCCTCTCAAACCCTAGAAAAGACCCTCTCACAAACAAATGAGATGTCTACCACCTATCCTCTCCAAGGGATGGCTGCCCACAATAGCCACTCCTCATATATCTAGGCGCCCTGCAAATGTCCAGAACGCCCTCACATGAAGCAATACAATACCCTTAGGGGCAAATTTGTCATAGTTGCGAATATTTTCCGGCTGGGACACCTTCCACCGCAAGCTAGCTTCCCTTCGATGCAAGCCTTGCGGTCACGCGCGTGTCCTCCGGATCGAAGCTCCTCGACGCCGAACTTGGGCCTGGCTGGTCACCTCGGCCCAGCTGCCCGAACTTCGCCTCGTCGAGTCCTCGGCCTTGGTTTTGAGGCCCAAACCAAGGTAAACCGTCCAGCGATGATTTTGTGGCCAAATCACCCCCGCGTGCAAGCTTCGGTTATAGCCGCTACCTTGCACCGGCTTCGTCCACTGATGATTTTGTGGCCAAATCACCAAACCCCGCGTGCAAACTTCGGTTTTTAGTCGCTACCTTGCACCGGCTTCATGTCCGCGTACGAGCTTCGGTTGTGAGCCGCTACCTCGCACCGGAACCACGTCCCCTTGCTCGTTCTTGCACCATGTGAACCGCACTTGATCCATCTGGCCACCGGGTCCCTCGAACCAAGCCTACTTGTCTCTCCGCTCCTCGGAGGCCGCCATGGCTAAGACCTTTCGCGCCTGTCTTCACCTGCACCCAAGCAATCAAAGCCGCATTCTACACCTGCAATACTTGAGCCAAGGGAAACGTCATCCACACCACGTTGTCAATCCCATCACACCAGGAAGCGACCATCCACCGGTCCTCGGACACACCGGGTCCTCAGCAGTCAATACATTGGTTACTTATGGTCCGCATTGGTTCATTCCTCTTTGCATCAGCCAATGGCAAGTTAGTATTCCATCGGCAGCTGAAGGTGTCACTATAACAGGTCTTGCCGATTTACTAGCACAACGCTCGAAACGACAAATTTCTGCTTTTGCAACTGTTGGCCTACTGGAATGGCAGATATTGGCTCTGCTTGTCTTCTTTGGATTCTATCAGCTTAGTGATGGAACTACAAAGGCCCAATAAAAAGTTGCATCGGTTACATGAGATACTATGAGTGACTAAAGTAAAATCGGTTGATCTAAAATTAATTTCTTGTCTGATGCAATATCGATCATCTTGTTTGATCGTCGGCTAAGTAAGTGAGCGTGTGAGGCTGATGATCCTGATGTGATGTACGGCTGATGATTGTTATATGCCAATGGAATCAAATCTCAAATCGGCAGAGTCTCAAATCCGACAAGTCTCATAGACCAGAGAGAAGTGGGATCGGCAGTCCTCCGATGGTTATGTATTATATATTATGATTCAGCCAATGGTCAGCCAGCGTGGCTGATGGAGCCAATGTTTAGCCGTTGTCCTCTACAGCCAATCGTCGGTCAATAATATTTTGATTATGGTGCGGTTGATGGTTAATATTAAAGGATGATTGATGGAATTATTTTATTCATGGAAAAAATTTGTCGGCTAGAAGATCAGCTATGTGTTATTGGGAGTAGAATGATAAAAAATTTGGATACATCAAACAACAAGCTACAGGCTGGATAATGAAGCACAATCCGCATCAATGCCACGCCATATGTCCTGCTTGCGCTTGATTGCTGAGATGGTGGAGAAGGTTGCAGATCGTTTGGCTGACTTCAAGACCACAACCGGCGTCTCGAAGATCTTGACAATGAAAGCTGATGAGACATGATTAACGGCTACATATTTAAGGGAAGATCAAAATGAAGTAACGGGCTGCAAGCACAGTCAATATATAAAATATATGAAGGATGGAGTATTTGAGTTGATGGAAAAAGCTAGCAGTGCATACACGGTCTATCAGTTGGCTACCTTCTGGAAACAATTAAATGTCTATGCTATTCAGATTCCATGAGAAAAGATTGAATTGATTAAAGTATATGTGCTAAAATGTGAAGTGATTGGCCAATGGAAAATACAACCAGCAGAAGAATTTTGACCGATGATGGGACTTTAATGTCCATGAAGAAGTTCTCTGATGATAGCCGATGGGTGGAAACAGATGTGGAAAGTACTAATCGGCTATTGGAAAGTCAACTACCCTTATTGGTTAGCTCCAGACTAGAAGAGCTTAGGGGTTTGGGTGTTGGTTCGCAAATAATTGAGCTGATTAGATGATTGGAGATACAGCAGATGCAAAGAAAGCTGGAAGGGCAGCTCTTGAATTCCTTGATTGGCTACTGCCTTTTATGTGAAAGATAGCCGATTTAATCGTCTGCAATTAAAATCGGCTGCTGAAAGGGCATGAAGTTCTATATTTGAGGTAGGTAGAGGCACGACACCCACACCCGACAGACAACGATGCCATATATCGCCACAAGTTGCTGCAAGTTAAGGACGTCCGGCTGAGCAATAAGACGTTGCTTCTGCCAAAGTCGATGCCGTCATTGTCGCTGATTGCCAAAGGTGATGATGACGCCATCCGTTGGAAGCAATACACAGTTGCAATGAAGGTATGCTGTCACCATATGCCAATAACAGTGCTGGGGCTTTGACACCGACGATGCGATCTCAAGGTTCAAACATCAAACCGAACCGAACGTGGCGGCTGAGTTGGAGACGAGTTGTAACTTGAGGAAGCCTGTAGCATGTACGTGTTCAGCGTGGCGATGTCCTCATCATCCCCCCTTCTTGAACTGAAGTCGTCCTCGACGCCATCCCATTATCATCAAACTCTTGCAAAAGGTTAGTAACAATAGGATACGATGCACAAGATAGATGATCATTGGCAACAAAGATATCTCGACAAAGCATAGTATAACAAGGTGCATCAGGATTATCACATAATGCAGCAATAGCACATGTAGTAGCAAGGAAAGCACCTCCTTTTAACTTAATCCCTTTATGTGTATCTGTTGACACCGTTTTTTGACACATGGCAAGACCGATGTCAAAAAGGAAAAGAAAAGGTGTTTTGGAATCAGACGAAGCGGTGGTTCTAGAAATCGGAATCGACGAAGGGCATAGAGAACAAAGAAACCGATGGGAGGTAATTCCAATAGGATCTAGTAAAGCCGATGGAAGGATATGCCGATTCAGTATAGAAATTGCTGATGGAGCGAAGAAGGATTATTAGAATAAAGAAATCAGGAGAAACAAAGCACTAGAAGAGAATGAGGCATCCGCACCGGGTTGGGAACCCCTTCAGCAAGCGGTTTCCCAACCGGTGCGGATCTTTCGGTGCTAAAGGGGTACAACCTTTAGCACCAGGGTCATTTACCCCGTGCTAAAGGCCCCTTTAGCACCGGGTCTCGAAACAACCGGGCTAAAAGGGGCCGCGCACAGGGCCCCTTCGCGAGCCCCTTTAGCACCGGTTTTGTAGCTAGAACCGTGCTAAAGGGGGACCATATATTTTCCCTTTTCCAGCCTTCATCTTATTTGTTGTATACGTATTTTGCCACGTATTTCGTCTACGTATTGTTCTATACGGATGTCGTACTACACTGCACTAGTAGTTGTATAAGGCGCGTTATAAACATAAAAAGACATATATTACATATCTTAGTGCCAAAAGAGTTACATCATCTCATAGTGCTAAAAGAGTTAAGTTTTCTAAGTATCCATAAATTACAATCCTGCACTTCGACGAGCTGATGATGACTAGAGACGAGCAGAGGATCTAGGACCAGCGATGGAGGAACGAAGACTTGAGGTTTCCGTATTGTCCCATGCATCATCATAATGAAATTCCTCCATTCCAATTGATGATCTCGTCCCCAATAAATCAACGAGTTGTTCTGCAACTGCGTCGATCTTATGCTGCTCTAGCTTTTACTAGAGATGGACCTCATCTACGAATGCAAACATTAAAATTAAAGTATAATAATGCGGTGAAGTTGAATTAGAAACTGTAGATAGATATTGCGGTACCATAATATCATGGTTAGTATATATTTTTTTAATCCAGCTATGCATGTACTCGCAAACGTAGTATTCGCATAATTATTGCCGGCCCTGTTGATGACACTGTTGGCGAAAACAAGTGTAAAGATATTTTTTAAGTTGATTAGCAAAGACGTATATGTACCAATTGACATGCGTACCGGGAATTCAGTATTCCATACGAGCTTTCATATCCAATACCGGGGTGCTTTTTCACGAATCTCGTTCCACATCCTACAATTACATATATCATGTTGTTAGTCTCAAATTTGAGTTCAAATAAAATAAGTCAATAATGTAAGTATATAGAAAAATTTGAATTGTTGAAATTTACTTATATATACGCCTTGTAAACATGTCAATGATTTCCTGATACTGTTCTTGTGGTTTCCTCAACGAATCGAAGACGTTAACCACACCTCTATCAGGATTCAGTACTATGAGCACCCAGTGGTAACTACATACATATGTATAAGTGTTTTAGCATAATGAGATAATTTAAAGAAATTAAGAAATTAAGAAAATAAAATGAGATAATATAAGTGTTAGCACTCACCCGAAGTGGTATGGCAATAGTATGGAGTCCATAAAATTTTGCTTATCCACATACTTGAATAAGTTCTGATATGTCGCCTCTGATCTTTATAAATCATTTCTTGGTTTACCTTTGATGGGTCCATGAAACCAACGTCAAAAATACGCTCCCTCCGACATCTTTGAATCTCCATTCTACATAATAAGCATAAAGTAGCGCCGTCACTCATAGAGTTTTTTAAATGACAATAAAGAAACTGTTATAAGAAATCACTTACAGAACCCAGGTTGAATCAAGACATGTCCAGGGCGTCTCAGTTGTAGATTTCGTAGATATCTTTGAACTCATAACCAAATCGTGTCTTCTCCATTGAAAAATCCTCATCTTCACGCGACACCCGAACATGTCTCGTCCTTTCGACGCTTGAACCATGTACCATCCATGCAATAAATACATCTTTGTTTGTAGCTTTTTCACATCATCTGGCGGGACGACGACTTTCCAAGCTCAAATAGCCACTTAGTCACTTTAGCTTTGGGCGGGATTCTTGGCCAGTGAGGACCGCTCTACTGAGACCTGTCCTTCGTCCATTTGACGTTGGAGCATCAGTTCGTGCGCATCTGGCAACTGAGTCAATCCTTGTTGAGGTTGTTCGCCGAGCTGAGGAATAGTAGAACGTTTCGACTTATGCGTTACCGGCTTCACTTTAGACTTAGGCGATGCCGGCTTCACTTTAGACTTAGGCGATGCCGGCTTCACTTTAGACTTAGGCGATGCCAACCGCTTCAGCCTGCTCAGCTCTCTTCCTTTCTGAAAGATTTATTTAATTGAGGCGTCGTAGTCAGATATTTCGGCTTTTTTTCTGTTCTGCCCTGGTCAAATTTTGTAAGAACCACTCGCCGCCTTGACCGGGTCAACCACGAACTCTTTCTCAGGCTCTTTCTTCTTGTGAAAATGCGCGTGTACTTCTGCGGCGACTACCTCGTCAAGTTCCTCTTCCGTCAGCTCGTAAGCTAATTTCTTCTTTTGCCGGCACTTTCTTTTGCTTAGTTGGCCGCTTGGTGGTGGTGGAGGACTTGTTGGCCGCAGTTTTCTTTCTGGGCGGATTCCTTTTTGGCCTCGCCGGTGGAGACCAATCTTCTTCTGCCGGAGGATCATCAGCTGAGGATCATCTGCCGGAGGATCATCTGCCGGAGGATCATTTGCCAGAGGATCATCGTCATGCGTGAGACGGTGGACCTGGCGGACGGTCGAGGTTGTTGCTTCCACACCAGGTATGATGATGTCACGCTTGCTCCATAGAATGATGCCGTGACAACACTTGTCCAGAAGTGTTTCCCTATCACCTCCGGGGGATGTCAAGCTGCAAGCCGTTGTAGTCTGAGACAACTTGTTCCACCTCGACTGGTGCGTAGCCATATGGAATCTCCTTGGAGTGTACTGTTTGTCCTTCTTCCAATGGTCTAGCCGTGCCGTATGCAACCTAATATATTCGGAAAAGTTAATAACACAATAATATGTTCAACATATGTAACTAACTTAAGTCATTGTTATTATACGTACCACCACTGATATGTTCTTCAATGTTGAATGAAGCTCGCAAGCGGTGCGCTGAGATATTTCATCCACAGGGTAACGGGCCGGTTCTGATTGAGCTGGCGGAAGCTCTGTGGAAGCGTGACTGCTACGTTGTTGTGGAGGGGTAACCAAAGCAGCAGGATCTTCTGTTCCTCTAGATTGTGTCATCTGAATAGTGCTAGCTTCATTCGCTGTTCCATCTCTCCCTCCATATCCTGTATCCGTGCGCCCTGGGCGGCTACGATTTCCTCTAGCTCCCTCATCCTGTTCTCTGTTTCGGTCTTCTTCCGCTTACGGCTCCTGTAGGAGGAGCTGTCCTCCTTGAAAGCATACTTCCAAGAAACAGAAGTTCCTACTCCGCGCGTTCTTCCAGGATGCTCCTTGTTTCCTAAGGCATAGGTTAGCTCATCTCTTCTCTGTCAGGGATGAATTCTCGGCCTCAGCTTTCCTTATGATTTCAAGGAGGCGGTGAGCTAGGTCTCGCAAGTCCTCGCCAAAAATCAAAGATCCGTCTATTGGACTGAGAGTGCCTCCATGACCATAATACCAATGCTTGGATCGTAAGGGCCAGTCATGTGTCGCTGGACGAATGCCTTTAGCATAGAGATCTTCTTCCATCTTGTCCCATTGTCGACGCTACCTTTATAACCGCCTGAACCCATTCGATGGGTGTACTTCTTTTTTTCCGCATTGCCGATGTTCCTTGCGGATATCTCAGATCCTTCTGTGGACTGTTTGTACTCCACGAACGCGTCCCAATGATGAGGTCTTATGGTAGGGTGATTGTCAAAATCCGGAATTTCTTCTGTTTTGAGATATTTCTTCCACAATTTTGTCTTATAATTTTGAAATTGAGTTGCCATCTTTTTCAGCGTCCAATCCTTCAATTTCTCTTCAAGATCTGAAGGAAATCCGAATATTTCTTTCACATCAGTCCATATCATTTCTTTCTCCGTATTAGCCAGAACATACGGTTCATTGGGGTCCGTAGATCTCCATTTCCTGATGCTAATGGGAACGCGTTCACGAACAATAACCCCACATTGAGAGACATATTTTCTGGCAATTTCTTTGGGCTCAGTTGGCTCGCCATCATCCTCCACTTTGGTGATGTGCAATTTGACCTCCTTCAGCCTCTTAGTGGTACTTCTTTTTCCAGGGCGTTTCGTAGCGGCAGTTGTCGCCGTAGATGGCTAGAATAATTAGACGTATAAATTAGTCACAACATTAGGTTAAGATAATGTATATAATGTTTATGAGAAATATTAGCACCTGACTAGACGTGGGCTCATCGCTATTACGTTGACCCACATTAGGTTGCACCTGGTCCAAATTATCGCCACCAGAAATACCTTGCATTATTTCTTCCATGCTCGGTGGTCCGATCAGTGTTTCCACCCAAATGAAACTAGCTGCTAAGAATTCATCATTATCCTCCTCGTGGATCGTCATCTTCAAAAATAAATATTCTACGTTAAATAAATAATTATTGAACGTTAAAGAAATATTCTAGTCAAATAAATACTTATAAGTATTGTACGCTATAGAAATATATTTACGTCAAATAAATAATTATTGTATGTTAAATAAATATTCTACGTCAAATAAATAATTATTGTATGTTAAATAAATATTTACGTCAAATAAATAAGTATTGTACGCAAAAGAAATATTCTACGTCAAATAAATAATTATTGTATGTTAAATAAATATTCTACGTCAAATAAATAATTATTGTATGTTAAATAAATATTTACGTCAAATAAATAAGTATTGTACGCAAAAGAAATATTCTACAGTCAAATAAATAATTATTGTATGTTAAATAAATATTCTACGTCAAATAAATAATTATTGTATGTTAAATAAATATTCTACGTAAATAAATAATTATTGTATGTTAAATAAGTATTCTATGTCAAATAATTAGTGTACGTTAAATAAATATTCTACGCCAAATAAATAATCACTGTACGTTAAAGAAATATTCTAAGTCAAATAAATAAATTCTAGTAAATTTAACGTTAACCCTAATCATTTACACTAACTATAAAATTAATACACATGCAGCTGTCGGGTTCTCCATGCACGTCGGAAAGGGCTTACGTGTGGCCGGCTTCAAACGAGCTCGTGTTCGCGCGGCGGTCGGCGGCGGTTCTCGGCAGTCGCAGGGGTCGCACTCGGCCGGCTTCAGACGAACAGCCGCTCGCGGACGCGGATCGCTTTAGCCGATCGAGCTCGCGGATCGCTTGAGACGAGCTCGCGTTCGTCGGCCGGTACGTGCGTGGAGGCGACGGGCGTCGAGCTAGGCGGCAACGGCGCGCTGGCGGCGCGACGGTGTGGGCGGCCGAGCGGCGACGGCGGGGCGGGGCGGCCAGCGACGGGGGGCGGCCAGCGACGGTGGGGCGGCCAGCGACGACGTACGGCGGGGGCGGAGCGCGCGGCCAGCGACGGCGGGGCGGCGGGAGGCCGCGGGACGGCGGCGGCGGCTGCTGATGGAGGGCGGCGGCGCGTCCGGGGCGCGGCCAGCGACGGCGGGCGCGGGAGGCCTGCGTTACGCGGGCGGCGGCGCTGTCGGCGGCGGCGGCGACGGCGCGCGAGCGGGCGCGCGTGTCTCGGGTCGAGCCGCGTCGGTGGAGGGCGGCGCCGGGGTTGGAGACGGCGGCGGCAACGGTGGAGGGGCGGCGGCCGGGGGTGGAGATGGCGGCGGCGCTTGGGGAGATGCGGAGCGGCGATGGGCGCGACGAGGCGGCGGTTGGGAAGACGCGGCGACGATGGGGGACGACAGCGGCGCGGCGGCGCGGCGTCGCGCTTGGGGACGACGGCGGCGCTTAGGGACGACGGCGGCGTGCGCTTGGAGACGACTGCGGCGGCGCGGTGGCGGTTGGGTGAGGACGGCGGCGGGGAGACGAAGTAGGGAGTGGAGAAGACGAAGACGGCGAGATGCGAAATTTTCTAAGTGTTGACTATATATAGGGGCGGCCTTTAGCACCGGGCCTTGGCTGCGCCCGGTGCTAAAGGTCCTTTAGCACCGGGCGCAGCCAAGACCCGGTGCTAAAGGTTTAGATTAGCACCGGGCGCAGCCAAGGCCCGGTGCTAAAGGTCAGCCGCCGGGGCGCCAAACGAAACTGGGGACCTTAAGCACCGGGTCTTAGATCCGCCCGGTGCTAAAGGTGCCCCAGTTCCGTTTGGCGCCAGTTTTTTGGCGCAATTTTATATTTAGCACCGGGTTTTGCAAATACCCGGTGCTAAATAATATTACATCTAAATGTTTATTCTTATTTATTTAATTTATACTTGGTCTTATTTATTTAGGTTGTAGTTAGTCTTATTTAATATATTTGTTATATATGAAATGAAAGAGAAAAAAAAGTTAAAATATATTACATCTAAATGTTTAGTCTTATTTATTTAATTTATACTTAGTCTTATATATTTAGGTTATACTTGGTCTTATTTATTTAGATTGTAGTTAGTCTTATTTATTTAGATTATAACTAAAACATTATTAGCCACGTCATAGTGCAATTAATATATAAAAAATTAATATATTTGTGTATATATGAAATGAAAGAGAAAAAAAGTTAAAATAATATTACATCTAAATGTTTAGTCTTATTTATTTAATTTATACTTAGTCTTATATATTTAGGTTATACTTGGTCTTATTTAGTTAGATTGTAGTTAGTCTTATTTATTTAGATTATAACTAAAACATTATTAGCCACGTCATAGTGCAATTAATATATAAAAATTAATATATTTGTTATATATGAAATGAAAGAGAAAAAAAGTTAAAATAATATTACATCTAAATGTTTAGTCTTATTTATTTAATTTATACTTAGTCTTATATATTTAGGTTATACTTTGTCTTATTTATTTAGATTGTAGTTAGTCTTATTTATTTAGATTATAACTAAAACATTATTAGCCACGTCATAGTGCAATTAATATATAAAAATTAATATATTTGTTATATATGAAATGAAAGAGAAAAAAAGTTAAAATATTACAGTTTTCATCATAGTGCAATTAACTTATACAGCATCATTGTTTACTTGAACGCTAACAAACTTTCTTCTCACAAATGTCCCTTGATTGTGATCGCGACGTAGATAGGGTGTCTCCTCTGCTGCTAACAGGACGGTTGGGTCAGCAGCCACCGAGAATGGAGGTCGACCGTCGAGCATATCATAATCTTCATCTGTCTTATCCTCAACTCCTACGATTTTTCTTTTTCCAGGAAGAACTATATGACGCTTTGGCTCGTCTTTTGATGGGTCCGATTGCTTGCTCGTCCCTTTCTTTGGCTTGCTAGCCATGTCTTTTATATAAAAAACTTGTGTCACATCTTTGGCTAGGACGAACGGTTCGTCTAGAAACCCAATCTTGTTTAGGTCCACTATAGTCATCCCATACTCATCAGTTGTAACTCCTCCTGCAGTCAGTTTCACCCATTGACACTTAAACAGTGGGATCTTTAAAGGTCCATATTCCAGTTCCCATATCTCCTCTATGACACCATAGTATGAGTTCTTATTGCCATTGCTGTCGGTCGCATCGATCCGGACACCACTATTTTGGTTGGTGCTCTTCTTGTCTTGGGCTCTTGTATAAAATGTATACCCATTTATGTCGTAGCCTTGAAATTTTAAGATCGTGGTCGATGGACCCCTAGCTAGAAAGGCTAGTTGCGCATCAATACCCACAATAGCCATCAGATGTTCTCGCAACCAATCTGCGAAACTACTATTGTGTTGACGTTGAATAAATGTCGCAGTCTTTCCTGGATTTTCTTCATACAGAATCTTCATGTGCTTCTCGATGTATGGAGCAACTAAGGCTGACTGCTGCAGAATTGTGAGATGTGCTTTACGAAATGTCAGCATGTCTCTGATTACCATCGTCTTTCTTCCTAGTGTGCCCTTTCCACCAAGTCTCCCCTCATGATGTGATTCAGGCAATCCAATCGGCTTGAGGTCTTCGATAAAGTCAACACAGAATTCAATCACCTCCTCTGTTTCGTATCCCTTAGCAATGCATCCTTCTGGACGAGCACGACTACGTACATACTTCTTCAGAACAGCAAAGTATCTCTCAAAAGGGAACATGTTATGAAGAAATACCGGGCCCAGTATACGAATCTCTTTGACGACGTGAACCAATAGATGTGTCATAATATTGAAGAATGATGGTGGAAATATCATCTCAAAGCTGACAAGACATTGGACCACGTCGTTCTGTAGCCTATCCAAATCTTCAGGATTGATCACCTTCTGAGAAATCGCATTAAGGAATGCACATAGCTTCACAATCGCTTTCCGCACATTAACTGGTAGCACACCCCTCAGTATGATGGGAAGCAGTTGGGTCATCAACACATGACAGTCGTGAGACTTGAGGTTTAAGAACTTTTTATCTTTCATGTTAATTATTCCTTTAATATTGGAGGAATAGCCTGACGGGACCTTGATACTGTTCAAGCATTCAAACATACTTGCCTTCTCCTCTTTGCTGAGAGTGAAGCTAGCGGGACGCAGGTACTTGGGTCCTTTGTCTCTGTTTTCTGGATGTAGATCATTCCGTAGATTCAAACGTTTAAGTTCTTGTCGTGCTTCCAGTGTATCTCTTGGCTTCCCATAAGTACCAAGGAAGCTGATCAAGTTCACACAAAGATTCTTCGTCAGATGCATCACATCAATTGCGTTGCGGACCTCTAACAATTTGCAATAAGGAAGCTCCCAAAAGAGAGACTTTTTCTTCCACATCACGGCACGCCCATCCTCATCTGCCTTGACAGGTTGGCTTCCATCTCCCTTTCCAAATATTACTTCTACATTTTTCACCATATCAAATACATCTTGTCCATTGCGGTGTATCGGCTTTGTACGGTGCTCCGCATCCCCGCCAAAATGTGGACATTTCTTTCGTAGTTCGTGCTTCGAAGGAAGAAATCGACGATGACCCATGTAAACAACCTTTCTACAATGCTTCAAATAGATGCTTTCAGTATCATCTAAGCAATGTGTGCATGCTTTATATCCTTTGTTTGTTTGTCCGGACAGGTTACTTAGTGCAGGCCAATCATTGATGTTGATGAAAAGTAGTGCCCTAAGGTTAAAACTTTCCTGTTTGTACTCATCCCACATAGTAACACCTTCTTCCTTCCACAGTTGTTTAAGTTTGTCAAGCAATGGTCTTAGATAAACATCGATGTCGTTGCCAGGTTGCTTTGGACCTTGGATAAGCACCGGCATCATAATGAACTTCCGCTTCATGCATAGCCAAGGAGGTAAGTTATAGATACATACAGTCACAGGCCAAGTGCTATGACTACTGCTCATTTCACCAAATGGATTCATGCCATCAGTACTTAAACCAAGCCTTAAATTTCTTGCATCAGCATCGAACGTTGGGCATGCTCGGTCAATGTTTCTCCACTGGGATCCATCGGCGGGGTGCCTCAACATACCATCGCTTTTACGTTCTTCCTTGTGCCATCGCATCAACTTGGCATGCTCTTTGTTCCTGAACAAACGCTTCAGACGTGGTATTAAAGGAAAATACCACACCAGCTTCGCAGGAATCTTGTTCTTAATAGTCTCCCCATCAACCTCACCAAGGTCATCTCGGCTGATCTTGTAGCGTGTGCATTTGCAAACCGGACAACAATCCAAATTTTCGTATTCAGCACCACGATATAGGATACAGTCATTAGGACACGCATGTATCTTCTACACCTCTAAACCAAGAGGGCAAACAACACGTTTTGCTTCCCACGTTGTTGATGGCAATTCGTCACCCTCGGGAAGAATCTTCTTCACGAGTTTCAATAATTCCTCAAAACCCTTGTCAGTAACACCATTACATGCCTTCCACTGCAAAAAATCAAGCGTGATACCCAACCTTTTCAACCCCTCTTTGCAATTTGGGTACAAATCAGTTCTGTGGTCCTGTAACATACGATCTATCTTTTTCCTTTCCTTGTCATTGTCACAGCCTTGCTCGGCATCACGTAACATTTGACCAAGTGCATCATTAGGGTCATTCTGTGGAACAACATCTTCCTGGTCAGCACCATCCTGATCTGCATAATCCATTGCAACATCCGCAAAGGCACCATATTGAATGTCGTTATCATCCTCCTCTTCTTCATTGTCATCCATTATGACTCCTCTTTCACCGTGTTTCGACCAAACCGCATAGTTTTGCATGAAACCATGGGTCATCAGATGGAAGTGAAGAACCCCTCTTGATATGTACGATTTCTGATTTTTACATTGCCCACACGGACAAAACATGTCACCTGACGGCGACTTGTTGTCCTCCGCCACATCGAGAAAAGCATGCATGCCATCAACCCACTCCTGACTGCGTCGGTCCGCCAAGTGCATCCATTGCCTATTCATCTACATTTAGCAAAGTGATCTAATTAATTCATACACATTTCAAAATTATCGAAATATCCAACACGACCAAGGTTCATAATTTATTCATACATTACAAAGTGATCTAATTGAAAATAAAATTGTATTTCTCAAAGTCATAATGAAACACGACCAATGTTCATAACTTATTCAAGATGTCGTACATAAATTTCTCCACATCCAACATGCAACATGACCTATATCTTTAACCATCCTTCGGTAGGAAAGTAGGATGCTCTAATATATTTTTTCCTGGTGCAGAAGATGGTAGAGCTGGACCGTAGCGCCGCAACAGATCTTGAAGATCAAAACCAGGTTCCTCACCCCTTGCAACACATTCTTCATGTGTTTTAATCAAAAATTTAAGTTGTGCTTTCACCCAAGGTCCTGGTTTTTTCGACTTATCATGAGGTGGTACTGTAGTTTTGTCCTTCCCGCGAGACGAACCACGATCACTATCACAGGTCACACTTCCTCCAGCAGTAGCCATATCGATATATCCACAAGGCTTTTATTTCTCAAAAAACAATAAATGTTATTGAAAAAATACTCATTACAACATACGAACTTGTGTCAAAATAAACTAATCAATTTCACATATCTCCAATTAATATAAAAAATTACATAACACATTTTTAAAAATCATTATATTTCATTTATAAATAAAATACTAAAAAGCATACTCAAAAAGATTTCTAACAAAATTTCTCCAATACATACCTAACATTAAATTTAAAACACTATGAACACACATATATAACCCTTTCTCTCTCTTCTCTTTTTTCCTTCACAAATTTCATATTTATAAAGTATAATAACAATAGAAACTAAACAAGAACATGAGAGGATGAAATTGTGTACCTCGTAGAATGCTGTAAAAGAAGGAAAGCTTCACAATTTTTGAAAAAAAATTGGCAAAATCTCCCCTCAACCCGAGCACACCATGAACACAGCTCGGAGTGTTCATGCTGGCTCGGGCGTGGGGAGGAAGGAGGGAATATATAGGTAGATAATCAGCAACGGTTGCTGGCTGCAACCGGTGCTAACATCGGGGATTTAGCACCGGTTCATAGCTAGAACCGGTGCTAAATGTTGCTCCAGAATTAGCACCGGTTGCAGGTAGCAACCGGTGCTAAAGGGGTAGATTTAGCACCGGTTGCTGGATGCAACCGGTGCTAAAGGTTCTCCCCCCTACCAACGCGCGCCGCGCGCGCCTGCGCGCGGCTGCTAGCCGTTGGACCCGGTGCTAATACTCCATTAGCACCGGGGCCAAAAATGGCCGTTGTTTATGTCGTCCGCGGATGCCTCATTCTCTTCTAGTGAAAACCGACGAGTTCATGCAAGGTCGCAATGCAAGGCTGCATCAGTTAGGTCCAATCTCGATCAAGTTTATAAGTTCTGTCAAACCCCGATTATTTGTGCAAAATTTTCTTGGTTAAGTCTAATATTTTATACAAAGGCTAGTCATTGAGGTCTATCCTACCAGCCAAGTTGACTTGTTCTGGCTGATTAGAGTTTTGCTCACGAGTGTTGCATGTCTTGCGTAAGTTGACTTGTCCTTAGCTAGATCGGTTTCGCTTAGAGAACACCCCTACCTGGTGCGCCAGATGTCAGTGTTTTACCAGCAATCCAACCGAGGGGTATCCCAAGGTAGTAGAGTTTAGGCGAACTGTTCTAGGAATCAGGAACTCGATGATTACGTGACACGAGATTTATACAGGTTCGGGCCGCCAACTAGGCCTAACACCCTACGTCATGTTGCTGATCTTGTATTACTAGTGTAAATATGAGTACAAGGTTGTTCTCTATTGCTAGATGAGATGATCTAACTTTAGATTGTTTTGAGAGGGGTCCCTGTCCAGCCTTATGCCCTTATATACTGGCGGGTAGGGTTACAGGACGGAAAGAGTAGAATCCTAGACTAATTCAAGTAGAAACTCGTACTGATCTTGCTGTTGTGAGTACTTTCCATATATAATGACTAGTTTCCTTTCCTTATAATGTAGACTCCTATGCCGTCCTACGCCATGGTCTCTACTCGTTGCCATATCCTCCTTAGGAGTCCTCTTCCGTCCATTTGGACCCTATGCCTCTATGTCCGACATATCCTACCAGTCAACTTGACTTGTTTGGGCTAATTAGAGTTTTGCTCAAGAGTGTTGCGTGTCTTGTGTAAGTTGACTTGTCCTTAGCTAGATCGGTTTCGCTTAGAGTGTTGTTATGTCCTTGGTCAAATTGGCTTCACTCACCAGTTATCGTTGCTTGCTGAATCAACGCCACTGAAGTTGACTTGTTCAAGTGCTGAAAGAACTTGATTCACAACCTTCCAGTTCAGAAAACTCTTTTTGTTCTTCTTACATTTGTGCCTTTTGTCATATTCACTCTCTTCTTCAGAATCCTCTTCATCCCTTAAAATCCTCGCTAGAAATTTTGGACACTTAGGACAAATAAGTTTGAGTGAGTCACACTCAAAACATCTTTGAGACCAAAATTCCCTCTCTTCCTTGATCTCACATTCCACAAAGCGAGTAGAGAGGAGTGCCAATCATCTTCTTGGGGTTGTTGTAGCTGTTCATTGGTTAGTGAAGATAAACAAGAAAAAGCATGGCTAGTGGAAGAATTATCATCATGAAATTAGCTAGATTGAGAAGCTAAAGCACATTTAATGGAAGAGTACGCATGACAGTAGTTTTCCTAGTGGATGTAACTTTCATCTCCCAAATAGACATGTCTAAAGCTCCAAGTAATTGACGTGCATTTTCAATATTAGTACAAGCAATATTGACATCACGTAAATTGCTAAGAATCTTATTAAAACAAGCAAATAAGCCATCAAATGATTCACCTGGTTTCATCTCAAACCGCATGTATTCTTTTTTAAACATATCTTGGCGTACCTCTTTAATAGTAGATGAACCTTCTTGATAATCATATAAATCTTTCCATACCTCCTATGCAGATCTGTGATGAATCACATGATCAAAGTCACTCCTTCCTAGCCCTTGGATGATTAAATTCCTTGCCATGCTATTATTCTCCATATTTGCTCGATTGTCATTGTTGACTTGATTATTAGGCACAACAAAAGGAGTAATTACCTTCTCCCAAATCAGCGAGCCTTGCACCTGAATGTATGCCTCCATCTTCACTTTTTAGAACAGAAAATCAACACCATAAAAAAGCACATAGTTTTGTGGATTACCTGTCCATGGCTAATAATTCTAATCAATGTTTAGATCAATTAAAACAAAAAAAATATAGCTCTGATAACATTTTTAGGATTGAAGTCCTCTAACATAGCTATGGGGAGGGGGGATAACACAAATTGCAGCAGCAAACTTTTCACCCTAAGAGACAGATTCTGTTCACTCCACTAAATCGTGTGCCGTTTTAAAATTGTGACACCTAAAATCGTACTCCCTACATATTGGTGTATTAGATGATGTTTAGGACAAGGTTTCAGTCAAACATTGGGAATATAAATCACGGATAACTTTTAAATCGTGGAGTTTGGAAATGTGAAAACCATATGAATAGATTTTTTTTGAAAAGTATTTTTAGAAAAGTATACATATATTATTGTTTAATAAATATTTTTGTAAAAATAATAAGTCAAAGTTACGTTTTGAAGACCGTGTCGTTGTCCTAAACATCATCTAATACCAATATGAAGGGAGTAATTTTTTGTCAGAAAATAAATTATCAAATTATGAAACTAACCCAATTGGAATCGCGTCAATTGGGTATATACAACTCGAGATATAAAGAAACAAGCAGATCCTATCAGATGGTGTCGCGAAATCGTAAACCCTAATTTGTTATCAAGCAGAATCCGCTCCTGCACCTCTGCATGTCCCCACCACGCGCTATGTGGTCATCCACTTTCCCGTCTCCAGCGAGGCAGCAATCCAACTCCAATCCCCGGTGATCACATCACCGTAGCTAGTGCATGCTACAAGCTCTTTCTAGCCAACCGCTAGCAGTCACGGTTAGATCAATATATCTGTCGATACCGAACCACATGCTCGCGTACCGACAAGTCTTATATGCTCAATTTCAATATATTTTTTTCATCACACATGATCTCACACAATTCAATGCCAAGCATCGTAATATATATGTATCCAAACACATCCTAAGCGTCATTGCAAAGAGAAGGTAATGTAGATTTTATCCTATAGTTTTTTGCATTGGACACTAACCAAAAGGAATGAAATAAGAAGACAGTTAACACCAATACCATAAGCTCATTTTGCCATGCCCGGGCCTTATGCAGAGGCAGGTTGGACGCACGATCACAGTCGACCAAACACGCTTCCCACGCCAAAAGCTCCCAGCCAGGTTTTTCTTGATAAAAATATATATTAATATTCGAGCCGTCCAATGCACATTACCACATGCTTATACCAACTATAAATCATAAAATTAAAAAAAAATAACTCTCACACATTGCAATGAAAACCAACTAAGCAATTTTCTATTTATGAAATTCTAACCATAAGTAAAAAGGATTTCCATGATGACAGACTCAAATTTCCTGCATCCTAACAGACAAAAATCTCACGGACTGGTTATCTGCTATGAAATCCCTCAATCCCCACGTTGCCTACTCGTCGGCTCTACCTCTACGTTACGATCAGCTAGGGATGTCCCGCTTTTTTTTTGAAAGGTTAGGATGTCCCGCTTTAATCCGTTCCCAAGACGGCAAGACCGACGCTGACCAGTTGTGCTCGTGCCAACGATATGATGGCTATGTTTAGATTGTGAAAAAGGGTGGAAAGTACGAAAAAGTACTGTTTCTATAAAGACGTGCATAAATATAAAAATGAATTGACACGGTTATCTAGGTGGATAACTTTCGTGAAAAAAGGATTATTTTGAGGAATCTAAACGGTACCTCGCAGCTGCTCTGTCCAAAATAGGATATTGTGCAGTCTGCAAAGATTCCTCTCGAAAGAAAGCAGCCGGCAAAAGACTATTCTTGGAAGATTCGATGTTCCCGGCACGTGCGCATGCTGTGAACTGAAGTTCGTTTATGCTACTTCGGCCACCGGCCAAGCCCGTGACGTCGCATATCGCTCGGACATCCACCGTGCCCTTACGGCATTACGTCAACGTCGTTCGTCTCGCGCATGCCGCAATGATTGAACGTAGTAGGTGGACGGCGGCACGACGCTGCGGGCTCCCAAGGCAAACATGCTATCACGTGGAAATAAGGGTAACCATACACCACCAACACCTCCACCAGTCCACCAGCTATTGGTTTTTGGAAAGTTCTTTTTTTTTTCCCACCACGACCTCTATCTCCTCCCCTTGTCTTGCTGGTTTAACCGTTTAAGTCCTTCAACCATTTGAATTGCTGGTTCAATACTCTTAGACCGTTGAGCTGAGCAGCAAAAAGAAATTCAAAACCAGTGCCATTATACACTTACATAGTTAATGATAAAATTATGTAGTGGACATAAATACTATTGCCTTCCTTCAGAGTTCAGAAATGCACGACAATACATCACTAGGATATAGCACAATAAATTTAAAAATAATCTATCTAGCCAAGATCCTACTTCTTTTGTCTAGATCTACACTATAATGGTGGCGCTACCACGGGGAACCTCTCCCGATCTGCCTTGAACCTCCTCCACCGGCAAAGAACGAGGAGGCCCGCTGGGGTTCAACGTTTGAAGAATGACGTGTAGTGACTGCCACCGGTAAAGAACGGGCCGGCAAGATCGCACGAGATGCCGGAACCATTACCCGAAGATTATGGCAATCGGAGTGAAGGGACCGTGAGTCCGTGACATCCTAAAAGGGTTATCTAGAAAAATTAAAGCTTAGAGCATATATATAAAAACCTACTTCAATTTCTATCGAAATGTCTACTAGGTTTTCTATGTGTTGCTATCTCTACCGCTAAAAGTTTTGCACCGGTTCCAATCCAATCAACTACACAAGGCAATTCTAAGAATGGTAAATGCGGAATTTAGTGCAATATAAGTAAATACGAAAGTAAAGAATAGAGAATGTAAACTCCCAACACGGCGATTTTTCCTGAGGTATCGGAAAGCAACACTTTCTACTTAGTCCTCATTGTTGGAGCCCCTCTAAAAGGGTATGCCCGCGCAAGGGCATGTAATCTCCGGTTGAGTCACTCTATAGGATAGCCTACGGGACTTTCCCACTCGCAAGTGGGTCTCCGCTTGGCCTCTTCCGGATGCTTCTCATCGCGTCCATTTGGTTGAGCTTCGGCAAAACGCCTAGAGCCTCACATCCCTAGTACAAGCACCGACGGCCACTCCACAAACTCGGTTGGAGGGTCTCGCAAGACTTAGAAGCCTTGGACTTTATAACTCTTGGTGCGTGCAAGCACCGATATAAAGAGGTATGCAAACTCTAGGCTAACACCTAATAAAGCAATGCGCTACAAGGTCTAAACTAACACTAATCAAGCACTAAGCTCTATGCTAATGACCTAGATCTTATATTTAGCACTTTGATGGAATGAGCACTTGCAAATGATTAGAACCACTTCCAACAACTTCCCAATGCTCAAGCACGCCCCAAATGGTCGGGGTTGGGGTATATATAGCCCCAAGTCAAGAACTAGCCGTTGCTCCAACGGCCAACTTTTCTGTGTACCACCGACCTATTCGATGCCCATCATAGCTTTAGCACCGGAGCTTCTTGGGTAACTAGCTGTTGCACTGACTGTTGCCTCAAATCTACCACTGACTCATTCGTTGCTTCCTTTGATTTACCACCGTATCGATCGATGCAATTTGCTTTCTTGACAGAGCCGAATCTGAGCCGATCCTGAGCCGAGTCGACACCATCGACTTGTCGGATGCTCCTCTGAGCTAGCATCGGATAGATCTGTGCATCTTGTACACTTTAATGCAGCTCTAACCTGTCACGTTCCACGATTTGTCTGGTGGTGCTTTTCCTCAAGCACCGGACCATCCTATGGTCTTGGGGACACTCCATTTTTGGCTCTACTGTGGGCGAGCACCGACTCATCCGCTGCTTGAGTGAGATGCTCCGGTGGTCACTGCCTAATGCGTTGATGGTCTTCTGAGCAGGATTCGCTTCGTTAACTTGCGTGATCTCTAGATTTTTAGTATGATTTTGATGGCTTGAATACTGTCATTTGAAACCTAAAAATACCTTTAAATATATATCTCGACAAACATGTTAGTCCCAATGACTATGTTGGCATTAATCACCAAAATCATAAACATGGCCTAGGGCCCTCTTACACCGAGTTTCGAGCTTTTGACATGGTATATACCATCGTTATCTTCCTCGCGAGCTCCTCCGTGCCTCATCAACTCACCATGATTCTTCCCCGTACCGTCGTCCTCCTCCGTCTTCAGCGGCTCCCGCTGCCGGATCTGCTGCTACCGCCCCATCCCTTGCCGATATTTTCCTGGCGCTACCCTACTCGCCCTTGCGCCACCCTTCAATTCTACACCATCTTCGAAAGCTCCTGCCATCGGATTCGTTGCTACTGGCCTACGTCACGCTAATCCAGCTCCACCGAGGAGGTCGTCGTGGCTCTCCTGCCGCCTCGGCCACCCATCGGTTATCCTCTACCGCGTCGTCTCGCCGCCCTACCCACAAGCTGTCACTACATCCAGACCACCACCGCCCGCGCCCAATGACCTCCCTCTAATGTCGTAGTTTGCTGGAGACTCCACGGCCCTGGCAACACCGACCCTGAAGTCCCGAACCCGTAGCCATAAGATGGCGAGGACAACATAATCGATGACGTCACCGCAAGCTTTAAGAAGGAGAGGTGGGGAGGAGGAAGAAGGCCGTGTCGCTGTGCCACATGGGCTGGAACGCGCAGAATTCGCGGCCGACCCCGTCATGCTTGGTGATGAAGTGATAACTAGCCATCACCCAGCACGCCGCCCTATCTGCCACCGGGATAACTAGTCTCTGGTTTGCGGTTTTTGGTCACCCTAACAATAATCCAATTTGGTTCTAATAAATATCCGATTTACTCTTTGTAAGGTGATTTAGATCTTGTGTTTGAGTAAGTTGACGTGATGAGCCGTTTGATCTGCAACCAGCAGATGGAAGTGTTTCCTGCAATGCAATGTAATCGGGCCCGCTTTTTTTATGTACCACCCGTTTGTGTAGTTATCGGGTCCGCCGCTCTCTGATGTGAAGCATGTTTCTGTTAACGGATCCTGTTCGACTTCCTGCTACTTCCCCCTGTCTCTTCCTTCCCCTGTATGGTGTTGGGTTCGAGTGGATCTGGCGGAGGCGGAGGGATCCCGACGGGTTCGTCGTCGGCGCCGGTTAGAGAGCCGGCGGCGCCGCTCCCCATCAGCGCAGGGGCCAGGGGCAGGGTGTTGTCAATCGCCTGGCTGGTGGCGGTGGTGGAGGCGGAGGGATCACAGGGGCAGTTCACCGTGATTCCTCTCCTGTCTCCCCTTCAATCCATTTCTCAGGGAGGGGTTGATGAATCGGCAACCTCATTGACGGTGGTAGGTTTCCAGCGAGCTCGACCTGTATGTTGTCTTCTCTTCCTCTCCTCCCTTTTTTGATATGTCGTGTAGTTATTCGATTGAGCAGTCTCGATTTGGTGATTTGGTACTGATTGGGGTTTGATGTGTAGTTGTTCAATGAGCATAGAGATCTGCCCCTTCTTGTCGACCACCTCTGCATCTTCACACCCAACGCCTCTTGTGCACAACTCACTTCTACTACGGATGCATGTTTGCTTGATGCAGGGATGTGGCGCTGCATGTCCTCAGGGTCGAGGCCTTTGTTGATGATGCAGTTGACAACAAGGTGCTCCACTTTGTGAACCACAGGGACGGGCAGCCACACATTAAGGTAAATTCCCTTCATTTTAATCCCCTCTTGTCTTGGTGTGAATTGGCTGTTGTTGTTGTGCTATGAAGGAATTACATTGTGGTGCAGATGTTAATTTTGGCTTGTGGTTATTTGATTTTAGTGCAGGTGAGCTAAGCAATAATGAACCACAACAATGTCATCCCCAATGGGCACTTCAATAATCACTGGCGGAAATAATTTTGGTAACTAGTTTCTATTTGTCTGTTTCTATTTTAATCCAGATAGCTGTTGGTCTGTTAATTAGCTGAACATGACAATGTTGTTAGCAACTCCTAGTCCTTTAGGGAGAGGAGTCAGGGGAGAGTCACCTTTGTTCTCCTCATGATGTGTCTATAAAATTAAAAATAACTTGTATTATGATTGCACCCTCATTTAGTATTAAAATTTTGTAGTTTGTTGCTGTAAACTGTAAGAACACCTTGTATCTTGGTTACTGTAAGTTTTTAACATCACACATATAGCTGAATTATTTGGGATGGCTTTTGCAAATAGAGTTGTTGATATGTATTTTGCCCAACGATATGCTTCCTAAATCATGTTGTTCCACTGCTTTGTGTTCCATAACCTGACAAATTGGTTCCTCTTCCTATGTCCATTATATTTTTATGATAGCAACCCTTTCATGTGTTAAGTATATGTAGTGTTGAATCTTTTTGTCTCTTTCTATTTTAATCAGTTACCAGTCCAGTTAATTAGCTAAACATGTCAGTGTTCTTAGCAGCTCCTAGTATGGAGTGGAGTCAAGAGAGACACTTTTGTTCTCCTATGGATGTGTTCTGATTAGCTAAACTACAAATAATTTATACTAGAATTACACCCTGTTTAGTATTCTAATTTCCTAGTTTTTTACTATAAAATATGGCTACTGTATTTGTTACACTCAAGTTTTTGAGTGCTATAGACTTTCTATCACTGAAACTTGGCTTCATGTGGTGCATTTTCTGTTCCAAACTGCTTTTATTCGGATTTTTTCTTCAGAGTAGTACTGCTGATTGTTGTTTTCAGCATTTCAAGCACAATTGCTTCACCGAAGACATTTTTTTCTTTTTCCTATTTGCAGTGAGGTCTGTTGAAGTTGCATTCAGGATTTTTTTTTCAAATTTGCCACATTTGTGTGTACTGATTTTTGAGTTGATTCGAGGTATGTGGCTGATGCCCTTTCTACTCTTGTGATTGCCTCTTGTTTCTTTGGGTTAGATTTACTCGAAAGGGGCTAATACTGAAGCACATCTCAAAGCCTTGCGTGACGGTGGTTTGAAGGTGTCATCAGTTTTTGCACCAGCGCCACAGTGCAGCCATATGTGCTGCTTAATGTTAACTTGCATTAATTCATTTTCCTTGAAATATAGTCTTAGTTTTGTTAGCTGGTAATTAGTTAGGGGTTTTCCCCTTTCTTCCATAATGCTTTGAGTTTTCCCAAACTGTTAGTTTATCATAATCACTTTGGCTGCCAGAAGTAGGCGCATAGAGGTATTGGTTGCCTGATCGCTGATTTTTTTGGTTAATTAGCACTTGTGATCAATGTTTATCAAACTACACATTATTTATATTAGAATTACACCACAGTTTAGTATTATAATTTTCTATTTTTCTCACTGTAAGATGTTTAGAACATCTTGTATTTTGGTTACTATAATTTTGTCACACAACTTTTCTTCATATTTAGTTGTACTTTTTCAGACTACAATGGTGTCCTGTAATCTATAAATTAGTGGAATCATATTTAGAAATTTGATTGTGTGCCTTCCGTTAGAAAACTCCATAATCTTGTTTCATCAAGTCTATCTACATGTAAAGCTTGTAATGTGAGACTCATTCTCCTACAGATGCTGAATGGGCACTATCTATACCTATATATGGTTTGATATATGTAAGTAACATCGACAATAATGTTGGATCTCTTACCTTACCATTTTCAGCTACATGGATCTAGTGATTTTTTTGGTACCCTTTACCCTAGATGCTTGTCTCAAATTTTAATGTTTATCCCATAGATGCTTGGTGACATGTATTTGAGGTAGTGTTTAAGTTACCCAGAGGTAGTTTTTGGTGCAGAAATTAGCTGCCACCAGTGTATGTAATTGTATACCTGGTACTGCTTAGGAGTTTAAGTTATGGACATCTTTCTCCTTTTATTAGCAATTGTTGTCTACCATTTGATATTATGGAAATGTGCATTACTATTTGTGTGAAAAATGTGACTCGAAATTTCATAATTATTATACTAGAATTACACCATCATTTATTATTGTAATTTTGTAGTTTGCTAATATAAAATGTGATATTGTGCAACATTACTCAGATTTAGTTAAGAATTACATGGGTAATCTTATATTGATCTAGAATTATCTCATTTAGTAATTATGTTTGAATATATTCTTTTATTGTTTTTTGC
The DNA here is from genome assembly GCA_015476505.1 of Urochloa ruziziensis. Taxonomy (NCBI): domain Eukaryota; kingdom Viridiplantae; phylum Streptophyta; class Magnoliopsida; order Poales; family Poaceae; genus Urochloa; species Urochloa ruziziensis. The sequence continues at coordinate 35,636,297 of CM027120.1, read as the reverse complement.
AGCCTCACCTTGTGCGGCTCCAAGCTAGAGAGAACATTGTGGCTCAACAATCCTGAGATCTTTTTGCAGTACAAGCAGCTAGGACTTGATGTTAATATAGAACTACTTATGAATCGCATAAATACCATGAAGATTCTTCGGATACATGTGTTGTAACATATTCCTTCACTGTTGCTTCTTTACTCCTTAAAGTTATAGCTTCTAAAATCTGCTCAATCCTCTTGTCTTATCTTGCTTTTTGGGAGAGGTTCTTCTATGGATGCGGTCGCCGCCAGGTTGTGTGGGTAATCCGGTGTTCTTTTTTCCTTTTTTGGTTCATTGTTACATGGCAAATAAGTATTGTAATTTTTGTTGTGATCATGAATAATTAAAGTGTGCTATATTTTTTGTTAATGGCCGCACGGCCTCTTGTTTTTTGAAAAAAAAAGAGTAACGTTGACTTGTTGTTTAGTAAGAATAAAGCAGCCCATGACAGCCCGTACAAATAAAACAGTCCTGACTTACCGGGTTCATACCACCACATCAAGTGGAACCCCCATTAGCCCATCCTGGTGCGTTGCATTGCGGGTCTAAAAACAAAGTGTTATTTACAAAAGTGACTTATGTGAAAGCAAACTCTAAGTTACCTAACAACCTTTTTATTGTACGCGTTGGATGTAGATCCAACGGCTTACAAAGTGACTTACGTGAAAACAAAATCTAAGTCAGCTTATAAAGAGACAGACCCAATAAATATGGTTCGCCTCCTCTCTCCGTTGCATAGTTTTGGAGATGGGATGCACGTACAGGATGGCAAACGATAGTGTTTACAAATTGAAATCTAGCTAGATCTAGAGATCCACGATGTAGAAAAGAAAGCAAACCTTTTCAAATTTAGAGACCCTGATTCAAGTGCACATGAGATCAAGGGAGGAGGATTTGAGCCAATAGACAATCATAGCAATTTGGAATTATTGGAGGCCCAAAGGATAGTTATCCAGGAGAGATTGGGGTTACTAATGAGCCTATAAGTGAAAGCCAATTAGCACGACCTCTTAGTATAATTTTTGCAGTTTAGCCCATTTTTAGTAACAATTTTGAATAAGGACCTTTGAAGGAAAGAATTTTTAAAAATGTACCCCTAGCACAGCATCAAAGGTCATGACGCAGTATATACATGGCACGGCGTCATAGGTCATGGCGCCATGATGTTATACAATGGCGCCATGATTTTTAATGTCGTATAGGTTAACTAGACGATGGTGGAGTTGACGTGTCAAAGCACGGCGCCAAAAGTCACGGCGCCTTATGTCAACAGCACGAAGCCATGACCTTTGGCGCCGTGCTATTATACAACGGCGTCATGACCTTTGGCGCCGTGCTAGAGGTTTTTGGAATTCTTCCCATCAGGGGCATGTATTCAAAATTCTTACCAAAAAAGGGCTAAATTGTAAAAATTATACGGGCTCCTATATATAGCATGTGAAAGATTTTTAACAACTCATCTATAAAGCCCACTAAGGCCCAGTTGAAAATGAGGCCTTCAACATTTCACTAAAAAATGTTGCATACAAAAATGTTGACCAACATTGTTTTTTTCCAGAAAAGTTGAACCTGCTCCTTTTTGAAAATGTTGAGAGCCCCAACATCTTTCTAAATATGTTGACCAACTTTTTTACAAATGTTGAGCCTCAACATTTTCAAAAACAAATGTTGAACAACACTTTTTGAAAATATTGAACCTCAATATTTTTCCAAAAAAGTTGAATCTTTATTTTTTCAGGAACGTTGAAGCTCAATATTTCTCAGTAATAGTTAACCAACATTTTTAAAAATGTTCAACTTTAACATTTTTCTAAAAAAGTATTGACCAACATTTTTGAAAAAGATTAGCGGCAACATTTCAATTGAGAAAAACGTTGGGGGCAGCATTTCAATTGAAGTTAAGCAACTTTTTTTCATGGAAAAAGTCCAACATTTCATTATTTCTAAACATTTTTCAAAAGAAAATTAAGCTCCTTCTCTGGCTCCGGCAGTGGCGGCGGAGCTCCGGTAATCGGCGGCGGCTCCATCGCACGGAGGCCGACCGGCGGAGGCACGCGAGGAGAGGCTAGGCAGTAGGACGGCCCGCGCTCACCCGCGCTTGGGGGCGGCGTCGAGGCGGCCGGCGGTGGTGGCACGCGAGGGGAAGGCCACGGCAGCCGTCCGGCGGTGCAAGGCAGCGAGGCGGCCGGCAGCGTCGATGCGCGTGTGGAGGCCGCCTCGGCCGGCAGTGGGGCGCGGGGAGGCCGCGGCAGCTGGCGACGTCGCGCGGGGAGGCAGGCTGGGGCCGCGGCGTGCTGGGAGGCGGGCTGGCGGTGGTGGCGCAGGCAGACACGGCATATAGGGGCCCGCGAGGGCAGCGGCGCCGCGTGCAAGGGAGGGTGGTGGCGGCGCGTGCATGAAAAATAATCTGAAAGTTCTTTCTGGTTGCATTGCATCCAAGGGGACGCCGCCGCGCTCCCGTAAGACAATTATGCATGGTGCGGCTGGTGCGTTCAACATCAGCACACTTTCGCCCGCGTGTCTCTTTCCAAGGACAGACGGCAAAAGCGATGTAGTCCAATCTAAAAGTAGACTGGCAAAAGTCGTCGCCGGCGGCCTTACGCGGCGGATTTGCTATTCCCCGTACATGCGGCAAAAAAAGCTGTCGCCGCATACCTTGATTAAGCGCCACACATTCAACGCTGGTGAACTGCATGCATGCTGTTTCAGCTAGTCCCTGCGTGTTGTCCTCATGCAAGGCGCAGCCAGTTGGTGCAGGTGGCCCGTGCATGCATGTAGTCTCCCGCGCGGCTGTCTCGCCCGATGTTTTTTCTCTTTCTCTTTTTTATTTTTTCTCCTATATAATATTTTGATATTTCTGTTACATTAGTTTAAATGATTTTGTTCCACAGTTAATATTTATGCTCCATCTATATGATATTTTTGTTTATCTTGTATCTTCTGTTTTATTAGTTTAGATGGTTTGTTCCACATGTTAATATTTATGTTTCATCTATATGATATTTTTGTTCCTCTTGTATAATATTTTGTTACTTCAGTTTCATTAGTTTAGATGATTTGTTTCACACGTTAAAATTTATGTTCCTCTTGTATGATTTTGTTGTTCCGCACGGTCACGTAATTTGTTCTCGTTGTTAAAATCAGATGAATTGTTCTTTCTTTTAAAAAAATGTTCCGTATATTTTTTAGTCTAAACATATACAAGTCTGGTCTACTTTTGAAGATTTCGTCGAAACAAATACAACGGTGCAATCGAAATTCGATTTGGACATTCGGATCATGAGATATGAATTGTTTTTGTGTTTATTCTGTGTGGGACCCGCATTTGAGATAAAGGTGGGGGTGCTCCTCGGGCGGTGTGCAGGAACGTCCGGCGTCCTGCACATGCGGTGACCAGTGGCCCCCCTTACGCGGAGCTTTGTAAGAACATCACATCTAGCTGTCCCTGTCTTCTCGACGCGCCTGTGTTTTGATTTGTCTGGACCTCAAATCAGATTGCCACTCGCAACCTTTATACTCGCTCTATCCCAAACAAACAAGTCATTTCAAACGTTTTAAGACAGATTAATAAAAATATAAAATGACTTTGATTGTCCCTATCTTTTAGCGGGTCCAGTACTAACTGACTGTTGCATTCCTCTATACACATGCAAACTAGTCAAATCGTATAAAAAGACTTGTTTTATGCGACAAAATTTGAATCACAGAGCGACTTTTTTTTGGATTGAGGGAGTACTTCTTTAAGCCCGGCCAGTACATCTACTATCCTTTATTTGGACACCATGGACACGATGATTAAAGTCTGAAGCCTAAAGTCCATGTTACACCATCTAGCTTTTGCGTGCACGACTCTCATCCTATATACACCAATAATTTTCTAAAATCGTACAACACTGTTTCAAAGGATTGGTTCTTCAGTCCTACGCAAAGCGGTGTTTTTTAACACGTCATCGAGTGGCGTGAGGGTCATTCCGATATAATTAATCAATCCTTCTAGAAATTAGTTCCTTCACCAAGGGTTCATTCTGACTAAAAGTAACTTGGCTAGCTAGAATTAGCACGGAATTGAGGAATAGTACTACTGTAGTAGTAATAATACTATACACAACACCTATTTGATGAACTTTGCAAGGCCAGATTGATTTGGATAATTATTCATACTGAAAATTAAACATAATTATAATGTACTGCTCTGGATATGTGTGAGAGGAGAGCATGCTTGATGAATATTGTTAAAAACGCCATCTGAATGACTGAATCTAATCATTCATCTTCCATCGCCTTCATCTGTTCTTCTTCCAATGTCTGCTCTACTTGCCACTTCTCTGCTTTGGTCCATTCCGTCCATTACTAACACTACCGGAATCCGGGTCTTTGCCGCGTCAACTTGCTCGAAACCTTCTACATTTTTTACCATAGCCTCTACGTATGAAAACATGACATCACGCCAAAATTTATAATTTTTTGACCTTTTTTGTATTTTATAAAATTTTTAAACGAACCGAGCCCAAATTCGGGCACACGGTAAGCGTGCAATATATTCAAAATTTGACCAATTTTTTGTTTAAAGTCATCTTGTCAACGAAAACTAAGTTTGAATTTTTCAAATTTGAAAATTCAAATTCTATAAACGACCTCGGATGAACTTTTGACCAAAACAAAAGTTGTAGAATTTGAAAAGTTATGAAACTTTGTAGTTCACAACTTTTCTAGTTGAAGTCATTTAGGGCCTCAAATAAACAATTTACACTCGAAAAAGTTTAATATGAGGGGAATCAAAATGGGATATGGACACAAAGACTCGAGTGGTGTCGTGGTAGAGGAGGCTAAGCGCGAAGGGGAGGGCGCGGTTTCGAATCCTGCCGGCAACGTAGCGCGCGATTTTTCCGCGACGCGGGCAGTGGGAAATGTCCGATGGGGTCCTTCCCCCATTAAAATAAAATGTTTTTCTATTTTATGTTGCATTTTTTCGGGATCAAAAATTTGTCGTGTGTCGCTCTTTGCCGTGTGCCAGATCGGGCCTTTGCCGTGTGCCCGAGATACGGCACACGGCAAAGAAGGCTTTGCCGTCGTGGTGTTTGCCGTGTGCTGTTTTGCACATGGCAAAGCCGAAGGCACACAGCAAAGCCTTTGCCGTGTGTCTTTTCGGCTTTGCCCTGTGTGGGAGGCACACGGCAAACCCCAGGATTCCGGAGTGAAGCTATGGAGGTCCACGATGTAGAAAAGAGAGCGACCTTTTCACATTAGGGATACCTTTTGATACAAGTGTAGATGCGTAACACCCCAAATTTCAAGTTTTGTAATTATTAAAATTTTCTAGAATTTATTCGAGTTCATTTAAGGCTTTAAGGATTTCTAGGAATTTATCGAATTATTTAAGTGTAGAAAATGTTTTTTCAGGATAATTAATGAACTCAGGCCTTCATTGTTGCATTCATGATGTTGCATATTTATTTTAAATTGTTTGAGTTTAAGTTTGGTTGAATTCAAATTTAGTTTGAATGTTGTTTTAGTTTAGTTTTGGAACATTTGGTTTTGCCCCTTGATCTTTTCGGCCCGCTCAGCCGTACCCTCGATCTTCCCGCGGCCCAATCGTCTCCACAGCCCAGACGGCCCAGTTCATCGCGGCCCGCGTCCGCAGCCGCTTAACGACGTCGAGACGTCGCGTCGCTTTCCGCCATCACCGATCGCCCGCGCCAGCCATCCTAGCTCCGAGTTGCCGACAGATAGGTCCCGCAGGTCATCCCTGCCGCGTCGCCGTGGCCGCGCCGGACTTGGACTCGTGTCCGGGTCGAGCACGCCCACGTCCGCCTCTTCCCTTGGCACACACACCAAGGAAGACCCTTGGCCTTTTAAGCCGCGCCGCCACCCCTCGTGCGCCCTTTTCTCTGAAACCCTAGCCGCCACCATGCACCACAGCCCGCTCCAAACCCTAGCGAGCGTCGCCGCCCGAGTCGCCATCTTTGGCCATCGTTGCCTGCCGCTAGGGCTGGACGCTAAGCTCAAAACTCGCGAGCTGGCTCGGCTCAGCTCAGCTTGGTTGATTTTTTAATGAGCCAAGTATAGTTTTTTTCTCATTTCCTTAACGAGCCAGCTCGAGCCGGCTCGCGAGCTGCTTGCGAGCCAAACAAGTTCTAAGGATAAAAGCCCAAGCCGCCCAATATAAAGAGCTAAGCCGAGCCAAGCAACCTATATGGCTCAACTACTCATTAGTTGTGCCTTGTGTTGTGCATGTTTCCAAGATAGTGAATTTTAAGAGGTTTAGAAATTTATAATTGATATATTTTATCTTGTTTTATACATGTTAATATGGCAATCTCAATTTTACATTTGGCTCGCGAACCTAACAAGCTGGCTTGAACCGTTAACGAGCCGAGCCGACCCAACATTTTTGCTCGTTTTGTTAATGAGCCGAGCTGAGCTGGCTTGTTATCCTAACGAGCTAGAGCAAGCCGAGCCGAGCTAGCTTGAGCCAGCTAGGCGTCCAGCCCTACCCGTCGTCGCCGCCGTCGTTGAGTCCGTGGTTAGCCCCGCGTCACCCCAGTATCCTCCGCGTGCCTCGCCGTGCTCTGCAGCGCCCATCTTGGAGCTCCAGTCGTCGCGGGCCACGGTGTCACCGCTCCCCGCCGGCCGCCGCCACTCGACTCCACTCCGACACGCAGCGCGCGCCATCCGATCGATCCTTAACGGTCCGTATTAGATCGGGGCGTAATCCCCTACAGTCAGTCCACCGGCCCCGTGGACTAGGTCCGCGGCGCGGTCCATGGCACAGTGCCAGCCATGCCCCACTGACGTCAGCGCCGGCGTCAATGCTGACATTAGCACTGTGTCAGACGCCGTCAACTCGCCGTTGCCGTCACCCCTTTCGCAGAAAAGCCCCCGACCTTTCTGTTTTTACAGACCGATCCAGTATAGTTAAGAGTGCTTTCAGTCTAAGTCCTTTTCTTTATGTTTAGGCCTCTAGAAGCTCCTAATCTTTGCCAGCAAGTCATTTATCTTGTTTTTATCATATCTTATTCATCTTATATCCTTTTGCGCGATCTTCATATCGTTGGAATCATTGCAAGGTGTAGAATATATATGTGTGACAATTGTGTTGGTTTCTTGTTCATGATGTATTGTTTCTTATTTATTTTCTTTGTTTGCTCGCATGTGTGAATCATTTAGACGACCCTTGCTTTGGAGACTTCTCGAGAGAGTATGAGGAGTTTGAGCAGCCACCGGAGTTTGTTGAAGGCAAGTCGCCTTGATGATGCTTATCCTATGCAACAAAACTTACTTTCATGTATAACTCAACCTTATTTGCATTTATGTATTGATAGTGTTGATAGGAATCCTAGTTAAGGTCATTTCTAGCCACCTTTACCAAATACTTTGCCTTAGTTGAAGTTTCTAATTAATTTGTTGTAGTTCTTGCTTAGTCGCTCAACCGTTTAATTGAACCAATTAATATTGATTTTATTATGCTATGCCACTGTTAAATAAGATGATGTTGTTAATCAGAAACATGGAGAACCACCCACGGTATACCCGTACAACCGCCGTGCAAATAGGTTTTGGCCTTGACTTAATAACTAGCGACTCTAGCTTGGAACATTTTTACTCGCAAGAGGCAAGAGGAGGAGACTGTAGTCGGTGTATAACCCGCCCCCTATGTGGGAGGAAGTCTTTGCTAAGGTGTACTGCCCATTGGAGAGGTTTATACATCATGCTAATTTTGAATCCTTAGCGAGGTGTTACTTGTTACAGAAGCTTTGTAACGGTTTCGTAGTGGATCCTTGGCCATTCTTCAAAGGTAGTGTCTCATGGGACCTTGCAAACCCCGGCAAAAAAGGGTGGCACTTCTGCTGGGTAATGTCGTACAACCTTGCAAGGATTAAAACTGTTATAACAGTCATGCTCGCGGTCATGAGCGGCCTGAACACTCACATATCTAATGCTATCGGAATTTCAATCTAAATCATGTTACTTATGTTGAGGCGCATGTGTTCATCTTTATGTTATTTAATTCATTAATTATGGGTGGTATAAACATACACTTTGCTTGCTTGTTAAAACTTGATCAACTAAAGTGCTAATTGCTAAACCTTTGAGCCTATCCTTGATATAGCCTATGCATGTCATCGTTATCTTTTCCTTGTTGAGTACGGCATGTGCTCGCACTTGTTTATATCATCTTGTAACGACACTACCCAGATTTGTTCAGACGGAGAGAACTTTGAGGAGTTTCCTGACGACTTCGAGAAGTTCTAGGCTACGCGTCTGCCAGGCAACCACGAGGTCCTAGTGGAGTTTATCGCAGCGTCGAAAAAAGACTTATTTATTTAGTTGAGACAAGTTTCGAACTGTAATAATGCTATTTAATACTCTCTTTACATTCTTGCACCGCTATGATATTTACTTTGTCGTGTTCTCTAGTCCTAAAAATTCTAAAACACCTTACTACACATAAAAGTAATTTAAACTTACACTGGGCAGGCCTACTACACCTGAACTGTACATTATTTATCACAATTTTTATACTAGTATAAGGAAAATTCATCCAAACTTCACCAGTACTACTGCCGTCGAAGTGGCAAAATGGTAGATCAGGATGATCTAAGAAAAGGAAATTATATCACATACTTAGTAAAAATCACTCCTTACTTCTACAAACGTCCTCGACGGTAAGAGGAATGGTGTAAACAGGCGAATTTGTTATACGGCGCGTGCGCCGCTACAGGTAGCGGCGCACGGGCGACGTGGCGCCCTCTCCTCCACGCGTGCGCGCCCGTCGTCTTCAAGCTTCAGCCGCAGCAGAAGCGGGCGAGACCGAGGGTGGGTGAAGTGGCCCCAAGCGGGAGGTGGGCGGGGCGGTCGCCGACGAGGTCGCCGGCGGCCAGGGCGGCGATGGAGGCTGGCGTCCTTTTTGTTTTGGGGTTGCCAGAGTTTTCGGTTGTAGAGGAGGCCGTGGGGGAGGTCGCCGGACCGGCGGTGGTGGCGGTCGAGACAACGATGAGGCAGGACGGCGAGGATGCCGCCCCGGCGGGCGACAGGGGTTGGCGGTTGGACGGGGTTAACAGCAGGAGAGGTCCTGGAGATGACGGCGACCGCCTCCCGACGGAGTAGAGCGAGGTGATGGAGAAAGGCGGCGACGGAATTGGTGGCGGGCGTGGGAGCTCACCATAGAGGTTAGGGAGGGTGGCGGTGGAGGCGCGGGAGCGCCGAAGTCAGGAAAGGTGGTGGCAGCGGGGGATTTCGGCCGGTGGGTTAGGGTCCGCGGTGGTGAAGGGCGGCGGCGAAGGCACGAGAACGCCGGAGCCTGGGATAGAAGCGGGCGGCGGGCAAGGCTGGCGGGGGAGGCGCGGGATGAGGAAGCCGCGAGAGGATGAAAGAGGCACAGGCGGGTAGAGAAGATGAACAGTGGCTGAACGAATCGTTCGTTGCCACCTTCTCCTGGTGCACGCGCACCAGTTAACATCCCCGTAAGGCCTTGTTCGTTTAATACCTTCCTCAAAGGTATTGAGAGGTATTGGAGTGTATTGAGAGGTATTTTGACTTGTTAGGGATTTAATACGTCCCAATACGACCCAACCCCCCTCAATACGACTCAAAACGAACAAGCCCTAAACGGGATGCGCTTGCGTGGAGGAGCGAAAGTGAGACAGTGCAAAGTCGGGAGGCCCTTGTCGAAGGGCCAAGGAGACAGAGGAGAGAGGGCCAATGCCCAATTGGAACTGTCATCGGCGAAGTCATCACGAGGAACTTGGGAACTTTCAGGAGAGGTGACACCGCCGATGTCGTCCACGATGAGGGCTAGGGGACGGGTCACGATCGCGTCACGTCTTCTTCAAGCAGAAAAAAGCGAAAAATCCACCAGTAATTGTGGCGAGCCCCATGATCCAAACCAGGGCAGCGGCCGCAGCGGGCATGACGGAGGCGACCTTGTAGGAGAAGGCGAGCGTCAGCGCGGACGTGAGCAGCCACACCGCTCGTTTCAGCCATTCCCTGAGAGCCGAGCCAGGCTCCGCGCGCTCGTACCAGCGGAGGCAGAAGAAGAGCAGGACGAGGTCCAGGTACGCGAAGACGACGAACGCCGCGGCGCCGGGGTCCGGCCACGAGCGGTGCAGCGCCATCACGGAGCTGACCGTCAGGTACGTGAAGCCCGCAGCCGGCAGCCACGGGAAGCTCCTCTCGGCGGCGTCACGGCAGGCCGCATCGCCATTACTCTCCTTTTGGGGATCGGCATCGGCATGCCCGTGCTCCGGCTCCAGGAGGGGCTCTCGCGCGACGGGCGCCGCCTTGCTTGATGGCGCGGCGTTTGGCACTGCCGATGGCATTGCTATCGTGAATGGAGGCATCTCTGTTTTGCTTCGTATACGCATGCGTTAACCACATTATATAGGCGGAACTCCAGCCGCGGTGCGGCGACTTTTTTTTTTTAGCACGACTTGGGTGTCCGACAAGGCGACCAACGACCTGAACTGGCCGGCACCCGGCAGTTTCCATGTATCAGCAGCGGTAATAATGTTGGTCACACTCACACGGCATTCGGCGCGGGAGTTTCCACACTTCTTCCGACCCGACCACACTGGAGCAGGAAGCGGCAGCTGCCAAATCATCCGTGAACCTCGCTTGGTTCGATACCAAGAGGATGGGTAAGCAAATTAAGGCTTGCCGCGTATGTCTCTGTCAACCACTCTCGAGTCTCTCGACTCTCAAGTGTGAAAGCGATGGGCTTTTTGTTTTGTAACGACGACTTGTGAAGTCTCTTCGCCTCTGCATCTCCGGCCGGGGCCGGTTCCATCCGTGCGCGTTGCTTTCTTGTAAGTACTCATAAATATAGGTAGTGCCGTGCCGCCGGGAAGCCTTTGCTTTTAAGCAAACTTTTTGACAATTTTTTTAAGAAGCTTGTTTGACAAATTTGAACTACTAATTCATTTGTAACTGGGTTACACACTTTTTCTTATATATTTTCTCATGAGTACCTTAGCTAAGATTTTGACTAATTCTCTTGTTCTAATAATACGACGGCAAATCTCTTCCATCCCAAAGAAAAAAAAAAAAACATCCAAGCCTAAGGTAGCCCAAGATTTAGTGACAAGTTAGCTGGCCACAAGTTGAACGGTAGGATTTACCAAATTCTGGTATTTTGTGTCCCGAGTCCATTCTATGCACTTTTGTGTTCCACACAAATAAAGAGAAGTTAAAATTGATATAACTAGCAGGTCATACTGTAGGCCAATTAATTGGTGGGGGCTGCGAAGGTGACAAGCAATGAAGACCAAAGAAAACGAGATGGTGGCACTGGCAATATAATGTACGAAGTATTGGGACAAAACAGGTTAGTGGCGATCATAGTCTCCTTTCTTTCTCGCTCCCCACCATGCTCCTTTTCTTCTTTTTCCTATCATTCCTTCTTTATATATCCTTCGTTTTTTTAGACGTGCCACGTTTTTACTTAGGTCGAAGAGAGAAAAGTTCAATTACAAGACTACAAACAATAAAACGAAAGACTCAAATAAACGACCTAAGCGACCCACAACCCTCACACCCCTGCGACAAGATGAGGAAGTACATCAACTCAACCCCTAACCTAACAAAGCGACCAACAACCATGACAGATAAATACCCGTACATGACAAAGAGAAGACTGCCTAGAGATAACCAAAGTTTGAGACGATGCGAGTAAGATGCCGACGACGAAGAAGGTTGCAGGACAACGCTTTCAAGAAGCGATTTCCTGCGAGCCACGGAGACGGGGGAGAGCCGCATCAGGATATCAGGCCGGCGTTGCCGGTGGTGGAGAGGGCAGTGGCCAAGGCGTCGAGAGGGAAGGGGAGGAGGTGGCAGTGGCTGAGATCTGAGCTGCGGGGAGGAGAAGCGAAACGAAGAAGAGGTGAGCTGATTGGATAGGGTGGAGGAGCTGGGCGTTGGTTCTCATCCGTGCGGATACGAGGGAGCGTAAAATCAGAATAAACTAAATATTCGGGTCTGGATCCAGGCGTCGAGTAACGGGCAAACAAAATGGTCGATACTGTTTACTTCTTATAACCGGGTGTTGTTAATGCCCGTTACCGATGTTTCTTATTAGTAACGGGCATAACCGCTGCGGAGGTTGGATTTGGCTGAGCAGACCTCATTTGTAACGGGTATATTAATAAAGCCCATTACTTTTATTAATATTCGTAACGGACCCAGTGCCATGTTACCTATTTACATTTCTCGCGTAGTGAAAACCGACGTCTAGACGTCGTCACTACCTGTGCGTCCAATGGATGGTAATGACGGAAAATTGTATGCAAACTGGGTGCCCTCTGACGATAGTGGGCTAGAGTTTAGGCTATGCCAGTAATGGATTTGTCTTTGGGTATTGTGGGTACAATGGTGGGAAGACGTGTAGTAAGGATGGAAGCACGTGGGACCAGCGTCATTCCAGGCGTACAAATAAATGGCGTGGATCAATGAAACATGAAATTATAATGGCGTGAGAGCTATAAACGGAAGAGTAGTGGCGTGGGTCAAAAATTAAAAAATAACGGTGACGTGTACGCAGTGGGTGATCCAGTGGGTGACCACTCCCAAGCTTAAGAGTGGTCAGACTGAGACAACGAGAGGGATTAGCTTTTTTTCCCTTGTAGGCAGTGGGTGATCCAGAGGGGGGGAGGGGGGGGAGGGCTACATAGCTAAGGGAGAAATAGGGAGAGGTTTTCTTCGGTGCTCGGTGGTATGGAGTATGAAGGGATGGGCAATTTTGTAATTAGACTGTAATATAATTTTTTTTATTGAAAGCTCCTAATCTAAATGAACGTATGTGCAAAAGAAAATAAATATATCGGACTAAATGGGTATGAAAATAAAAAAATTCTCATAATATCCCTATACTAATATACTACTCGACACATACCACCTTATACTACAGATGAGGTTATAGTAGTATACAATTAATTTGGACCGTCAAATCTTTTTTATACTAGTCTTTCCTTCTTCCCTCTCCTTCGCCTCACACTGCCGCACCTCGCCGCTGGATCCGCATCCGAGCGTGGAGGAAGCACACGCTGATGCCCCACGTGCGCCCTCCCCTCCTCTTGCTCCTTCCTGGTACAGACCCCCATGGCCGTCGGCATTAATGCCGCTGCCAGCGCCCATACCGGCGCCCCATGCCTCTCCTCCATCGCCCGATGCAGCCAGGCACGGCCGAGATGAAGCTGGAGCTCGGAAGTGCCGTGCATCGCCGTCGCCGGCCGAACCCCACCCGCCGGAGCTCGGAGCTCCCCCGGCCTGCCGCGCGTCCCACCCCGTCGGCTGCTCTTATCCTCTTCGCGCAATGTACGTGGCCGCACCCCGCGCGCTCACCCATTCTATAATAGGCACCCTAAGTTCCGTTCTTCGCATCGCCCCGAGCTCAAACCGAGCTCCTTCCTCCCCTACCATGGTCACGCCGCCCCGTCCCTCTCCTCCTTCCCTGCTGGCCACCAGAGAGTTCCCCTCGCTCTCCTCGTCCTCCTAGTGCAAGCCGCGAGGCCGCCGGCGAGCTGTAGCGCCATCCCGGCGCTGCTCCGGTGACCCCTGCGGTGGCGCATATGGCGCGCTAGGCGACGCCGTCCGGCCCCGGCGAAGCGGTACGCCGCCGTCTCCTACCGTCACCCTCCGTCCCCTCCCTCTCTCTATGCGTAAACCCGACAGGCGGGCCCGTCTGCCGACGCTGTCGTGCCCCGCCGTCCACCCCCCTTCCCACGCTTGGTGGGCGCGGTCCACATGGACCATGAGGCCCAGCCCGCGGTCCACTACGTCCACCACACCGGCGCACGAAACAGTGCACACGGTGGGTCCCACCGGCCCACGCTAGCCGGGCCACCCCTCTGCGTCAGCCCTAGCAAAATTGCTAGGTACACCCGGTGAGTCCGCGTTGATATCCATATATGACGTTTTAACTAGTCGTGTTTTTAGAAATATTTACATATAGTTAGAGATATAATATAATATAATATCCTTAAAATATTTATATTTTTATTTTTGTAGTAAGATATTTAAACAAATATTGCTAGACAAAACTAGCTCGTGTAAGTTAAAGTCGAAGATAGATCTCCCAAAAGAAATAAAACGACAAATGCTGTTCCAGTTTTCTTTCGTTTTCTTTTAAGGAAGGCTGTTCCAGTCATGTACTCCAATCATATTAGAATCGAAATAATCCTCACATATTTTCCGAATTTGTTGAAGAGATGAACAATAGCCGTAACACACGACCTTTATTCACACAGGATGCCTAGGAACACACAGGGATCAGTGGCTGTTCAACTGCCCTCGCTTAACGGCAAAGGTTAGCTTCACACTGGCGGAGCATAGATCCAAATGAAGGAGCCATTCAGCCTACACTAAGGCCTCATTCGGTTCCACCATTCCCGGTCGAGAACGGAGTATTAAAAAATTCATGATAATGATAGTTACAACCGAGAACGGAGTATTAAAAAATTCATGATAATGATAGTTACAACAAGAGACTGGGATTCATTCAGGACCAGAACCAATTTATTTACGATAGACATAATAAAAGACCTAGATTGGTTCTTCATCTCTTGACTAGGGGATTGATTCTCGGTCTCCTGTTGTCCCTATCATACGCAAATTAATTCTCAGCCCGAAATGAATCCCGATTTTCTGTTGTAACTATTATAAATTTTCTACAACAACTATTTTTTCAGCCGGGAATGAATCCGGTGGAAGGGAACGAGGCCTAAACCATAATTTTATTGTGATGAGCAAAATGACCTGATGCACAGGTCATGCACTCATGCTTAAGGTTGGGGTTGGGCAAAGCTGAACGCGCCCAGCGTATCCCCATTCCAACCTCGTCCTCTGAAACAACATGGATCTTGAGGGACGACTTTATCATGGAATCGGTGGCGGATACGGATGGTACAGCATGGGCCCGGACGAGGCGTGATTCTGAGAATCCATAATCGAATCCTCAGTTATTTTCCCCATGGTTGAGAGCCAAAACTGCATCAACAAGAATAGAGCGAATGTGAGCATCGTGGTGAGAAGCCACACGGCCATCTTGAGGTGCTCCCGGCGCGGCGAGCCCGGCGGCGCCCTCTCGTACAGGCGCAGGCAGTAGAAGAGCAGGGCGAGATCGAGGAAGCAGAAGCCTGCGAACCAGACGGCGCCCAGGCCTATGCTCCACGAGTACACGGCCATGCCCGAGTTGAATGTGAGGAAGGCGAAGCTGACGATGGTCAGCATCGAGGGGCCATGCCCGCCGCGCTCCTGTGGCGCCGGCGCGGCGCCGGCATGCCCGAGAAGGGCGTCGTCCGCAACCTGCTTCTCTCTTTCACCCGACATGGCCAATTCTTTTTTTTTTTCCGAAACCCGTGACTCGTGCCGGCAGAAGAAAAGAACGTGTGGACCCTATTTTATAGTGGGTTTGGGGAAGCTTCGTGGAAACGTCGGGAAACTAGCTTTGGAGTAGTGGGAAATGGACCACTGGAGTCATGAACTCGCATGCGGTTGATGATGGGAGGATAAGGGCAATGACTGAACTGATTAGGGTTGGTTTGGGAGCGCGTCCCGGCGCCGGCTTCCCGGGAAAAGCCGTCCGACGTTCATGATGGTTGTCCGCATGTCCGGCGCGTGACGATGCGGGCGACACACGTCGAGGAAAAAAAAAAAAAAACAACGCGTGAACTTTAGGATTAAAAAAATGTTAGGACCCGTAATGCAACAGAAAAATATGAATGTGAAAATCCCTGTCAAAAAGACAACTACCGTCAATGTTTAAACGATTTTCATCAAACGTATAGTAGTTTACTATAGAAAATTGTAACCTTGTTTTGTTTGATTCTATTATGGTTAAAACCTGTTTCAAGAAAATTAGTGTGATTCAACAAGTGTTTTCATAACGTGTGTATGTGTTGTCATGTCGGTAGAAGAAGAGGACGGAGTTTTTTTATAGCCGCCGACCGTGGGCCCATGACAGGAAATTAAAGTAACTTTTTCTATTGATGAGGCCGTATTGATGAAGCTTCGAGGAAGGTTTCGGACAATCGGAGTGGATGGGAAATGGATTGATTACTGGAGTTATGGATGGAAACGGATCGGATTCGCATGGAATCGGATTCGGATATCACCTTTTACCACATTTTAACTCGAATACGAATACGGATTCGAATGTTCTCGAATACGAATACAAAACGGATGTCTCGAATTCGAATACGCATCGGATATTTACACCAGCTGGAAAACAATATTTACTTATTTTCTTTATTAATAGTTTATATTATAAAATTATTATATAAAAGTAAAGACTAAAGTATGAGTACATAACAAGTCTAAACAAAGATCACTCATTAATAATATCACATTCATTCATAATTATTTTAATAATTAATCATATAATAAATAATAAAACTATTAATAAATACATATTTTATTGGTGGATGCAATATTTTTTATATTAAAATCAATATCATAATCATTAGTAATGGAGATAACTTTTTTTAATTATACACTACCATTATTAATATTTAAATGAACATCATTTGTCATTAGTTATAGAAATAACTAACAGTTTCATATGGTCGAATACGGATACTGCCGGATATTGCCGAATACGAATGTGGAATCGGATAGAGAAATTCAACGAAAACGAATTCGGATGTATCCATTTTATTACCACATTTGAATTCGAATACGAATACGGATATCCATATTTACGTTTTAGCGGATACGGATATCGGATAATTCGGATTCCATTTCCACATTTCCATCCTTAACTGGAGTCTTGAACGCACATGCAGTTGATGATGCGAGGATAAGGATGATGAAGTGTGCTTTGGCTCTGCTCTGTGCGGCGCGTGACAAAGCCAGGCGACACGTAAGGCAAAAATGGCCGACAACGCGTAGGTGTTTTAGGAATAAAAAAATGTTAGCACCCATAACGCAACAGACAAAAAAAAAATGAATGTGAAAATCCGTGTAAAAAATAACTACAGTTCATGTTTAAAATTTGAACGAGAAAATCTCTTCAAATATTTCAGATAAAATAATTTTGATAGTATGTCACGATTTTTCTTGAAACGTACGTAATCAGTATAGCTTACAGTCCATTGATATAGATTTATTTTGATGGTGTATAGATTAATGTAAGTACACAGGTCGAAGTGTCACTTTCTTATATATCTCAGGGTGAACAAGGTATCGGATCCTCCATCTCTCATCGTTTCAGCAGTTCTAAGAATGACCGGAGCCTTTCCGTGCCGTCGTTGCCTTTGGTTGAGAGTTCATTATTATTTTTCCTCTAATTTTGTATTACGCCTGTCAAGGTGGAGACGCCTGGAGGAGGACAAGAGCGGTGAGTGACAGATAGAAGAGCGAATTTTCTTTCATTTACTCCGGCGCAGGCTAATCGGACCTGACGATTGAACTACGTCCAAAATAGCCTACTTCAGTTTGATTCGACGCAGCTGTTAACCGCAGTGCATCTCCATCCAGAGTTTTGTTGGCCGGGGAAAGATCTGCCAATCGCTCTCGGTGAAGTAGTATAAGCCAAGAATTTCAGACGCAAAGCATCGATATCAACGGACACAAAATTTAGTTTAAGGGAGGCGCAAGAAGGCCTTTATACACGTCATGATCATGAGTACGTACGTACTTTGGTAAACGAAGGCGGCGCCTCTTCTCGTCGTCACTATTGCGTCTTCCAGATGAAACCGGCGTCAAGGTCTCCAGTCTCTACTCATGTGTCGAGCTGCCTGATGCGTGTCCACTTGGATATCACTATATATATGACTCGAAACGGCCGGGACACGTGATGTGCCCAAGTGAGCTAGCGTCACCCTGCCAATGTGGATGCGCCGATATGATCGGCTTTTCGAGGTGAATTGTGAATTTGTGATGGTGATGGCTTGGGTGATGATGACCCGGAGCAACGCGCGCGTCACCGTCGCTGCATCAAACTAACGCGTCTCGCGACGACGAAGGCAAGGCACCTTCCAGGAAGCTTCGCGCCACTCCCGTTGGCCTGGCCATGTCGTCCCAGCTGGAAAAAAGGCCTCCATCTCCTATAAAAGGGCACTTTGTGATCACGTCTGCGTACGACTCGCCGTAGCATCGTCGTCGCTGCGGCACGGTCGTTTAATTTGATCCGTCAAGCTCGCCCCTCGCCGATACGATGGCCGGCCGAGGGGGAGTATAGTAGCCGGTGCTGTCGCGTTGGTAGCCGGCCGAGAACCTGCTGGTCAGTCGAGCCGGCCATACGGTCGGGAGCACCTAGCTGAGGATGTGGCCGCCGTCATCTATCGTCTCTCTACGAGCGAGAGGTAGTGTAGTCGCCGCCGTCATGCCGGCCGCATATACGGGCGCCATGGAGCTTCTGTGACTTCATTTATCGTCGTGCTAGAGCTCATCTTGTTCTCGGTAAGGTCGAGGTCGCCGTCATCTATCACATGCCCGCAGCCGGCGCCGTGGTTATTATACTGTTTGAGCCATGCCATGGCGTTCTCTAGATCAGCGTCGCCCATCGGAGACCGTACCACCAATCCACCGTACCGTACTCCTAGCCAAAATCGCCGCCTTCAACAATTGTGCTAGCTTGCCTGGCGCTTGCTAGCAATCCAACAACCTTACTATCCCTGATCTTGCACTGCTGGACACGTGCGTATTGATTCGGGTTTAATTAATAAGTGGTTTACCATCATTTGAGTTATCAATTACTCAATATATATGCCATCGTCCTCTATATGCTGCTCTTAGAGCGCAGCCACCTGAAATTTTACAAACTTTCAGGCTGCTGGTGTTGGATTTGGGTTAGTGAAGGGGGTTTAGTTTGCAACAGGGTTATTAGGAGGAGATCGTTGGTAGTCAGCAGGGCGGCCGCCGGCCGTGGCCCGTCGTTGGCGGAGGAAAATGGTGGTTGGCCGGCGAGGTTTTCGGACGGGAGAGGCTCGCCTGGCCGAGGAAGTGGGGACGGACGTCGAGTCCGTGAGGCTGGTGAGACATGAGGAAGGCACGCTGGCGCGGCGGGAAACGAGGGCGACAGACGGGAACGGGATTCAAGGCAGTTGGGACATGTTGTCTTCAATCTCTGCTTTGTTAATTCATCCTCTTCCTGTGGGTTTGATGACATTGCAAGAAATTAAAGATGCATGAGGATGTAAGAGTAGTTGAAGGTAGTTGGCACATCCACTTGACACCACCAATCTTGAAAACAACGTCATCATTTATTTTATCAAACTCTAATTCCAGTCTTTCGTATGTAACAAAAATATTTTTCCCTTAATGAAATGGTTCATGCATTTATTTTTATTTCTATCTTTCTAGGAGTAGGTTACAAAACCATTTCTTGTCACAAATTCAAAAGGCCAACTTAAACATTAGTTTTTTTTCTTTCTTGTAACACAAAACGGCAAAGCTTTTGCTGCCTGTTTAAGAAAAAGTATTTAACATTTGAAAGCAAACTATTTGTGTATTTATTATGTGAGCACATTAATTTTTCAAGAAAAAGCTACTCCACTTTTTATGTTTAAAAGCCTACTATCTACTGATTCTGATGATGTGCAAACGTTGTGTTTTATTTTTAGTGTAGACATTTAAACCTGTAGCAGTAGGACATCATGGGAGGGAGACACAGGAGGCACCCGCAACACAAGAAGTAGTTATTATTTTAATATCCGTCGTCTTTTGGAGGAAGCAGCATATTATCACTGCTTGTCCTCGGAACAAAAGAAGGCGTAAAATCCGCCAGCGACAGTAGCAAAAGCCATGAGCCAAACTAGGACAGCAACGGCAACGGGCATCACGGCGGCGACTTTGTAGGAGAAGAGCACGGTGAGGGCAGTGGTCAGGAGCCACACGGCCACCTTGAGGCGGTCCCTGAGCGCCGACCCGGGCTCGGCGCCCTCGTACCTCCTCAGGCAGTAGAATAAGGCCAGGAGGTCGAGGTACGAGAAGGCGACGAACGCCACGGCGCCGCGGTCGCCTTTGGAGCGGTACACGGCCATCCCGGAGTTGAAGGTGAGGAACCCGAAGCCGGCGACCGTGAGCCATGGGAAGCTGCCGCCGCCGGGCTGGGGTTCCTGGTCAGCGGCGCCGGGTACGGGTGGTAGATGGTGCTGATGATGATGCGGCAGGAGAGCCTCGGCTGCGTGGGCTTCCACGGCCGGCCGAGCGTGCTGCTGTCCCATCGATCAGACGACACTGCACGGCGGCGTCGAGCAGCAGCACCAAAAGCTATAGCATCCACCGGGTTGGCGTGCTCCGCTCAGGTTCGCGCGCCCAGCTAATGGTGTGCCCGTCGCCCTTTTATCCAAGAGCCACCACCGTTGGCGGAAATTTCGAGGAAGGTGTGAGCTCGTGCTCGTCCTTTTCTGGCGGCATTTACTTTTTCTTTCTGAAAAGTCGGACGGACGGCCTTGACATTATTGTAAAATGTACTCGTACTAGTATATATCATGCATCGTGTGGTCACAAGGAAAGTGACGACGTTGATTACACGCTGTGTCCAGAACCTCACGCCACGCTAGTGGGCAGGAAACTTCCCACCACCAAACACAAAGTGGGCCGATTCGTCCTGTTCCCGCTGCCGCCATCACACATAGTTTTGCCCCGTCAAGTGCGGAACAAGTCATGGCATGTACAGCCCGTCGGTATGCAGCGTCTCTATGATGCAGTTTTTGCAAAAAAAAATCTCGCTGAGGCTGGAGACGGTCTTCCCGTCGTCTGGTGAGGCGACGCCTCTGTCCCGTTCTCCCAGGCGGAGCCGACGGACGCCTGCGCGTTGTACGTCCCCGTCTTCTCGGAGCGACGCCGTGCTCGGATCCCGCGTGGTGCGCGCGAGCTGAAGATTTCCTCTCCAAATCGTTGGGGGGAGGCTGCCATGGCCGCGCCGGATCCGGCCTCGAGGAGGAGGCTGCCATGGCCGCGGCGGGGAGGAGGGAGGGAGGAAGGCGACGCAGGAGTGCTCTCCGACGGAGGAGCTTCATCGCCGGAGCAGTCGCTGCTCCTCCCCTTTGCCTGCGGCCGCAGCCGGACAAATCAAGGACGAGGACGCCAAGAGCGGGGACGGCGAGGAGCTGCGACTGCTCGCCGACGAGGCGGAACACCGGCAGCAGCAGCCGCTGTCATGCTCGATTTGTCGCCTCCTCTCTCCCACTGTGGCGCTGTACAGGCCGCCCGCTCGATTTGCCATGCTCGATTTGTCGCCTCATCTCTCCTTCCTTGGCAGCAGGAGCCGCTCCTCTGTCCTCTCTCTGCGAATGTGTGGATGAGGATGACAAATGGATGGATAATCGAGCATAGCACAGCCACAAGTGAAAGAAAAACAAGTAACATTATAGAGCAGAGCGGATGGATATGAGGAGACGCAAGTGAAAGAAAAAAGAAAATAAAATAAAATACTTATTTTATATTTACCTCTTATAAAACAAGTAACATTATAGTATAAAAAATGCCACGCAATGGTACACACGAATACATTTGTAGTTGATCGTAGTTACATAAAAAGCATTAAACAGTTTACAGACGGGCCGTCTGTCTGTGGGTTGTATGATCTGTCTATATATCTGTCTGTATGCTAAAATCGAGATTCTCCAGACGACTCACCGTCTGTGGGCTGTACATGCCCTCAGCCAGTGGATCATTCTGAGGTTGTAAAGCTCGGTTTGATACAACTGCTTGGCCTCTTTTACACGTCCAGGTCGCAATCACTGCTTGTAGCAACTCCACCGATAATAAATACTAAAACAACTATCCAAATATTTAATTGAGACGGTATTTTTTTAATCCTTACCTCCAACTCTAACAATACCCCACAATCTCATTTAATTTCCCACCTTTTTTCCTTGACAGGTGGGTCCCACATGACGCATAATCGCGCAACGGCCTCGAACCAGTTTGGCATGATCAAGTCATATGCTAGAGTAATTTCCATTCCTTCTCATAGTCCCCTCTCAAAGTCTCTTGGGCCAACTGCAGTTGAGAGAGGAGAAAAAAAGGCTATGCGGTTGCCACCTGCGGAGAAGGCGGCCTCTACTGCCTTCGATGGCTTGAGGGCCGTCGGGAGGTGGCAGAGACAGCTGGCTCTTGCTAGCTAGTGGTGTAGGTTGTATATCACGTCCTCTGAGGGCCACCGGGAGGTGGCAAGGATTGTTGGGCTCTTGTCAGCTGGTGTAGGTTGTAGTTAGGTCCTAGGGTCTATAGGGTTTGGTTTTCTGATGGTGTTAGTGGTGGCGCGATGGAATAAGTCCTCTTGGACTCTTCATCGGCGCTCCACTCTGGCGCCAACTGTGAGTCCGTGGAGGAGGAACACTTGTGTGGGGCCTTTGTTTAGGAGGTTTCCATCATCGGCTCGTTGGCCCGAAGGGGAGGTTGAATTCTTTGCCATACTGCCATAAGCACTACAGGAGAAAGGACCTTCGGTCCCTCTCTCTTAATTAGTACCGGCTGGTGCCCTCGACCGGTACTGACCTCCTTTAGTACCGGCTCCAGGCAACAGTGCCCGCAAAGCCAGGTCAGTACCGGTCGAGGGCACCAGCCGGTACTAACGTGCGTCATTTAGTAATGGGTGCGCCACTTTAGTACCGGTCAAAAACACCACCCGGTACTAAATGACGCACGTTAGTACCGGCTGGTGTCCTGGACCGGTACTAACGTGTTGTCCTCTCTCGAGTCCCAAAAAAAATCTAAGTCCCCATCGTTTTCTCTCCTCTATTTACTCATCTTCTCTCCCTCCTGTCTTGTCCCTTATCTTTTTTCTCTCCTCTCATTCTCTTCTTCCTTTTCTCTCATCTCATCTCCTCTCTTCGATCTGTGGCTGCGGGCGCAGGCAGCCGGCGGCAGCGGCCGGCGCGCCCGCAGCGCGCGGCGCGCGGGCGCAGGCAAGCCGCGGACGCGCGAATGGGGCCACGGCGGACCGGGCCGGCGGAGATAAGGCGTGCGGCCGCGGGCGAGTTCGGCGGCCGCCGGGGAGGGCCTCCTGGCCGCGAGCGCTGGGGCCGCCTTTGACGGGCGGCGGGGGCGGGGGAGGGCCTCCCCAGCCATGGCCGCCGCCTAGCCACGGGCGTGGGGAGCGTCGCCGGCGAGCGCGGGCACCGACGCCGGCGACCTGGTAGGGTGGACGCGCGCGTAGGATACTACCTGTGATCTGTGAGCTTCTCTTGATTCCTATGAAATGTGTGATTGGAAGATGTATTATTGATTCTTGTGAGATGTATTCTTTCTCTTGATTCCTATGAAATGTTTAATTGGAAGATGTATTATTGATTCTTGTGAGATGTATTCATGTGTTTCTTGTGATTTTTTGATGTGTTATTATGGTATTGTGAGATGTATATTCATTCATGTGTTCTTGTTGAGATTGTGGATTTGTGGTTGATTGTCCGTGAAAATGAGAAAAGAAAAGAATAAAATAAAAAGAAAAGGAAAGGAGGAAAGGGGAGGAAACGGGCTGACCGTAGCGAGACAGGTTAGTACCGGCTGGTTGTGACCGGTACTAACGTGCGGCACGTTAGTATCGGACCTTTAGTACCGGCCACAGCGACCTATACTAACCCATCCTGTGACCGGTACTAAAGGCCAATTTTCCTGTAGTGAAGATCAAAACTGTAACTATATTAATCCAAATACATATATATAGTATTGTGCCCGTGCGTTGCTACAGGAGCCATAATTTTCAACGAAACAATTCAAAGAAGAAAAATATGTTGTTCGGGATTGCATTTTTCAAGTTAAATCCATATCATGACAGTAGATTATAGTGTAAGTTCCAATTGCCTGCTGAGAGAAGTATGCAAAAGAGTTGTGAGGGCTGGCTGGGACAAATAAGTGAGCAACAATTATCTCATAACATTACCAATGCTTATTTTGCTGCTACAATAAACCATATCCTTTCATATCGATTTTACTATTTTGTTCATCAGATAATTATTTATAACAGTTGTGTATGCATGGGAAAAAGTAACATCATCTTTTCAGAACCAAAATAACATCATTTTCATGTAACAGGAGGAAAACACTATAATACATCTTGAAAAGTCTTTTGAAAAATATTTCATATTGTTGATTGTACAACATTTGGAAGAACTGTCAAATAATCTTGTCTCGCCCAGTGCAAGCTTACTACTCTTCATCCTCATTAAGCAAAAATATTATTGGTTTGACTTATTAATTAGATCTCCATCCTTTCAGCTATGCAAAGAATCGATAATCACCAATATCTGGAAGTAAATTCACCGTATTGGTAATTTATCAAACACCTAAGAGACATGGAGAACTCAAATATTCAGAGCTAGCTTAGCAAATATGATAGGAAATTACCAATGTCTCTTAGGTGTTTCTCAGTTATACCACCAAGTGCTATTTTTTGTTACAAATGCTCACAAAATTTCTACCAGCAAATCTCCCAAATCAACTGTCTTTAACACCATTGAATGGCAAAAACTGCAGCCAGAAACACAAGTGTACTTAATTGCATTGGCAATACATAACAAAAAAAAGAGGAAAGCAACAACATAAGCACGATTTGATAGTTGATACGGGATATGTGGTCATACTAAAGAAAACTTGCAAAATATATAGCTTCATATTGCCAGCACCATGCGTCAATTATGTGTTTTAACTATTACAAACGATAGAAAGAGCATAAACTACATACCCTATTAGTTACCTGACAAATAACTTGAAGCAAAATCATTGATTACTGCCAGACCGCAGTGGGCTGATATTTTGATATATATCACGCTTCTGGTTGCCAAAAAAAAAGAAGCAAAAGCAAAACCATATTTTGAGATATTTGCAAGTCTAATAGCCTCTTCATCATAATGAAATTTCATGATCGGTAGAATTGGTCCAAATACTAAAAGGAAAACAGTGCTAACACGAATTGTACAGATGGTAATAAAGGAAATTATAGACTGACTCCAAGTTTCCTCTTCTTGCATAATCTTTATTGTGATTAACATTCTTCAGGACAGTGGGAAAACTTGATCAACTGCATCTTCACTGAGGAATCTCCCTCTGTCAGTAATTTTGGCACCTTTGTCAAGGATGCCATTTAACAAGACTATGAAGTTTCTCAGGTGGTTTATCATACCGATTGCGCCCATGTCACATACTTGCAATGGGAGACCTAGAAGCAATATAACGAAAGAAAACAAAGGGGTGAGAGGGCTATGAGAGGATGAAGTCATGTCCACACAACATCTAGTCATCAATTTCACTTTTACAGTTAGCAATACACTTTCATGAAAAAACCTGGGATGCATGGTAGCCCGGCGATCATGCATTTGAGCATTTGACAAAAAATGCCATCACGGGAGTAGCAACTTAATCGAGGAAAACACAGCAGGGGAGGAGACATTGGGTGGTTGCTGAACCTCTGTAGATTGGATTTGATCCCGACGCTGGTGTGCCTGACCTAGGCGTCGCCGCCGCCCGTGTTGAGGCCGTTGATGGTCATCGCGACGGAGTTGCTGGGCGTGCCTCCGACGAGGAGAGGGAGTGTCGCTCGATATTGACGAAGATGCAGGTGCTGCACCACTCGCCGAGGACTCACCAAGGAGGATGGTGGCCTCGCCGCCTCGCCAGTTCACTGCACGGCATGAGCGAGGGATCGATGTTGACTATGGAAACAAACTGAGAGGCGATGAGGGCGCAAGGAGTAGATCTCGTTTTGGCAAGGGGAAAGTCCCACGATCTGCGCCTGCAGGTTGCACGACGGAGAGGCGATTTTTGCGGCCTCGATCTTGTTTTGTTGGCGAGGCAGCGGCGACGACGAAGCGGCACGATTGTTGCAACCGTTTCTTCGCCGCCGCTGCTTGCTCTTCCTTTCCTATGCGCCGCCGCCCCTGCTCCTCTCCTCCTCTGCCCCTCGTTCTCCAATTCCTGGCCATGGAGGGGCCATCACATGATATTGGAGCGCGGGGAGATGGCGGCCGGCTCCGACGAGCTCGGCCATGGTGCGGACCGCCCGAAGCTCAAGCCCGGCCGAGCTCGAGCCCCAAGCCAACGAGCGGGGGAGGGAGCGAGGACCGAGCGGGCGGCGGGATCGGGCCATGGCGCCTGCCAGGAGGAGGAAGAGGCAGGCGAGCGGGTGAGTTGAGGAGAGGGAGCGACCGCCGCGGCCGATTCCGACCGTTGGAAGCCCTCCGGACGAAGATCTCGCGCCCCTGCTCCTCCTCCGTGGAGCTCGATCCGGCAGGGAAGGGGAGGAGGCGCCCGACCACTCGATCCGGCAGGGAAGGGCTCCGCTCCTCCCAGCCGTTGTTGGGGAGAGGGCGACCGCCGGCAGGGAAGTGGGGAGGAGACGACGGGGAAAGGGAAGGGGAGTAGGCGAGGGAGAAGAGGAAGATGGCGGCGGCGGAGAGGGAGAGAGAAATAGAATGAGAGGGGAGGAGGAGGCGTCGTGGCCGTCGTGGGAAGGATGAGGGCGTCGTGGGAGGAGGCTGCGGTGCAGAGACCCGTCGTCAGCACGCGTGCTGCAGAGGCCCACTTGCCGGCGCGCTTTGATCGCAGGAGGGCGACGCGATGGACGCTACGGTAGATTGCAAGAACCTTTCTCCCAAAGGTTCTTTTTAGATTGGTATAGATAGATTAGTGCCATGTACCAATGATATCTCCTCCCCTCGGCTCCCATGATACAGATCAATCACATTGAAACACAGTATCATTACTCCCTATTTTCCCAAGCATCATCAGCGGTTCAGCATCCTCCATCTAGTTCCACACTTCCACTACCAAAAATGTGACACCACCTAGTACCCCTCGGCCCTCGCAAGAACCGTTTAGGCCCACTTGTTGCTTCCAGTGGGCCTCCGCAACTTGTTGTGCCCGTGTCCCAACGTCTCATCCTTCATCTTCTCCAGAAACGTTTGTGTCGCGCCTCCTTTCCCTCAACGATGAGAACAACCGCAAGCGTTGCACAAGAAAAATTAGAGCAGGGGTCCATTCCACTTTCACAAGTTCGAACTTGAATGTAGTGCTGGTTGGCTGTGAACATTTTGCTTTAGTCGCCAAGTGCACATTTTCCTTTTATTGATGTTCTTCTGAACATAGTTTTTGTTTTTTTTTTCTAGGGCTGAAAAGTTTTAGAACCAATAGCACTTTTCTCGTGCCCTGCACAAGCCGATGTGCAGCGCAAGATTTGATCGTGCTCACATAAGTCAATCGTCTATTGCGGGCTGAAAATGTTTCAAATCCTCGCAGTGTGGTACCCTTGAACTGGGATTTAGTCGGCATGCCTTGATTTGAAGTAACATCATTTTATTTGCACCTGCTAACAATT
Source organism: Urochloa ruziziensis (assembly GCA_015476505.1). Lineage (NCBI taxonomy): Eukaryota > Viridiplantae > Streptophyta > Magnoliopsida > Poales > Poaceae > Urochloa > Urochloa ruziziensis. Next base: position 35,609,020 of record CM027120.1, on the reverse strand, counting down.
GAAAAATCCTAGAGTGTTAGACCTCTAGCAGTATATACGGTTTGGTTCAACTAATTTGAATCTCGGGGCGCCATTACATGACCCCATGTTCGCCTAACCTGTAGAATTTCTCTTTATGTCGGCATCGGTGACTTTAGGTCAGATTTGAATATTCATGTGGGTTCATGGATAAAACATGTTTTTTCCCTTCTTCTAAGAGTTTGGTGGACACACATTGACGGGTAAATAAATATCCTTTAGGTTTATTCAATTAATCAGACACATCAACTTGTATATTCGCCTCATTGTGCGGCACACCAGCTTTCACAGTCGCCGTACACATCATAAATGGAAAAAAAATGTTATGGTTCATCTATAACATCATCTATGTGTGCGCTAAGCTTTGGCATTTGCAACTATAGAAATAGCATGCAGTGCAACTCATCAGGGTGAGGACACTGAGCAACACAGAAGCCAGTGATGTGTTGACATTGCTTTTGCCCCATGCTTCGGACGCCTGAATGCTGATGCAACCATGCAAGTGCTCAAGCATTTCGTTGAGAAATACTTAGTGGTTGCGTCCAATGCAATCTGACGACACTGGTGGACGTTGCAACGAGTGGGGCGGGTGTCCTAACTGCAATGTTATCTAGTTCTAAGTCTATGTAACCGTGCAATGAAATTTTCACTGAGCTTGTTGCGGCATCACCATTTCTCACATCCGTGGGAAGGTCAGTCTCAATGAGCATTCCAAACTAAATGATCAAACAATTCTCCAAAAGTTTCAACAGCATCATAATTTGATTTGCAAAACAACTCTGTGTGATCTAGTCTCTCGCTCACACACAATACGCCTTCACCATCCTAAATGGTTCAAGAACATGATGGGATAGAGACCCGATGAATGGTGACCTCATGGATGCGATGAGATCACCTCCAATTCTCAAATTTCTCGCTAGACCGTTGCTTCACTTCTTCTCTTTGTAAATGAAGAATGCGATGAAGCCTCCAGAGATGGTCACGAAGGCCATCATCCATACCAGAACCGCAACCGGCGGTGGCATGATGGCCGCTACTTTATAGGAGAAGGCGAACGTTAGTAGAGCTGTTAATATCCAGACGACGATCTTGAGCCACTCCCTCTTGGACGAGCCGGCAAGGGCGCGCTCAAACATCCTCAGGCAGATGAATAGTGCGACCAGATCGACGTAGGAGAAAATGATGAAGGCGATAGCCATCATGTCCCCTTGAGATCGAACGATAGCCATGGCAGAGTTGAGTGTCAGGAAGAGGAACCCAAGGAATGTCAGCCAGGAGAAGTTCTCATCCTGATCCCCAAGCAAGCGGGCCTCGGCATGATGCGTCCCATTCCTGGCCATGGCTGCTTGGACTGTGGCCATGCCGGTGATCACCTGCAAATGGCGCATACAGTTCTTCAAAGGACGAAGATGGGTAAGGCTGATGGAAATCGAGTACATGATTTCCCGCGCAATGCAATAGATTTGGAGTCTCAAGTAGCTGCTCGATGGCTGCCGGTTGCGAATTGGAGGTGCATCGAGAAATGACTCTTTATAGATGCTACATGCACTGAATTCTTGCAATTTCTGGTAGGCTCGGGTGGTGCTTATCACGATGGTTGCTTTCCAAAACAACGCGGCGTGGTCTGGGTCTTTTCGGGGTAGCGTGCACCTTGGTGCGTCCGCATCCTTTTACAGGTAAGCGGTCTTTTCAGTACGCGGAAAGCCAGCAGCCCTTGCCCATCCATATTCTTTTGTCTCCAGGTCCATGACGTGCGGCGATATTGCTGCTTCATTTACGCGGGACTCACCGTGTGGCAAAGGCGCAGTCAGAGAAATGTGATAGCTTACAATCGCATTGTAAATAGCAACTGTGTATGTGAAGAGGCAAGACGAAAAGGTCGCATACATACAGAGACTGAGAACTGGTGTAACGCGTACTGCAAATTGCCCAAGAGCCAAGAACCATTCTAAGTCAACCGTTTGCCCCATACTGTATTCGAAATCCAATGCAGTTTAACAAACTCTGAAAACAGATCGCTGTCGGAACTGCTCTTTGCTCTGAATTTTCGATCCCACAAGGCACTGACAGAATTTTCAAAACCTAAAAATATTCATCCAGAAGTGTTCCTTCTTGGGATGACTTGGTGTGGTGACTGAACGGTTGGTCAAACTTTGATCGACATGGTCGCAAACAACATGAAATTGTTTGAGAAGTTCTGGCAAAACACTAGGGTCTGTACAATCAAACATCATGTGTAGTGTCCAGTTCCACGTTGGTCCTTACGCGAGCCTCATAATGTATACAAAGTCCACTTCCAAGAGTCACAATTGGGAACCATCTCTTACACACCCAGTCACTCACTATGTAATGCATTGACTTCAAGGATGCCTCGTACAAGACTCAAACCAAGGGATGCCCAATCAACGCGTAAATTTGTATAAACAGATTCTTGCTTATATGTAGACATCAAGTTACGCAAAATATGTATTTATAAATTAAATCATTCCATTCCACTTTATCTATATAATGTTGCACTACCTTACAGTCCTACCATCATTGTTCTTTGGGTATAGAATTTGACCCACATATTACAGATCAAAATGTATGTCAGTTAAGATCTGAAAACAAATAAAAGAGGGGACATTACCACATAAAAATGACGTGCTAAGCCATTGTGTTCATCTATGCAGCACCGATACGGATACGTGTATCAGTATCGGCCTGATACGGATACGCGAATACGTCATTTTTCTGGAAAACTAAAGGTAAATTTAACGTATCGGAGTATCGGCGGATACGGATACGCGTATCGGATACGTGATACGGGGGTCATGTTTAAGTATCGGGGTAACATAGGTGTTCATTGTCACGTGATTGATTAACAATGATGCAAGTTAAAAACATAAGCTCACGTAGCAATGTCGCTTCAACACATTTACATTGCACATACTTGTTTAATCACATAGAAGCGTTTGAACATAAGCAACCTAGTTAGCTAGTTCAATACGATAACAATGCCGTCAACACATACATACGTGTATCCCCATTATATAATTGATCAATGTTGTATCCCAACAAATCCACAATTTTTAAGACGATTAAAGGCATCATCTTTTTGGGGTTTAATAGTATTTTTCAAAATTATTAGGATTTTCTCCATTTCCAGAATATATATATAGTTGATCAAAAGCCAAACTTATTTTACTTGATCTCGCCATATGCAGATAAATATTTTTTTGGTTATTATACACCAGAGCACATGATCCCATCAGCTTGTACTACCTTTATGATACCGCCACCAAATTAGACGAAACTCGTGATTAATGTTCAAGGGTGTCCAGGACAGAAGCATATCAATATATAAAGGTAAATGATCTACTTGTTATCTGATCAAGAAGATAACTGATTCACTGTTTTGAGCATGTAAAACCTAAAGTGCCCTGTATGCAAGTTAACAATCATATATTAGAATAAATAATATAACCTAAATTCATGGTGCTTCGTTAGTAAATCTGCAATCTAAGTTTTTCAAACTCCGGTGTCCAGAGTGAGGGTGCTGGTGTGTTCTGCAAATGTTCTTTACGACTTTACCCTTTTCTTTCTTCTTCTTAATATAAAAATACACAGCTCTTCTAATACTGAGTAGCGATTATACAATAATACTTTGTGGTATTTCCACAATGCTCTCTCAGAGTTTCAAATTGAAGCCTCCATACATATGTGCATTCAAATGGCCATAAGAAGGAAACTTTGGACCCTTGAAATTTGGAAAAGCTCTTTGACTTCTATATGGGAGTTTATGGCTGAAAACTATTTTTCTCATAACAGTTACATTTTTTTATGCGGGAACAAACAATTAAAAGGTCAGGTGGCCTTTCCCAAAAGAAAAGGCAATCAACCATAAACAATACTCAATTCAACTAAGGTCTTAAGGTCGAGAACATTGACAGTCATGTATATGCCTGATGCACCATATTTCTTACCCTGATACACAAATTGAAATTAATAGAATCGCCATTTGTCTAATTGTCAGCATATAAAAGTTGCCAAACCCATCAGGTTATGTCATGCTACAGAAGCTTAGCCCCAAAACTGTAAATGTGCAAACGAATGATCCTGAACTTGAAAGCATCTGTATTAGTAAAGCGTTATCTTTGCTTGAAACTTAATAGAGTAGGTGAGATTTACTATTCCACAGAACGGCAGGCAGGGGAAGAGTGAATCACCAAACACCTCACCATAATTGGCTCTGGTTGATAGGGTCTGAATAAAGAGCTAGAAAGAGAGAGCAACTAGCAGTTACGAGTTGAAACCTGGGCATTTTCTCTCGGAAGGTCATCAAGTATGAGGTAGCAAGTCTGAGGAGGAGGTCACAAGGAAACTACAAGGAGGTGATTGAATGATGGTAGCTCAGCAATTGCGCACCTTCTGGGAATTTCTGAAGGTGCACAGCTGACTACAACAACTGGAATGGGAAGGCTAACTAGGCCAGCATGATAATTAGGGAACACCTGACCCCGCATGCCATGCCTACCCAAGGATAATGATATGTTTCTGGGGCAATCAATTCAGAACCATAGATCAAAGGGTTCAGGGCTTTGGGCTAAACCAACCGAATCTCTCCTCCGAGACCCCTAAACAGATCAGATATGTGTGTCATCTCTTCTCTTGGGCTATCCAAAAAAAAAAAAAACCCTTCGACCTGCGGGGGGGGGGGGGGGGGGGGGGGGGGGGGGGGTAAGACAGCCCCCGGGCTTTTTCTAAGAAAGAAGACCTTCTCATGCAGGCCGAAAAACCCCCGAACCTCTGCCCCACCCTTACACAGGGCCCGTAGCCCTTGTGAGACAACCACGGGCTGATGGCTTCTGCAACTACCCCTAGGTAGGAGCCAAGCCAACCATAGATACGACCTGGGCCGGGCCTTGACCTGTGCTTTGGTTATGGCAACAGACGAGGGGATTTTTTTTAACCTCAGCCTGAAATTCGCTCCCACGGGGAGTTGAATCCAGGACCCGAGGAGTGCTACTGAGGCCATCTAACCAAGTCAGCTAGAGGCCCTTTCGCCTCTTGGGCTATGCACTAAGCCTAATCCCCATGGTTTTCAAATAGTAACTTGTGCTGGACTCTGTAGTTCAAAAAAATAACTTCTCACGGTAAAATTATTTCACACGAAACTAGTTCCGCATATTTGAAGATTGCCGGTCTAGTTCTACTAATTATTTTTTGAATGCAAAGCACCTAAATCTGTGTGCTACTTAGAATGTCATGATTAAGAAAATAGATTGTGCAATGTTTCGAGCTTGTAGAACCTAAAGTTCTCCGTACGCATAGTAGCAATACAATTCTCAGCAGTTGTGTAAAGGCAACTGAGAATTTCATGCAATAACCAGTAAGGATCACTTAGATAATGGTTTGGGGTATTTCCGTCAACATGCAATGTTGAAGAGTGTTGTGTAGCCTTGGTGCATTCAGATGGCTACATCAGAATAAGGAACTCTTCGTCTTTTCTGGATGGGAATTCGCAGCTAAATGCCATTTGTCCAAGAATCGTCGAAGTATTTTTTTTTTTTTTTGGTGATCAAAGGGAACAAATAATTCAAAGTTCAGTTGGTCTCATGTCAAGAAAAAAGGCATAACTTTATCCATTTCTACTTAAGTCTTGAGATAATGGTAATTGATAACATTGCTTGTCATGATTGATGCACCATGTTTCTCAGCCTGATGACACAAGTTGTCTATTGTCTGCATCGAAGTCATCAGGGCCTGTTACACGCTCACACTACAGGAGCTTTGAACCACAATTTCAAATGTGCAGGCCAAGGACCTTGAACCTTACGACATCTGTACTAGCATAGCTTTATCTTGTTTGAAACTCGATGCTGCAGAAGGTGAGAACTAACTTTCCACGGAGCAAAACAAGAGTGGAAAAACTAAATGCTGCTGTATGCAAAAAAAAAAAAAAAAAAAAAAAAAAAAGGAATTCTTCTTTGGCAGAGCCGTATGGGGTCATGGAAAGAAAATGGGCGATCCACAACCGACAAGGTTTAGTGTGAACTTTAGGCCCTACTAAGCCTCTAGATAAGCATTCAGATGGGGGCATATAGAGGTGTGAGAAAATATGAATAGAATGACCATCAAGCATACCTGCAATGTGTGCGCTTTCCCTGGGAGTTCAGCTTTTCTTTAGCTTTCCTTAGTAAAATATTTTTGTGAGAGCAACCCCCCTGCTAATGATTCAATTAATCAAATCTTCCTTCACCAACAATAACCTATGCTTCCAGCATATGCTGTGAGCTCCATCAGTTACCTAAATTCCTGTCAAATCTGTCTGTGCAACTTTCAGAATAGTTTTGGGCATCTCAGGGGCAAATCCATTAGTTGTCAAGCATCAACTGCAGTTTCCAGAATATTTTTGAACACCTCCTGAACAAATCAATTAGTTTCCAAGGATTGCAGTCAAATCCACAAGTTTCCAAGATTCCTGCCAAAATCCATCAGTTGCGTAACATGAGCTGCAAACTCCAGAATACTTCTGGACTTCTCCAAAACAAATCCATCAGTCACCTAACTTTCCTGACAAAATTGCAACATAGGTTAGAGCAACTGCTCGAGGAAGACACAACATAAGTCAAACTAAATGCAGGAACAGGAATTAAAACAGGAACATACATCGAAAAGGGCAACAGAAAATTGTATCAAACAATCAGACAGATAATATTTGGGGTATTTCCCTCAGCATACAACATTGTACAATTTCATTATAATTGAACAAAAAATTCAAAGTTCAAATGGGCTCACATGAAGAAAAAGGCAACCAACAATTAACACTACTGAGTTGTACAAAGTCTTAAGATAATGGTATTAGTCATTTCTTAGCCTAATGACACGGCTGTCCATTTGTCTAATTGTCGTTGAATCAAAGTCATCAGGGCCTATCTCATACCACAGGAGATTTGCTCCACAATTTCAAATGTGCAGACCAAGGACCTTTGAAGTTTTTGACATCTGTACTAGCATAGCATTATCTTGTTTGAAACTGGCTGTTACAGTAGGTGAGATCTAACTTTACATAGAACAGCGGAAGAGTGGGTCATCAAACTCTCATCATATGTATCTGCCGTATGAAACACAAACTGCGGACTTTACTTGATAAGGTCTGACCATATATTGAGAAATAGAGACGGGGACAACGGTCCGGATACAAAGCCTGAATGAATTCTCAACAGGTCATCAAAGTATGGCGCGGGGAAAAGGTGTCCAATAAAGGCGGCACCTCACCAACTGCAAAGAGGGGCAAGCATTTCGCGGCGCCTCATCAGCTACTGCAACTGCTGGGACCTGGAACTGGAAGTGTGGGTGCGCGGCCAACTACAAGGTGCGGGGTTAGGGTGGGTAGCAGGGTAGGCCAGCAGGATGCTCCAAAAGCACCTGAAACTGCATGCCAACGCCCAATCGGTTCTAGATCACAGATCAAACCAATGGGTTTGGAACTGAACCAACCGAATCTCCTCTCCGGGATCAGATCTGCGTGTCATCTCTTCTCTTGGCAATCCACTAAGCCGAATCCCAAGGAATATTTCGAAGTTTTGTTCTTATCACTCTTAAGAGTGAAGAGGGGAAGGGGAAGGGGGAAACTTGAAAAGGTTGGGGGATCGGATGATCGCGTACCTCGATATCTGGATCGGATCCGTCCCGTGCGCACGGGCGAAATCCCCAGAAAACGAAGCAGAAAACCCCATCAGGTCGGTTCCAAGATGGCAAGCCCAAGAACACGCCGACCGCCGCCGCCTCACTCGCCGGCGCCGGCGCTTCGTAGAAGCTTCCATTCGATGCCTTTCCCTTCCCATGAGGCCATGATACGGCTTGTCCGGTCTTATACAATGGGACCGGTGGTCCCGTACGGTCCAGTACCTGCTACCCGTTGCGGATAGCCGCAAATCCACTGGGGCCGAGGAAGAAGCTTCCCGGAAGCTGCCGCCGCGGCGCACTGACTGGGCGCGCAGCTTCGAGGAAGATGCGGCCTCCGGCTGGGGGAGACGACCCGCGCCGTCGGATCGCGAAGCGACGGTTGGGGAGCGCGCAGGGACCCACCGACGCCGGAGAGGAAGAGGATGCGACGGAAATCTTTTTGCCCGGCGGGGCTGCGGTAAGACTACCCACAGCGGTAGCGATGCCCGGATAATAATTACTATGGGCCTGATTGGTTAAGTGCCAACATTTTGGCATGCCAAAGTGTTGGCGTGTCAAAGTTTGGGCAAAAAAGTAGCCAACATTTTGGAAAAAAATGTGAGATGTGCCAACATTTTGGTAGCAAACCAAATAGTGTCCAAAAATTGGTAACTTTTGCCTTGCCAAAATGTGGGCATGCCAAGATTTTGGCATCCAACCAACCAGGCTCTATGTTGCGGGGGCATCGATGCTGAGAAAGGCTCTATGCCGAGTAATATGGGCACAGAGTCACATCCTTTGAGAGCTTGTTACTGCAGCCGGCCATGCAACTAATTTTTTATTCTCTCAGCACACCGAGGCACGAAGATGACTCGCAAGCTTCATTTTTCATTTAAGCATCGTCACCTGCAGTGGCCTACTCGATGCCCAAACGCTCTCTCTCATCAAGCATCGACATGAACTACCGTTGTGGGTAGTCTTAGACCGACGGTTACCCATCAGTCCCCGCGACTGCCTCGCGTGGTCGGCGTCGTCGTCAGCTATCAGCAGCCAGGCTTGCACGAGACGCCAGGGAGTTTGCTGTTTGCAGGTTGCTTGCTCGCCGACTGGCTGTCGCCGTCCTGCAGCTCCAGGTCTCGTTTCGGCCCGTTCCTCTAGCACAAAGGCCCCCCTCCTTCTTACTCGCGACGCGGGGAACTTCTGGACGGGTTGCTAGACAGCGGCGCCGCCGGCTGCGGGGAGGCGGCTGAAGGAAGGGGACTTTAGGTCACGAGGTTGCCAGGGTTCCCCATCCCGACTGACCTAGAGGAGGAAGGGGGTTGGGGGCGGCGGGATCGACCGGCGGAGGGCGCGGCGGCGCGGGCGGCGCAGGAGTGCCACCGGCCGGGCAGGGTTCGACGGCGGTTGGGCGGTGTCGACGGCAAGGGTTGCCGTGAAGGTCGTCGTCGGCGGCGGATCTAGGGTTGGGGGAGGAGTTATGGCGGCAGTGGCGGGAGCTCCGGCGGCGGTGGCGGCGGCGAATCTAGGGTTAGAGGTTCGCGGCGGCCGGCGGAGGCAACGGGAGCCGCCGGAGCCGGGGTAGGCGGCGGCACGCGGGGAAGGGCGCGGCGCCGGGTTAGGGTTGGGAGGGGAAGGCGCGGCGGCGACGGAGGCGGCCCCCGGAGCCGGGGGAGGAGGCGGGGCGCGGGGGTGGCGCGGACGTCAAGGGAAGTAGGAGGAGGAAGAAGGAGGAGGTGGGGGCGAAGGGAGGAAAGGGTGATTAAAAAGGGATGGTTTCCCAAAATAGAATGCCGGAAATAAATATTTTTCTATTTTGGAAAGGGTCTTTCTCTAATAAGACTAAATGGAGGAGGGTTTCCTTTAGTCGAGGCTTCGTCGAATCGTCGTCATGCGCGCGCACACAAAGCGCCGTGAAGAATTCTTTACGTGAATAAAGAAAGAAAATATTGTCAATTTGCGTTGTGTACTTGTGTTCCTGCACTCTGTCTCACTAGTCTGATTCCTTACATTAGAATTAGAAATTAATCGAATTGGCGTAATTCCTCCTCTCGTGGAAGATGAAGAATTGCTTCGCTTGGATGATGGCATGCACATGACCATGGACATCAGCTTATGATTCTATTTTACGAGGTCGGATGTTCTTCGCACAGGGATAACAAGTTCTCTCGTGCAGCAGATCTTTAAGAGGTCACGTTGCAGACTTAACACTTCGATCTGGAAGTTGTGGCCAGGACAGGGGAAATTACTAATACTACGTACTACCTCCGTTTCAAATTACAGGTCGTTTTGGCTTTTCTATAGATTCATCATCTTTTTCATACATATATAAACGTTATGTCTAAATTCATAAAAAAACTAAAAAACAAAACGACCTATAATTGGGAATGGAGGAGGTACGAAATAGCATAACAGAGACGATATTCTTCGTTGTCCATTGTGTTCGGCCCACATTACGAACCAAGGGCCGGAAACTTGAGGCCTAACAATAGGACATCAAATGGGCCAAACAGGAAAGGAGAGATGAACGGGTTGAGAAAGCAGAAGGAAGATTCTGGAAGATTCTAAATATTTGGAGAAACATATCGAACGAATAAGTAATAGTATGTCTCAGACAAAGAGTAAATTGTAATGGTATGATTGTGAATAGACAAATTTTAATGACAGATCTCTAATTTGTGAAAATTACAATGACATATATAAAAAAAAACCGATATTTATTATTATTATAGGCTACTGTATGTTCAGCCCACAGTACCAACCAAGGACCGGCAATTTCAGGCCTAAACAAACAATAGGACATAAATGGGCCGAAGAAAGGCTGGACACTAGGCCTCTAGCACACCGCAGCAGTAGTTATTCTGTGTTATCAGTCACTTTTTTTGGATCAATGAGGTACTGGCAAGTCAGTTGTAATTTGTAAAACAAAATTATTAACTGAGTGATAGAGTAATTTTTCCGACCCAGCAAAGCAGAGAAAAGAACTGGGTGAAAAGCAGTGTTGGCAGAAGAACTCGGCCCTTGTTTTGCCGGCGCCGCGAGCTCGTAACTCATCAACAAAAGCAATCCAACTCATGAAAAAAAAATGCTACACACGCATACAGGTGATTTTGATCATCTGATTGATAATGGGCGCGCATACGTGGCCAAGCAAGCATCCAGAGTGACGCTGTTCAACTTGGAGTATACAGCTGTAGGGGGCAGCGGATCGTGGAACACATCAAGGCGGTGGCCCGCTGCTGCAGTGGTGGAGCACCGGCGACGGTGAGCTGCGGCCTGCGGGGTGCGGGCGTACGCCCATAATGCCGCGGGTTTGCGGCGGCGCGTTGATTCGCCACAAGCCCATAGGACCTGCCTGGCTCGCCGACGCCGAAATGCTTCGCCTGTTCTCCGTCCGTCGCATTGACGGCCACCGTTGATAGCGCTGTACGAACCACACCGTCGAATTCCACGGTATGGGCTGAAACGTCACAAGAAAATAAAAGTACAGAACATGCATAAAAATGATGGGAGTACGTACAAGACAGGACTGATGCAAAAATCCTATATATCTTTCGAAATATTTCGTCATCATCACCTTTCACTGTTTAAGATCTGTGCAAATCATATCAGCCGTGGGATCATATTTCGTCTTCATATTTCTTTCGAAATATTTCGTCTTCACCCCCCTCCCCCCCCTCCCCCGACAACCCTAACTTGCATGAAACATTTAAATGATATGTTAGCATATGAAACCGTAACACATGAAATTTTGCATTGAGAGACATAGTTTCATTCCATTGAAAAAGTCGATGTGGCTGTCTATGAAACTGCGTCTATAAAATTGACACTGAGACTGGCCTAAGGGCGTGCTTGGTTCGCAGCCGCAACTCACCACGCGCACTTGTGGCGGCAAAAATCGGCGTCATGGTTGTGGCGGAAATTTCACTACAAAACACCTGTGGCAGCCGTAGCTTAATTACAGACCAAACACTGGCCCTGTTTTTTGTGGCGAGCCACACTTTCGGCATTGAGAGGTGGCGGGGAACCAAGCACCCTGTAAAGCCGCGCTTTAAATAAAGCTACGAAAAAGAACAAGGGCTCAACTATAGCTCGAAATCCGATTAAACCGAATCATTAGGAACGAGCTGGTGATTAAACTATAGCTCAGGACCATCTTCCTTTACGACCGATTGGCTTTATCTTAAATAAAGCAGTGGGAGGCATGTAGTGGGGAGTCCACAAAATCCGCTGTCTTAAGACAAGTGATATTGTTATTGCGGAAAGATAACTTTAAAGTGGCAAGAGTAAACAAGTTCTAATATCAAATAATGCAATTATTATTGGTATATGGTCAAGTTTCTTTTGCGTATAGTCCATATTGAACCACATTAAAATATAAATCATCTTTTCAATATGTTGGCACCTAAAGGTGCGTAATAATATTCCATCGCAAATATTAGTTGGACAAGCTGCTTTACAATGGGCTTGTGGGCATGTGGCCCGCCAAGTATCAAGTCTGTTTGGTTGGTGTTGTGCTTCTATAAGCACCTTTTACATTATGGAATTACCATGTCACGTCTGTGTACCCCTCCACGTCGCCCTCAATCAGGCGGCCGGAGCGGCGATTTCGCCGCTATAAAAACCCACCACCCTCAGGCCATCCCTGGCCGCCGCCATCGGCGTCTTGTAGTAGTGCCTAAGGGCAGTCCCAATGCAGACTCCATCATAGAGTCTAAAGTCATTAATTATGCTGCCATGTAAGCAAAATGCTGATGTGGCAGAGCATTTATTGAAGAGAGAGGGGAAAAAATGAAGAAACCAAGTCTAACTAAGAAACCAAGTCTTCACGCAAATCAAGAACATATGTGAGAGAGACAAGTGGGCCATGGAATTGGATAGACTTCAAGATACAAAATCTGCATTGGAGGCCATAGTTTCTTATAATAGAGTCTTGAACATATAGACTCTATGGGTAGAGTCTGGGTTGGGACTGCCCTAAGTCGGCTCTCGCTGCCCTCCCCCTCCCTTTTGCCTTTCCTCTTCTCCCTCTCTATTGTGCTTCCACCATTCAAACTCCATGGAGCCCAAGCTTGCGCTCCAATGATGGGTCCTCTCTAAAAGGCCCCCTGGTGGCCTGGATTTGATTGATGCTCAGCCAGAAAGGGACCTCCCCCCATCCCTCGCCCTACCCTATCCTCAAATCTTTTTTCTCCAATGGACCTAGTGCTCGCGGTCTCTCGACTGGTGGTGGCGACGGTTTCCAATCCACATGGGCCGGATCTATTTCCTCCGTTTTTTGATCTGGCATCCACATGGCTGTTGTGCTAGTGAGCGCTCGGCTATGGGCATTGTGCTCTCGGGTAGACTATGGCTCCCTTGAACAGGCGCAAGCTGGCGCTACTCCCTATTGCTCTAGTAGCGGGGCCAGTGTCGTGCTCCTTGTGCCGCAAGCACAAACTAGTGTTGCTCCTTGCCGCCCGCATAAGCCACAAGGGCTGAAGCAGCGGAAAGATAGGTCGTGTCCTCATGGCATGGTGCTGGTGTCACCTTTCATGGGGCTTTGATTGGGATTTACAGGATTAGTCGCCGGTGGCTCGTCGAGGTCCAGGCTCGGACACTCTAGCAGATGACCGTGGTGGCAGCTTGGATACTCCCATACTCCTAGATGACAAGAGCTCCCTTGATCATTTACTGGAAGAGTTGTGTGACAAAAGTGCCATGCCCGGTGCATGGGGAGGTTTTCAATCTTCACTCGGGAAGGTGTTGTACCTTTGTTGAGTCCAACTAAGTATGGTGTACTTGACTTCCTTTTGCTATCGGTAACATCAAGAGATCCATCAGGAGCATTGCAACTTCCTTGGGCTTTACCTTTGTCTTGGGCGGTCCATTGCTTCCTCCGTGATTTGATTTGTGTCCTCTTATGTCACCACTTTCCTGTTGTTGGTATCATCAAACCAAAATTTCGGGTGCACTCGTACTAGCCGACCTTCTTCCCTCCTTCGAGGCTTCCTTCCCTTGGAGTACATTGGATGGCGGTAGATGGGGACTCAGACGTGCTTCAAATCAGCTCGAAGGAATATCGGTGTGTCCGATGAAGCGTTGGTCAGTGTGCTCCTGCCACTCTAATCCCCATGACGTTGTGGCGGTCCCTCGATCCTTGGGGGCTCTATAGAGATAAATTTTGCTGTAAAGTTGGAGGGCAGCAGCGGTGCAACGTAGCTGCGAGGGGGCAGTGAGAGGTGGTACAATGGACTTTATGAAATTGGCAACTATGTTGCTTGGTTGCGGTGCTACATGGAGAATGATGGATCATGTTCCAACCTGTCCATGAGTCTTTGTGTGTATGGGAGTTGCGTTTTTCTTTTCTTTTCCATCTTGTCTTCCTATTGTGTTCTCTGGTATTCGTTGCGTTGTGCTTGCAATTTCTTTGTAATCCATGGATTTGACACACCATATCAACGAGAAGTTCTGGTCGGCGATCGCCTACTGTAGTTTCCCCAAAAAAAATACCATGATTATCCATTCAACTTAGAAGATGGTGAAGACCATGATCCAATTTTCATAATTGAGCAACGTGATTAACGATGCAGATATTAGCCATGCCGTATTTACTCCTATAAATCCATCTTGAACATGTATTCAAATTTTAATTTTTCATATAGTCAGATCTAGGTGCATATCTTACCATCTAAGGCTCCGTTTGACAATTGGAGGGTTGAATCCACGGTAGAACCAATCCAAGGAGGGATCTGGTGAATTCCCTCCATCCACCCAATCCACGCCGGTACGCCAAGCGAAACGAGAAGGGGGGGGGGGGGGGGGGGGCACGAGTCATTCCCGACATGAGGTGGTGCGGAGCGAGACCCATGCGGTTTCGCGGGTTTTCGGGGTGGAACCCAGCATCCAATCCGTGTGCTTGCAAATGCACTTTTATTTGGCGCAGGACGTGATTCCTCTCCCTGCGTGGGACGGGTCCCCTGGCTGACGGGGTTACGGCCCCAATCCACGTCGATAGCTGCTTACCCAAACGAAGCCTAAGGGTGCACACTATTCTTTTGTCATGTAAATCTATCAAGAAAAAAAAAAGAATTTAGCCCTCAATAACCTCATCTTCTGGCTTCGTCTCTGCTGGAAGTGGTGGATTCCTCTAAAAAATTTTAGGTTTTGTTTTTGAATATTTTGACATTGATGCACACGATTGAATAGCGAAGAAATTGTTGGTCTGGTGTAAGGACAACTCCAACCGTATTCATGTTCTGTACGTTTTTGGTACAGCATCACAACTCAACTCCAATCGATTCGTGTTCTTTAATATTGTCAGAGGCGAATAGGGTGATTCGATACAGGGCACAGCCAAATGCATATATCCGGTTAAGAAGACACTTCATATTTCATTTTGCAGTACAAACATTTCACTTCATATTTCATTTTGCAGTACAAACATTTCTAGATAGCACGCCATAGCAACAGGGATTGAGCTATATCTATTACATTCTGAGAATTCAGCCTGCATCGATCTCCAAAGAAAAAGTCCATCGCATATATATTTCTGTCGAGATATTTCAACTGCGCGACTCTTGCACGAGAGGCAGGATTATTTTCTGGCGCTGCTGCTTAGACCTGCAAATAATTAGCAGTAGTCGTTAGAAATTTGGCTAGTTACAACGGCAAGATTTCGCCACTAATAATCTGCTTTAGCTCAAGATGCAACACACATGGCGTTGCTGCAGGATACATAATTAGTGGATGGATCTTGAAGAATTACCAGCTACATCGGTGAAGACTATACGCGCAGCAGCCTCCTACTCCTAGAGCGAACGGTGGCGCCGGCGGCCGCCACGAGCAGCGCCGACGCGGAGGAGGGCGCCGCGGTTCGTGCCACCCTTGACGCTAGAAGCGCCGCGACGGAAAGGGACAGGAAGCATATTAGCGCGTCCAGGCACCGGAAGCGTCGTCTTCCGTGGGTTCCCGGCTCCCAGCAACCGAAGCGCCTTGCCAGCAGGAGCACGACGACCACGTAGGTCACCCCGACGGACGCGACGCACTCGGCGTCTCCCCACAGGAGGTACGCCGCCAGGCCGCAGTTGAAGGTAAGCACCATCAACGCCACGGCGCACCCCTTCTGGAGCTCTTCCATTCGGTGCTCGCCCGAGGTCGCCTGCTTGGGCGAGAGAGGGGAGTGAAGAGATGTCGTTCCTATCTGTAGGAAGGAGGAGATCAAAGAGCAGGCCCCCGTAGTCGGCTGCTTTGCCGAGGGAAGGAAGGGAAGAGCCATTGCTATCTCTGGGAAGAAGGAGGAGGAGACGGAGAAGAAAGACTCAAAGACCAGGCGTCAGGCAGTAGCTAGGGAAGCAGCTAAGGAGAGGAGAGTCACCGAACAATCAGGCTGCTGTTGTAGTGGCACTTACATCTGCGACTGCGAGGGATGTGAGCCGCTCGAACCTCGGAGTACAAAGCTAAAAAGTAAAGGTTTAGCTCCTTTTCCAAGGTCGGTATACAGCCATCTCTGCCTTGCAACATGGGCTAGTTAGACGAGTGACGACTGTAATACCATCTGCCGTAAAAAACAAGAATGCTTGAGATCTTCCCAAAAGTCTTGTAGTTGTTATCTTGCTTTCTGATTAGCAGTCTAGTAGGGAAGTTTCGTGTGGAAGAGTACATGGCATGCATATGGCAAGTACATTGGTTTCATGTCGAAGGCGGTTTCATGTATTGACACATAATCTTAGAACGATTTAACAGACAACTCATATAGTGTGTTGTTATTTTAGTTGTCTCGTACTAATACCATATCTCTTAAATTATGGAGGCGATAAAAGAAAACTTTGTGAGTTACAAGACAACAACAACTCGTACAATGGTGAAGAAGCCGTCTCATAGTCCTAAATTTTAGCTCATGAGACGGTTGTTTTGCGAAACAACGACTTCTTTTTCTCATATCGCTCTCTCTCCTCCACATCACCAAATATCATATGTGACGCTGCATGAGACGATCTATGAGACTGCTTACGTATAACTATAGCAATGTACTTGCCCTAAGTAACTTCACGCACGGTCATTGTTGACGGACACCGGCCTCCACCCCGTATAGCAGGCATTAGTACATAATCATCCTTTAGTTTAATCTACCGACAAGGCAAGAAAAGCTAACACCATCTGAATGTCCTCGTAGCTGCAGTCTTGCTTTCATATTACCAAACACGCTCATCTTGACCAGATAAGCCATCTTTTTTTTTTTGAAAGCATAAACTTTATAACCTTTAGCAACAAAGTACAGAGATGAGGGAGAAATTCTTCCATTGTGTGTTACAGAGTGATTCGCCATCTTCGACTCGAAGCAAGCTAACACTACGTGCTGAGCGTGTTTGGTGGAGCTCTTTAATTTTTCCATGGTCGGTACAGTGCATATCTAGCTAGCTTTCTAACATGGGCTAATGATGAGTACATGGCATTATCAATGAACCCTAAGTTTAATAGCATATAATTAAGGCATTTCACGCATCATGGCCCCATTGTTGACGGACACCCCTCCACCTGTTTGGCTTTAAGTAATTGGCGGATATATGTATCAGAAGAGAATCTCACTTTAGTTCAATCTACCGACAAGCTAGGCAAGAAAAGTTAACACCATCCGAAAGTCATCGTAGCTATTGTCTTGCTTTCATACGAGTCGTGGTACTATTTCTCAGCTCTAATTTTGATCAGGTTCCTAATCCTTCGACTCCAAGTAACCTAACACAACGAGCGTGTTTTGGTGGAGCTCTCGCCGGCTTCCACTCCGGCAGCTCTGGCATGAATATATTTTGATCACACTAGCTAGACTTTGTCATTCATTAATTATTCTACTAATATCTGGTACCACTATCTATATATAGCGATGAACGGCTCAGTTGATTAACTCTAGTTTATGCTTACCTTAGGTCCACCAGTTGATGCTAGTTAGCTTAGTAGTTCCAAGCATTTTTAGTTTAATTCAGCCATTTCTATCTTGTGGTTCTCAGTTTAATTCGGTCGTTTCTAGCTCAGTAGTTATATCTATATTGATGAATTGCTCAGTTTAATTGTAGTATATGTGATGTTGTTTTTATTGAATTATATATGTGATGTTGTTTATGTTGCAGTTTTATCTGTTCATGTTATCTGTTGAATGTCCAAGTCAGATTTGAGGATGATGTTGTTGTTACGAGCGTCTAGCATATACATGTGCATAATGTGCAGTTGTTGTTCCTGCAATTCACTTATAACAATGTTGCATTACTCATGGATCAGATAGCACGATTGATGGATACCCATTAACTATGTTTTTTAATCGTGTCTTCGCTATTCTAACCGGCGCTAAATCTACACCTGTAGTTATAGGTTAACAAACATGGCGGCGTAGTTAAATCCGCATCGACTAAAGCAATCAAACGAATCGACGTAGTTCACAACCGCAACACCTAAAGCAAACAAACGTATCGGGAAAGGTTTAAAACCTCTTAGAATAATGGACTATATTCTAAACGCTCACATTTAAGTCGGCAACGTTATGGTTAAAGCACCGGCACGAATGACCCCCTCATTCACGTTGGCCCCATGGAAAAGGTCGTATCACTTACGTGAGGGTTTCCCGCCGGCAAGGATGAAGGTCACTGCAATAGTGCGACAAGGCAAGAATAGTTAACAATATCTGAAAGTCTTCGTAGATATCTTCTTGCTTTCATATTAACACACTAGTAGCGAAGTTTAATTTCGTGGAAGAGTGAGGTACTATTTATCAGCTCTAATTTTGACCAGATTCCTAACCCTTCGACTCAAAGTAACCTCACACAACGAGTGTGTTTTGGTGGAGCTCTCACCGTCTTCCACTATGGCACGAATATATTTTGCTCAAAAAATGACAATATTATACAGGAAAGATATTTTCCAAATAAACAAATTTATATATTATGAAAATTAAAAACATTAAATACGAAATAGCGTGGCAAAGTAGTCAATAAATTGATAGCGTCTAACAAAAGACCTTAGTATTTGAGGAGCCGCACGCCAAAGCTTGGTTTTTACCATCAAACATTTAAATCTGCGACTACATTTGAAGAAGCAAGTTGCCACATTTCAAGGGCTCCAAACTGTTATGTGTTTTTGCCTCACCGTATAGTACCATATGCATCTTTGGCCGGCCGGCCAGTCGAACACTCTATCAACCACTCATGCGCTTGGGTCTTGCCATAGGGGTTTGTGAAATGTTAGCTAGAACGGACCATAGAATTTACAAGAACTAATTAAAATTTGGTAGAAAACAGATAGCTAGTGATGAAACATGGTAGCAAGAAAGTTCCAACAGACAGTTTCACCTCCCGAGGGGACGGTAAAACATTGAGCAATATTATGGCGCTTACACGACTTCTGCACATGTTTCTTGTCTATACAATACTAATTAGCTAAACATGCCTCGCCATCGTCTTCCTCTGTTAGCTGTCTATGAATGAATGAGAAAGCTCTCGAATTACAAAAGAAAAAAAAAGAAAAGAAAAGAAAAGAAAGAAAGAAACTCTGCGCCTCAGGAGTAGCACTACTGCTAGTGCGCGCGGTGCGCGAAGAAGGCGTTGTAGATACCAACCAAGGCTACGGCGGCCATTGCACAGACGAGCGCCGCCATCGGAAGGGGCATGACGGAGGACAATCTGTAGGCAAAAGCGAGGGTGAGCAGCGTGGTGAGGATCCACACGGCTATCTTCAACCGTGTTCTTGTGAAGCTATCCGCTGCCGCTCGCTGATAGAACCTCAGGCAGGCGAAAAGCAGGACGAGGTCGACGTAGGAAGCGCCGATAAACATGACCGCCGCGACGTCGCCTTGCGAGCGGTATACGGCCATGACGGAGTTGATGGTGAGGAAGACAAAACCAAACAGGGTGAGGCACGGCATGCTGCGGTCAGCAGAGCCGCTGTCCGCAGCCCCCTGCTCCGGGTCGCGCAGCGGTTGTTCATCTCCAGAGCGCCGCTGGCTGTCCGCCATCACCTGACGCGCAAGCGGGGCGTCGCGGTGAGGTTACGCCGCGACGGAGAGGCGAGGAGGAGAGTAGGAGCGACACTCTGGCCGGGGAGGTGGCCGTCAGCGTGCTCTGACTCTCAGTGTGGGGGTGGGGGGTGGGATTGCGCTATGGCAGGAAGCCCGATGGAGTACTTAACGCTGTTTTGGCTGCCTTTGCTTGGGTTGGGGGTCCAAAATCTCTACAAACAAACTGGGTTCAAATGGGACGAAGCCATCGAGCTACAAAGCCCGTTATCCTAAACCTACGAAGACATTTTTTGATAGTTCGTACCTGGAAAGCTAGCTATCCTAAACCTACGAAGACATGCATGAAACTTACAAAAATATCATCAATTACTATGTAGAAGTCTTAAATCCAAATGCCAATCGTCCCTTACCGATGTCCAATCAATATATTATCAATTACCTATTGGCTATTTCAATGAAGATGCATGCAATGCAATGTCAATCGTCATTCAATTCATAAATCAAAAAATCAATTTCCTCCAAAACGCCCCCACGTCGCTTCCACGTGAGCGGGCGGACCATAGCGCTGCCGCCACCCGCTTTCTTCCCCTGTCCACCGCCGCGCCAGGCCGCCGGAAGTCCGCACGGCTCGCGAGGACAGCGGCGGCAGGGCGACCTTGTCCTCCTCTCTCATCTTGTGGTGGGCGCGGCTACCACGGATGCCGGGGAGCTGCTGCAGGCCGGGTCGTGGTGGCGCCGGAGGGGCCGGATCTGGGGTTGCCGTGGCCGGATCTAGGGCCCCCGACATCGGATCCGTTGCCTGGCGTGGTGGAGGCGGTTCAACGGTGGTGTGTCGGAGTGCGGGCTGTGGAAGCCCCGACGACAGAGGCGGGCTTCCCTACACCCGGATCTGCTAGCGGCGAGACAGGGACGGTAGGCACTGAAGATATACATGTGGGATATGGAAAAAACTGCTTATATGTGCTGAACAAAAAAGGGTGTCTGTTGAAACATACCTATGCCAAGCCCAGTTTTGTTTTCCAGTCTGTTCCGTTCTCCTTGTCTGTTAGCCACTTGTATGTCAACAGCTTGCGAATGTTTGGTATGTCCTTCTCCTGGAAATTGTAGATCTTAAACCCATCCCAATGCTCAGCGTGCATGAGCATGTGATACCCACAGTCGCGGCTTAGAAAACAGAAAAAAAAAGAATCAAACTTAAGTGAATGCGATATATGTTGTGCAGAAAAAATATTTTAAAAAGCGGTGTATGTCCGCCAGCCCCAAACTTGAGGGGTAGGAAAAAAAAGTGTGGAAACTTACTCATTGGTTTGTATCGGAACGCCAATGTCAACCAGGCTGTAGTTTTGAACGTCAACATTAGAATCTGGGTAGTGGGTTCTCCAAAGTTCTTTTATTGCAGCAACGATGATGTTGCAGCATCCGACAAGGTTTTCATCTTTTAATGACCTCATTGAGTCAAGAACTTCAAAGCGGTTGTTACGGATATTCAAAACAAGAAGGAAGTAGTGTCCAACAATGCCTAAGTTTTTATTTTGGATCATTTGAAGCACCGGGAACATGACCTGTTTTTTTTGAATATGTTAGTGGTTGGTGTCAGGGGATTTGTGAAAAAAAAAATCAAGACAAATATTTATGTGACAAAAAATGTGCCTACCATTTGTCTGTGGTCTAGATGGTTTGTCCCCATCCTGAATACACGCTTAACCTCTGACCTATTAAGTTGATGTGTCTGCAGATATCCCTTCAAAACCATTTGCAACAAAACAAAAAAATTTACTAGCTGGTAACAAAAAGGGAGGGCAGTAACAGGTTGTTGTCTATGCAGAGGATCATAAATGTTAAAACAGGGCATGTGAACAGGTTGTTTAAGGCACTCACTGAGACACGTAGTGGTAGCACACGCTTGGTAGCCTTTTTGCACCTTTGATCAATGCAATAAATGCCAATCTCAGCAACAACACTATCTAGCTTCCCCCTAGGATTGACTGATGAGGCAAGCTCCTTGAGTGTGACGTGAAAATCAAAGTAGTTGATTATGATGACGCTGCGATGAAAGTTGATGGGAAAAAAGTCAAGATATAGATGAGGATGAAAAGCAGATTGGCATGTGGAAAAGAAAAATGTTATCAGAGAAAAATGTGCATACTCTTTATTGCTACTTGTTGAAGCTTCTTGGCTTGATCTGGTTGATGATCGTTGGCTTGCCAACACAGCATTATAAACATCGCATACCTCCTTGCTGCACCTGAATGACTTGGCTGCTGTGAAGTCAACATAAGGAGATTGAAGAACAGCTGCTTTCCTTAAACGCCTTCTTGGTGCAGGCTGGTAGGCGGGTGTCACAGATGAGTTCACACTGGCAGGCTCTGGTCTCATTGATGCAGGGGTTGTACCTGTTCCCACTGAAGCAGCTGCTGTGTCAATACTTGCTTGCGGTGCATCTTGATCACCCAAAATGTCACCAGTGGGTGCCCTCTCAAGCTGGGCAGATCTGGCCTTCCTCTCCTGAATACGCTGTATGGCATCCTCTTCAATCAGTTGCAACAAGCCAGCATCAATCTGATCCAGGGAGAAAGCAGAGCCTGGTTCAAGCCCTTGATGGCCAGGCTCTTGAGGCTGTGGTGTGCACTGTTGCTCTTGAGGCTTTTCCGCTTGTGGTGTGCACCGTTGCTCTTGAGGGTTTTCCGGTTGTGGTGTGCACCGTTGCTCTTGAGGCTGAGTCGGTTCATGTTCATTGATGGACTTCATGATGTCAAAATCTGGTGGGGTAAAGTCTAAAGAATCACTCTTGGCAACTGGAATTTCAGTGCTAATGTTGTGACTGCAACCTCCACCTAGCTTGTCCTTCGCAGCGTCAAAATTGGTCCCTGTTGCAACTGGCAGCTTTAGCCTTCCACCGAATCTTTCTTTTCGAATGACAGGTTTGGAGGCTGGGGGCACCATGTCTTCAATGGTTGGTGGCTCGACTTGAAGAGGGATGGGTTCACAAATAGCATCATGATGGGCGGCTGATTGCTCCCTGAGCCTTTGATTTTCAGCTTGCTGAATTGCCCTTAGCCTTGAAATCAGTGGCACACCGTCTAGCTCATCAGTTTGCTCATGTTGTGGGTTGCTCGAAGACATGTGTCCATCGGCCCTGTCAGATGTGTTCCCATGGGCATCGTTGCCAACGTCTTCACCAGTCTTTGGTGTAGTGTTCATGTTGTTGGTGTTCTCAGCATCCATGCTGTGTCCATCTCCATCGTCTTCATAATCTGATTCTTCTGTTGAATCAACCCCAACAAAGTCAGATTCTTCATAATCTGAGTCTTCTGCTTCATCGTCAGAAACCAGCTCAGCTTCTTCTGGCTCAGTAGTCCTTTTCCTCTTCGATCTTCTTAAACTTGGTTCATCTGTATCTTCGTTTTCAGCACTGAATGCCCCGACTTCATGTAGAAATGTGGTTACTAATTGCGTCACACCACACATGACATTGCTTACAGCTTGACAAAGTTTCCTCTTCTTCTGCACAAAACAATAAAAAAAACATGAATATGTTGTGACCATTATGTACATGGATTTGATTCTTTAATAACTATAGCTAGCATAACTAATAGCCGCTACAACACCAAAAAAAGTGGGCTGCAAAAAGCAGCCAGCAACCACTATAAAAAAAAAAGTTATAGGCAGCTAGTCAGCATTTGCTACAGCTGCTTTGGCCTACAGCCAAGTGTCTAGGGTGTGCAGCAGTGGATTTGTTATAAGCAATTAATTTGCCCCCTGAAAAAGCAATTATTTGTTGAGATAAAGGCATAATGGTGCCTTTATATAAGCAAGTCATAGTAACAAAAATTTGTACTAAGTTATGCAGAAGCATTAATTTGCCCCCTGGAAAGCAATTATTTGTTGAGATAAAGGCATAATGGTGCATTTATATAAGCAAGCCATAGTAAAAAAAATTTGTACTAATGTTATGCAGATCTACAAGCTGAAGGTGCCAAATCATGTCTGCATGGGGGGGGGGGGGGGTGATCAAGTAAATGAAACAGCAATGTAAAAAACGGTATTTGTTGTGCGGTGCATGAATCTGTATGCCTATGCCTTTTCAAGCTACTAAGAAAAAAGATATGTGCAGATACCCTTATCCGAATCATTTTTTGTGGATCTTGTTTATCAGTATATGTGTCAAAGGATATGCTTGTGTAAGCAATAATTGAAGGGAAAAAAAACTAAAATTGCAAAAAAGAAAATGATGTAAAAACTGGATGGAATACTTGGTTCAAAACAATACTTTGACAGAAGTATGTCCTACCTGAACAGTCATGCCTCTGTGTGCCTTTGACGATACAAATCTTTGGATGCCATCCATCTGAATAAAAGGATCCTGGAGAACTGAGTGACCTAAATTCTTGAGCTGTAGACATAGAAATAGGTGCAGACACCAAAAAAGATATAAATGTGACTGCTGTGGAGAGAAAAAAGAAGAAGACAGTTGTTTTGTCAAAAAATACCTTGAGTTTTCCAAAAGACCCGTCACGGTTGGTGTCTTCTTTTATTACAGTGTCTAACATCTTCCGCGTCCAAGCAGCAATTCTTGGTTTCGTTGGTGGGGGTTGAACCTTCTGCACTTCTAAAGAATCTGCATACAAAATCTATATAAAAAAATAAAAGGGAAAATTGGTGTTAACACAATTATCTTGTTGGAAAAAATATGACAGAAATCAAATAAAAGGGATGGATTACAACTTACCGCAAGCAATTGAATGCAACCTCTCACAGAATTTTTCTTGTTGATCTTGGTAGAAGCATCCTTGAGCTGGTCCACAACAAACTGACACCAATTTAAATCCTTCACTTTGGATAAGTCCACTAGTGCTGGGTAGCATCTGGGGCTGATTCCCATGCTGGTAGGAGGGCAGAGGAATGTAGAAACTGCCAACATGAGCCACGATCTCAAAAAGTCATCATTTGCTTCCTTGTTTTCCTTGACCCTTTTCACTATTGAACCTATTTTTGGTGCAGAACCCCTTTCCACATTGTACTTGTCATGGATGAAGTTTATGGCTTCAACATCAAGCTCATATCTCACTGTGTCGCCCCTGTCTGGCAGGCCTAGTATATCTGCAACGCTCTGAGCTGACACAAGAATTTTGCCCCTTCCCGGGAACACAAGTTGTGAAGACTCAGCATCAAAGCAGTCCACAAAAAGCCAGTTTGCAAACTCTGATGGAATTGTAGCACACGCAATGTTCAGGAGCCCTCCGAATTTGGAATTGCATATCATTTTCTTCTGATCATCACTGAGGTGCTTGTAAAGCTTGAAAAGCCTGGAAGGCGATGCCCTGTTCCTTCGGACCTATAAAAATAAAACAAACTAGGATAAGGAAAAAAGATTCTGAACAAAAGTTGTTACTGCAAAAAAAAAAAGAAAAAAAAGAGAAAGAATGACAACATGTGATGGGAGGATTAGGATTACAGGACGTACCGTTTTGGATGATGTTGGCCCCATTGCTTGCTGCTTCTGTCCTCTAGCCATTTTACAGCTGCTTGTCTGACTTAGCTTGTTTCTATTAAAAAGATAACAGTAGATTAGTTGCAAAAAATGAGATTAAAAAAAAGAGATAGCGTCAAAATTAACAAAAAAGGCAATTATACGTCATTTTACTAGATTCTGTAAGCAATTCTGTGTGGTATTAAAAGTGATTCAATATGCTATTGTAAGCAATTGTATAGGATAATAAAATTCCTGTTGGGATCATGAAAAGGGTACTCCTATGAGACAGATGGTTTCTGGCTCAAGCCCATAGTCTAAATGATGTGATTTTCATTCTAGCAGAACACACAAAGATGAAAAAAAACACATTGCATTATAACATACAAAAATTTGTGCTCCTCATTACGTTATATCACAGATATGGCACTAACACTTGGCGCTGCCTTGCTTGATTAAAATATGCTATGAAATATATTACTAATTGCTCAAAAAGAAACACAACAACAAAAATAGAATTTATTGCTAAACTACATTAACTTTTCAGAGAATTTATTGTTGTACTAAGCCATATTGCAGCACATGCATGGCAATATGCAGTGCTCGCTAGCTGATTCTGAATTCCTATTGTCCAGTGGGTTAATTTCTCTTGCATACTGAGGAGAGGGTACCGAGGGATAGGTGGGATACAAAATGTTGTGCTAATAATCAAGGGCGGAGGGAGTGCTTGCTAACGTAGAATATTAATTCAAGTAAAGGAATTAAAATCAGTAAGGGTTTGTGACATACCTAGAGCTCAAAAAATCAGTGGATGACCTCAGACAGAAGACATTCCTTTTAATGTACCTCGAAAACAAAAAGAAGAAAATGATTAGAAACAAGAAAAACAATAACAAAAGCAACAGGTGGGTGATGAGCTTGCACGCATCGGGGGGGCCACCAAAACCGGGACTTACAGGGTATCCGGAGTGACCGAATACCACATGCCAGCTCCGTTGGATTTTCGTCGACCCCAGTAAAGACTTGTGCATTCAGCACCCACCCGAAAAAAAATAAATGATAACTGCAGATAGGATATAGAGCATACCTAGAGCTCGAAATAAGTGGATGACCTCAGACAGAAGACATTCCTTTAATGTACCTCGAAAACAAAAAGAAGAAAATGATTAGAAACAAAAAATACAATAACAAAAGCAAAAGGTGGGTGATGAGCTTGCACGCATCGAGGGGGCCACCAAAACCGGGACTTACAGGGTATCCGGAGTGACCGAATACCACATGCCAGCTCCGTTGGATTTTCGTCGACCCCAGTAAAGACTTGTGCATTCAGCACCCACCTGAAAAAAATAAATGATAACTGCAGATAGGATATATAGCATACCTAGAGCTCAAAAAATCAGTGGATGACCTCAGACAGAAGACATTCCTTTTAATGTACCTCGAAAACAAAAAGAAGAAAATGATTAGAAACAAGAAAAACAATAACAAAAGCAACAGGTGGGTGATGAGCTTGCACGCATCGGGGGGGCCACCAAAACCGGGACTTACAGGGTATCCGGAGTGACCGAATACCACATGCCAGCTCCGTTGGATTTTCGTCGACCCCAGTAAAGACTTGTGCATTCAGCACCCACCCGAAAAAAAATAAATGATAACTGCAGATAGGATATATAGCATACCTAGAGCTCAAAAAATCAGTGGATGACCTCAGACAGAAGACATTCCTTTTAATGTACCTCGAAAACAAAAAGAAGAAAATGATTAGAAACAAGAAAAACAATAACAAAAGCAACAGGTGGGTGATGAGCTTGTACGCATCGGGGGGGCCACCAAAACCGGGACTTACAGGGTATCCGGAGTGACCGAATACCACATGCCAGCTCCGTTGGATTTTCGTCGACCCCAATAAAGACTTGTGCATTCAGCACCCACCCGAAAAAAAAATGAAAAAAGTGCAGTAAGAGATTTGAGACAAACCTGAAAGCTTGGCGTCAATCTAGATATCCATGATCTGATAAGCATTTTATCATGATCTGATGCGCGAATTAACGTAATCTAGTAAGCATTTTATCGAGATCTGATATGCAAGTAATACCAACAGCACCTATAGTACACACCGAAAACAACCGCTGGACAAAACTTAATTTTGACAGCTGGAACACACAATCACTACTATATGATAACCATTTTATCATGATCAGCTATGCTAGATGTTTGAAAAATTGCAGTAGGAAGTGTGTCTGCCCAATCAGTACTAACGATTGCAGTACATCTAAACCAAATACTGCACACTAACTAGCTGAAAAAAAAACCGAGGGCGCTTAGATCTTGCCAACCAAAGCTGCACACTAAACCAATGTTGCTCTAGCCAAATACTGGTAATCGTTCCAGTGCCTCTGAACAATCAACTACTAGCTGTTTTTGTGACTGAAAAACAACAACACTGATGCTGGGAGAAAAAAAACCAATACTGCATGCTCACTACTAATGTCAACCATTTTCATTTGATAACTGTGCGCGACACAAAAAAGCTCTGTGAAAAGAGCAATTAATCTATCACATCGGTGTATAATTATCAAGGTGCATAAATACTGAGGAGAGAAAAAAATGTGTCACCTTCTCAGACGACGCCTGACTCCTCAGCAACCAAGCTCCTCAGCAAACAGGGTCCTGAACACCTTCCAACCTATTACAAATTCATTTAGAGTTAATATCAACATAGAACAGATAATAAAAAAGCATATATGAAGTTGGTATATATTTAGAAAAATGAAAACACAATTGTATATGATATTGTAAGCGGTTCAAAATAAATTTAAACACAACTAATTGATTGATAAATTTCTTATACTATTTTAGTTCTATACTTGCTATATGCAAGCTGCAAGGGAGTACACATGGTTTCTGCTAATTAAAACGAATATGAATCAAAGTTGTCCGGTTAAAAAATGCACAATGTGATGTATACTAAGAAATAATAATTCAGATACATGCAAGTTCAAAATAAATGAGCCATCAACGTGATGGGCGCCTGATAATCAATCAACATTCAGGAGCCACATAAAAAAAATTGAACTAACAGCTAGAACAAAGAAGACACAAACAACGCAGCTAGATTTCATATCAGTATTAACCTAAAAAAGCCCTGAAATGTGTTAGCTAATTGGTAAACAAACAAGGACCAACAAAAACAAACATCTATGTCACTTCAGGGGAAAAAAAGTGCACACAAATTCGCTGGACCGTGAGCTTCTCCGACGAAAATGATTCGGCAAATGACTACAGGTAGTTCCCAACTAAAAATCAACCCGAATCAGTTGGCTACCCGTATCGTTTGCTCCCCCAACAATGACTCCAGGTAGTTCACTTGTCTAACAGGACGAGTCTCTGCTTCCACCCCCCCTCCCCCACTCCCCCCCACTCACCTCCAAAGTGCAGATGCTCCCCGCCCTGAACTCCCTCCGGACGCTCTTGATTGTCAACCGCAGCTCTCGATTGAAGCAACTGACCAGCTCCAATCCCTCTGCAAAAAAAGGAAAAGTACCCAAAAAAATCAGAGGGGCACCGAAAAATGGTTGTACATGCGTGCAAACGTGCAGAACTCACCTCACAGTGCACAGATCTCTACTTCCCCCACCCCCCTCTGACGTAACCAGAGGGTCTCTGCACGGGATCTATGCTACCCCCCTCCTCCTCGACCTGAACTCCCCCGCACGGTCTCGATTGTACACCGCAGCTCTCGATTCGAGCGACTGACCAGTTCAATCCTCCACAAAAAAGGGAAAAGCGAAAAACAAATCAGAGGAGCTCCGAAATGGTTGTGGATGCGTCCAAACTTGCAACGATTGAGCGAAAAACTCACCTCGCAACGCGCTGTGACGCGGGCAGAACTCACCTCAGAGTGCGCGGATCTCTGCTTCCCCAACCACCTCTGACGTAAACCAGAGGATCTCTGCACGGGATCTATGCTACCCCCCCTCCTCCTCGACCTGAACTCCCCCGCACGGTCTCGATTGTACACCGCAGCTCTCGATTCGAGCGACTGAGCAGTTCAATCCTGCACAAAAAAGGGGACGCCAAAAACAAATCAGAGGTGCTCCGAAATGGTTGTGGATTCGTCCAAACTTGCAACGATTGAGCGGAAAACTCACCTCGCAACGCGCTGTGTCACATCCCCAGCTTCGATTTGGAGCTCGTTCCTGCCAAAATCGGTCGAATCCGGAAGGATTGCAGGCGGATTAAGTCGTGGAGACGGGGGGATGAGGAGAGAGACGAACCCTAGAGAGAGAGAGGGGGGAGACGAAATGACGCAGCGGAGCAGCCTAGAAGGCGCGCGGCCCGAGGTTTTGAACAGTCGGCCCCGAAAAAATATCCCCTCTGACTAGTAGGCCCCGCATGAGTTTGTTCCGGTGGGATCCTGGGACGTCGGATCGGGGGGACGGTGGATGCGCCCGGCCGTAAACGTCGTCCAAATGACGGCTGATCGTATACTAGTCATTACCATATATAGGCCACTGTATGTTCAGCCCACAGTACCAACCAAGGCCCAAGGGCAACTTCAGGCCTAAACAAACAATAGGACACCAAATGGGCCAAAGAAACGCCGGACACTAGGCCTCTAGCACACCGCAGCAGTAGTGTACTAAATCATCCGGTTGATCTTATTCTGAGTTATTAGTCACTTTTTGGATCAATGAGGTAATGGCAAGTCAGTTGTAATTTGTAAAACAAAATTATTAACTGAGTGATAAAGTAATTTTTCCGACCCAGAGAAAAGAAATGAGTAAAAAGCAGTATTGGTAGTCCAGCCCAGGCCGACGACGTTATCATCTTCTTCCTCACGTCGAACGTGTCTTTCACCCCTACCGTCTCCTCCGCTCCCCCGGCCGGTGGTGCCAATGCCGCCGTGCCGCGCTGCCCTCCATCCACCAGCCGTCGGCGCATCCCCATCCTCCCCTAATAACTTCTCCAACATCATGTCCCTGCTTAAGACCTGGCCCGGGCATCGAGAACCACCACCTCGGCCGGCGGCGCCTCGCCGCCTGCCCACGCATCACCGCCCACTGCCAGTCGATTCCTCCACCCGACCTTCTCCTCTAACGCTCGGCGGCCATTGGAGCTCCCATACTTGGGTGTTGGCACTGTTAAATGACACCCTTTTAGTGCCATCTAGGTTATGTTTTTGGACTAATCTCGATACTAACCCCGCCACTTGGCACTGAAATAACCCCGTTTCCGCTTGTACACATATTTCTGGAGCATTTTGGTTTACGCAGGTTAATTGGCTATTTTAGAGCGAATATGGGCTGAATCTGAGAACTAGCAACAACACGGCAAGATGAAGGCCAAAAGTCCTAACGAAGCCCAAAGGAACCCAAGCCCATTCATGCTCTACTCCAACGGGCCACCTCTAAACAAGGCTCAATCGAAAAAAGGCCAAAGTACTTCGAGATCAAGACAATCCAGTGCAGACTCGGAAGACCCATCAAGACCCATCCATATCCCGAAACAACCGACGTCCAAAGCCCACAAGGAGCGAAATACGAACTCATAAACATCAGAGAACCTTGCACGCAAAAGATGAGACCGAGGTGGGCCAAAAAGGCCCTGGGCCGGCCGGCCAGGGGCCCCCCTGGCCGCGCCGCCCAGGCCTTTTCTGCGCCGCCTCGGCCTCCCCTTTGAGTTAGGGTTTCCTCAGCACATAAATAGCTCGTCTTTCAGAGGAGGGCGGCATCCATTCACCAGAAGTCGGCGAAACCTAGAAGTGAGCACCGGAGGGAGATGACGGCCGCCGCAAGTCCTCGAAGTTGTCTAGGGGATGGCCTAGGCCGACCCTAGCCGCCATGGCCGCCCTGCGTGGTTGCGCTATGGTGGAGTTCAGCAGCCAATCATTCGTCATCTATGGTATGCATCGGAGGTGATGATGTAATGAGTACATTTGTCTGAGTAATGATAATCTTGTCATCCGATCTTTTAGCGACTTAATGCCTCCTTTTATGCTTTCTACCTATCATGAATGTGTACATCCCTTAGTCTAATGCTAGGTTAGACTACTTAGCTTGCTTTGTGTGATCATGGTGATTAGACCTAGTAAGTAGATCCTTCATGATTTCTAGACATGTTCCTTGTGAGTGTACCCTTGTAATTACCACGTCGAAGGGAGCGTCGTGACAGGGTGTGGCCTGCAAGGTGGTGATTCTCGGGAGGTTGATCGGAGGTAAGAGTTTAAAGATGCTTTGAATGAGATGCATGATTTGTTTGCTCGTTGGCTAGAACTACAATTAGAAGACGATAGGCCTAGGTACCCATTTGGTTGTGCTTTACATTTGCCTATGCTTGTGGATGAGATCAACCCTATACATTAATTCATATCTATTCGGTTTATCCTCTATGCAATCAACTCTTCATGTTAGGATTAGATCCATTAGATTAGATGGAAAACCCTAGTTAGTTCGCTGCCGATCCATGGATTGATAACTTTGGAAGAATACTCTAAGAGAAAGGCTACGATGATCCGTGCGCTTGCGGTGAATCTTGGTGTGCGTTTGCGCCACCAACATTAGGGTAACCCCAGAACCCTCACACCCATCACCGCCCTCGACCGCCACCCCGGCCGGCAGCGACCTCGCCGTCGGCCACTCACCTCCACCTCCGCACTTCGAAACCCTAACCTCCCTCGGTCTCTCGCCGACGAGGACGAGGTCAGTGCAGAGCGGCCGTGTAGGCAAGCCGTCGGCGATGCGCGAGGTAGGAGAGACCGGGGAGAAGAAGGAGATCGAACTTAAAACAGTGGAAAATGGTTAAGAGAAAATTTTCAAACATATATAAGATTTCTGGTGTCGGCTGCCGCTGCAGTGGATGGTGAGCTGCGGACGTGTACGCCCATAATTAATGCCTCGGCTTTGCGGTGGCGCGCTGATTCGCCACAAGCCCACAAGGCCTGCCTGGCTCGCCGACGCCGACATGCTTCGCCCGTTGATCGCGCCGCACGATGCACACCGTCGAATTCCACGGCATGGGCTGAAACGTCAGAAGAAAACAGAAGTACAGAATAAGCAGAAAATTGATGGGAGTACGTACAAGAAAGGACTGATGGGAGATTGGGAGCTGGGCCCTATTCACATGCATGGCATATTAAATGTAGTCGAAAAAAATAACCCATTACATAGATGGAGTGTACTTCGCGAGACGAATTTAATGAGCCTAGTTAGGTCGTGATTAGACAATAAATTGCTACAGTAAACATGTGCTAATAACGGATTAATTAGACTCATTAGCTTCGTCTTGCGATTTACTGACAGAATCTGTAATTAGTTTTGTAATTAGTCTATATTTAATACTTCAAATGTGTGCCTGACATACTGTAAATTTTTTTCGGGAAACATCTAAACGCGGCCCTAGTGGGTGCGCCCAACCAACACACGCTTCTTTTGAGTGCGGCAAATCAAGTACTCCTACAACACAAACTTCGGGTCAATAAAAAAACGCTGGTGCCTTTTGAAGGTGAAGTAAAGCTGTGCTTCAAATAAAGCTAGAAAAAGGGCTAAAAATCCAGCTAAGTACCTCTACCGAGTCCAGCTAAGTACCTCTACCGAGTCCAGCTAAGTATGGTGTACTTGACTTCTTTTGCTAGTGGTGACAATGAGCGATTCATCAGGAGCGTGACTTCTTTTGCTAGTAGTGACAATGAGCGATTCATCAGGAGCGTTGCAGCTTCCTTGGGCTTTACCTTTGCCTTGGGTGGTCCATTGCTTCATCCGCGATTTGATATATGCCCACTTCTGGCACCCCTATTTCTTCACCGCTCTCCTGTTGGTGGTATCATCAAAACAAATGTCGGGTGCACTCATACTAGCCGACCTTCCCTCCTTCGAGGCTTCCTTCCCTTGGAAGGCACTGGATGGTGGTATAGGTGGGGGCTCAGATGTGCTTCAAATCAGCTCAAAGGAATATTGGTGTGTCCGGTGAAGCTTTGGTCAGTGTGCTCTGCCGCTCTAGTCGTCATGACGTTGTGGCAGTCCCTCAATCCTTGGGGTTCAATAGAGGCCGTGTTTAGATTGGTTGCGAAAAGTTTTTGAGGGTAATAAATGCACCTTAGACCAATAATTAGGGGTATTAATTAAAGGCAGTTTACAAAACTATGTCCACAACCCTAGGTAAATTCTCGAGACGAATCTAATGAGGTCTTTGACCACACGATTAGAGGATGATTACTGCATAGTTACTGTACCAAATCATAGATTAATTATGCTCATTAGAATCGTCGCGCAAAGTTGCACCCATCTGTGAAAAGGTTTTACAAATAAACTTCATTTAGTACTTCATGCATACAAGATTCTTTGCATTTAATGCCTCCAAATTTTTTTTTGGAGAGCATCTAAACACGGCCAGAGATAAATTTTGGTGTGGAGTTTGAGGGTAGCAGCAGTGCAGCGTAGCTCCGAGGGGGGGGGGGGGGGGGGGGGGGGGGGGGCGTGAGGTGGTACAAAGGACTTTATAAAGTTGGCAAGTATGTTACTTGGTTACGACGCTACATGGAGAACGATGGATCTTGTTCCAACCTGCCCATGAGTCTTTGTGTGTATGTGGAATTGTGTTTTTCTTTATTTTCTTTTTGAATTTTCTTCCTATTGTGTTCTTGCGTTGTGCTTGCAATTTCTTTGTAATTCGTGCATTTGACACACCATATCAATGAGAAGTTTAGGTTTGTGATCACCTACCTTAGTTTTCTCGAAAACTATACCATGATTATCCATTCAACTTATTAGAAGATGGTGAAGCGTGATGACCCAGTTTTCATAATTGGGTTGGGCTACATGGTTAACCATTCAGATATTAGCTATGTCGTATTTACTCCTCTCCTATAAATTCATCTTGAATATGTATTTGAATTTTAAACTTTCACATTCAGATCTAGGTACTCCTATAAATCCATCTTGAACATGTATTCATATTTTAATTTTTCATATAGTCAGATCTAGGTGCGTATCTTACCATGTTGGTAGGAAAAAGGTTCTGGAAACACATGTGGTGACACATAAAGATCTTGGAAGTTTGGATCCATTCCAGAGTGAAATGAGCTAGATCGTGTGTGCATAAATCCAGAGGCTAAGGGTGCACACTATTTTTTGTCATGTAAATCTATCAAGAAAAAAAATGAATTTAGCCCTCAATAACCTCATCTTCTGGCTTCGTCTCTGCTGGAAGTGGTGGATTCCTCTAAAAAATTTTAGGTTTTGTTTTTGAATATTTTTACATTGATGCACACGATTGAATAGCGAAGAAATTGTTGGTCTGGTGTAAGGACAACTCCAATCGTATTCATGTCCTGTTTTTGGTACAGCATCGACAACTCAACTCCAATCGATTCGTGTTCTTTAATATTGTCAGAGGCGAATAGGGTGATTCGATACAGGGCACAGCCAAATGCATATATCCGGTTAAGAAGACACTTCATATTTCATTTTGCAGTACAAACATTTCACTTCATATTTCATTTTGCAGTACAAACATTTCTAGATAGCACGCCATAGCAACAGGGATTGAGCTATATCTATTACATTCTGAGAATTCAGCCTGCATCGATCTCCAAAGAAAAAGTCCATCGCATATATATTTCTGTCGAGATATTTCAACTGCGCGACTCTTGCACGAGAGGCAGGATTATTTTCTGGCGCTGCTGCTTAGACCTGCAAATAATTAGCAGTAGTCGTTAGAAATTTGGCTAGTTACAACGGCAAGATTTCGCCACTAATAATCTGCTTTAGCTCAAGATGCAACACACATGGCGTTGCTGCAGGATACATAATTAGTGGATGGATCTTGAAGAATTACCAGCTACATCGGTGAAGACTATACGCGCAGCAGCCTCCTACTCCTAGAGCGAACGGTGGCGCCGGCGGCCGCCACGAGCAGCGCCGACGCGGAGGAGGGCGCCGCGGTTCGTGCCACCCTTGACGCTAGAAGCGCCGCGACGGAAAGGGACAGGAAGCATATTAGCGCGTCCAGGCACCGGAAGCGTCGTCTTCCGTGGGTTCCCGGCTCCCAGCAACCGAAGCGCCTTGCCAGCAGGAGCACGACGACCACGTAGGTCACCCCGACGGACGCGACGCACTCGGCGTCTCCCCACAGGAGGTACGCCGCCAGGCCGCAGTTGAAGGTAAGCACCATCAACGCCACGGCGCACCCCTTCTGGAGCTCTTCCATTCGGTGCTCGCCCGAGGTCGCCTGCTTGGGCGAGAGAGGGGAGTGAAGAGATGTCGTTCCTATCTGTAGGAAGGAGGAGATCAAAGAGCAGGCCCCCGTAGTCGGCTGCTTTGCGAGGGAAGGAAGGGAAGAGCCATTGCTATCTCTGGGAAGAAGGAGGAGGAGACGGAGAAGAAAGACTCAAAGACCAGGCGTCAGGCAGTAGCTAGGGAAGCAGCTAAGGAGAGGAGAGTCACCGAACAATCAGGCTGCTGTTGTAGTGGCACTTACATCTGCGACTGCGAGGGATGTGAGCCGCTCGAACCTCGGAGTACAAAGCTAAAAAGTAAAGGTTTAGCTCCTTTTCCAAGGTCGGTATACAGCCATCTCTGCCTTGCAACATGGGCTAGTTAGACGAGTGACGACTGTAATACCATCTGCCGTAAAAAACAAGAATGCTTGAGATCTTCCCAAAAGTCTTGTAGTTGTTATCTTGCTTTCTGATTAGCAGTCTAGTAGGGAAGTTTCGTGTGGAAGAGTACATGGCATGCATATGGCAAGTACATTGGTTTCATGTCGAAGGCGGTTTCATGTATTGACACATAATCTTAGAACGATTTAACAGACAACTCATATAGTGTGTTGTTATTTTAGTTGTCTCGTACTAATACCATATCTCTTAAATTATGGAGGCGATAAAAGAAAACTTTGTGAGTTACAAGACAACAACAACTCGTACAATGGTGAAGAAGCCGTCTCATAGTCCTAAATTTTAGCTCATGAGACGGTTGTTTTGCAAAACAACGACTTCTTTTTCTCATATCGCTCTCTCTCCTCCACATCACCAAATATCATATGTGACGCTGCATGAGACGATCTATGAGACTGCTTACGTATAACTATAGCAATGTACTTGCCCTAAGTAACTTCACGCACGGTCATTGTTGACGGACACCGGCCTCCACCCCGTATAGCAGGCATTAGTACATAATCATCCTTTAGTTTAATCTACCGACAAGGCAAGAAAAGCTAACACCATCTGAATGTCCTCGTAGCTGCAGTCTTGCTTTCATATTACCAAACACGCTCATCTTGACCAGATAAGCCATCTTTTTTTTTTGAAAGCATAAACTTTATAACCTTTAGCAACAAAGTACAGAGATGAGGGAGAAATTCTTCCATTGTGTGTTACAGAGTGATTCGCCATCTTCGACTCGAAGCAAGCTAACACTACGTGCTGAGCGTGTTTGGTGGAGCTCTTTAATTTTTCCATGGTCGGTACAGTGCATATCTAGCTAGCTTTCTAACATGGGCTAATGATGAGTACATGGCATTATCAATGAACCCTAAGTTTAATAGCATATAATTAAGGCATTTCACGCATCATGGCCCCATTGTTGACGGACACCCCTCCACCTGTTTGGCTTTAAGTAATTGGCGGATATATGTATCAGAAGAGAATCTCACTTTAGTTCAATCTACCGACAAGCTAGGCAAGAAAAGTTAACACCATCCGAAAGTCATCGTAGCTATTGTCTTGCTTTCATACGAGTCGTGGTACTATTTCTCAGCTCTAATTTTGATCAGGTTCCTAATCCTTCGACTCCAAGTAACCTAACACAACGAGCGTGTTTTGGTGGAGCTCTCGCCGGCTTCCACTCCGGCAGCTCTGGCATGAATATATTTTGATCACACTAGCTAGACTTTGTCATTCATTAATTATTCTACTAATATCTGGTACCACTATCTATATATAGCGATGAACGGCTCAGTTGATTAACTCTAGTTTATGCTTACCTTAGGTCCACCAGTTGATGCTAGTTAGCTTAGTAGTTCCAAGCATTTTTAGTTTAATTCAGCCATTTCTATCTTGTGGTTCTCAGTTTAATTCGGTCGTTTCTAGCTCAGTAGTTATATCTATATTGATGAATTGCTCAGTTTAATTGTAGTATATGTGATGTTGTTTTTATTGAATTATATATGTGATGTTGTTTATGTTGCAGTTTTATCTGTTCATGTTATCTGTTGAATGCCCAAGTCAGATTTGAGGATGATGTTGTTGTTACGAGCGTCTAGCATATACATGTGCATAATGTGCAGTTGTTGTTCCTGCAATTCACTTATAACAATGTTGCATTACTTATGGATCAGATAGCACGATTGATGGATACCCATTAACTATGTTTTTTAATCGTGTCTTCGCTATTCTAACCGGCGCTAAATCTACACCTGTAGTTATAGGTTAACAAACATGGCGGCGTAGTTAAATCCGCATCGACTAAAGCAATCAAACGAATCGACGTAGTTCACAACCGCAACACCTAAAGCAAACAAACGTATCGAGAAAGGTTTAAAACCTCTTAGAATAATGGACTATATTCTAAACGCTCACATTTAAGTCGGCAACGTTATGGTTAAAGCACCGGCACGAATGACCCCCTCATTCACGTTGGCCCCATGGAAAAGGTCGTATCACTTACGTGAGTGAGGGTTTCCCGCCGGCGAGGATGAAGGTCACTGCAATAGTGCGACAAGGCAAGAATAGTTAACAATATCTGAAAGTCTTCGTAGATATCTTCTTGCTTTCATATTAACACACTAGTAGCGAAGTTTAATTTTGTGGAAGAGTGAGGTACTATTTATCAGCTCTAATTTTGACCAGATTCCTAACCCTTCGACTCAAAGTAACCTCACACAACGAGTGTGTTTTGGTGGAGCTCTCACCGTCTTCCACTATGGCACGAATATATTTTGCTCAAAAAATGACAATATTATACAGGAAAGATATTTTCCAAATAAACAAATTTATATATTATGAAAATTAAAAACATTAAATACGAAATAGCGTGGCAAAGTAGTCAATAAATTGATAGCGACTAACGGAAGACCTTTAGTATTTGAGGAGCTGCGTGCCAAAGCTTGGTTTTTACCATCAAACATTTAAATCTGCGACTACATTTGAAGAAGCAAGTTGTCACGTTTCAAGGGCTTCAAACTGGAGGTTTTCTTCGGTGCTCCATACTACCTTATACTGGTGTTCAAAAAGGACCAGTATAAAAGGATCTGACGGTCCAAATTAGTTGTATACTACTAGACCTTCACCTGTAGTATAAGGTAGTATAGGTCGAGTAGTATAGTAGTATAGGGTATTATGGGAAAAAATTATTTTTAACATATGATATAATGTGGTATAGATCGAGTAATATAGTGGTATAGGGGTATTATGAGAAAAATTATTTTTATTTTTATACTCATTTGGTCCGATATATTTATTTCTTTTTACACATATGTTCATTTAGGGTAGGAGCTCCAATAAAAAAATTATATTACAGTCTAATTACAAAATTGCCCATCCCTCTATACTCCATACTACCATAGGGTAGTATGGAGCACCGAAGAAGACCTCTCAAAGTGTTGTGTGTTTTTGCCTCACCGTACAGTACCATATGCATCTTTGGCCGGCCGGCCAGTCGAACACTCTATCAACCACTCATGCGCTTGGGTCTTGCCATAGGGGTTTGTGAAATGTTAGCTAGAACGGACCATAGAATTTACAAGAACTAATTAAAATTTGGTCGAAAACAGATAGCTAGTGATGAAACATGGTAGCAAGAAAGTTCCAACAGACAGTTTCACCTCCCGAGGGGACGGTAAAACATTGAGCAATATTATGGCGCTTACACGACTTCTGCACATGTTTCTTGTCTATACAATACTAATTAGCTAAACATGCCTCGCCATCGTCTTCCTCTGTTAGCTGTCTATGAATGAATGAGAAAGCTCTCGAATTACAAAAGAAAAAAAAAGAAAAGAAAAGAAAAGAAAGAAAGAAACTCTGCGCCTCAGGAGTAGCACTACTGCTAGTGCGCGCGGTGCGCGAAGAAGGCGTTGTAGATACCAACCAAGGCTACGGCGGCCATTGCACAGACGAGCGCCGCCATCGGAAGGGGCATGACGGAGGACAATCTGTAGGCAAAAGCGAGGGTGAGCAGCGTGGTGAGGATCCACACGGCTATCTTCAACCGTGTTCTTGTGAAGCTATCCGCTGCCGCTCGCTGATAGAACCTCAGGCAGGCGAAAAGCAGGACGAGGTCGACGTAGGAAGCGCCGATAAACATGACCGCCGCGACGTCGCCTTGCGAGCGGTATACGGCCATGACGGAGTTGATGGTGAGGAAGAGAAAACCAAACAGGGTGAGGCACGGCATGCTGCGGTCAGCAGAGCCGCTGTCCGCAGCCCCCTGCTCCGGGTCGCGCAGCGGTTGTTCATCTCCAGAGCGCCGCTGGCTGTCCGCCATCACCTGACGCGCAAGCGGGGCGTCGCGGTGAGGTTACGCCGCGACGGAGAGGCGAGGAGGAGAGTAGGAGCGACACTCTGGCCGGGGAGGTGGCCGTCAGCGTGCTCTGACTCTCAGTGTGGGGGTGGGGGGTGGGATTGCGCTATGGCAGGAAGCCCGATGGAGTACTTAACGCTGTTTTGGCTGCCTTTGCTTGGGTTGGGGGTCCAAAATCTCTACAAACAAACTGGGTTCAAATGGGACGAAGCCATCGAGCTACAAAGCCCGTTATCCTAAACCTACGAAGACATTTTTTGATAGTTCGTACCTGGAAAGCTAGCTATCCTAAACCTACGAAGACATGCATGAAACTTACAAAAATATCATCAATTACTATGTAGAAGTCTTAAATCCAAATGCCAATCGTCCCTTACCGATGTCCAATCAATATATTATCAATTACCTATTGGCTATTTCAATGAAGATGCATGCAATGCAATGTCAATCGTCATTCAATTCATAAATCAAAAAATCAATTTCCTCCAAAACGCCCCCACGTCGCTTCCACGTGAGCGGGCGGACCATAGCGCTGCCGCCACCCGCTTTCTTCCCCTGTCCACCGCCGCGCCAGGCCGCCGGAAGTCCGCACGGCTCGCGAGGACAGCGGCGGCAGGGCGACCTTGTCCTCCTCTCTCATCTTGTGGTGGGCGCGGCTACCACGGATGCCGGGGAGCTGCTGCAGGCCGGGTCGTGGTGGCGCCGGAGGGGCCGGATCTGGGGTTGCCGTGGCCGGATCTAGGGCCCCCGACATCGGATCCGTTGCCTGGCGTGGTGGAGGCGGTTCAACGGTGGTGTGTCGGAGTGCGGGCTGTGGAAGCCCCGACGACAGAGGCGGGCTTCCCTACACCCGGATCTGCTAGCGGCGAGACAGGGACGGCGGCAGCAGCGACTTGGAGAGGTCGGGACAGCCTTGGTTCTACGAGGCGGTTGTGAGGTGCCGTCGGGGTGTGTGCAGCGGCGCCACTTGGTTCTGTGTGGAGGCGGCCGTGCGCATGGGTCGACGGTGGCATGGTGAGCACGGGAGGAGTCTGTTCAGGGCAGCGGCTGGGCAAGGTGGTGGTGGCCTTCTGCTTGATTCAAGCGGCGGGTGGCTGCTAAAGTGGAGCGATGTCGTGGAGGGGTTGTGCCGTGGTGGCGCGGCCGGCTTGCGCAGCTACTGGTTGCAACGCCACAGTGGCGTTCGGCTTGTGGCGGAGCAGGTGCACATCAACGACGCCGTGGAGGTGTGGGTGATGGGTTGTCCTACCTGTCTTCTCCTGATTGCTTCATTGCTGGGTGGGATTAGTGTGACAGTGGGCGAAAGCCTTGCGACGCTGACGGCTTGGGTGCCACGCTTCTCCTTGGAGGCGTCGGCGTGTTGCCTACTATCTCCCCCGGTGGGATGTCTTCATGGTGAAAGCCATATGTTTCAGTCGAAGCAGCGATGCTGACGTCTAAGGATGCCATTTATCTCGTTGGAGACATCCCTTCGAAGGATCCCTCGATGCACCTGGTGTCTGCTATTTGCAGTGGCCGTAGGGTGGTCGGTGGAGTGGGCAGCTTGGCGACGATCAATGGTAGCTACTCGTCAATGGGCTTCACGGCTTGCAGCGGGCAGCGGCGGCTAATCTTGCATGCCAAGGTTAGTTCGGTGCTGAACAATGTCGTGAGATGGCACAAGCAGCTACGATAGTGCGACAGCTACACGACTTGCAGCGGTTTGTGGCGACCAGCTCTGCACAACAGTAGTTAGTTTGGTGCGAAACATCATCGGTTACAACGATGCAAGTGGTGACCTTGTGGGTCCTTTGTCTTCGTCGGGTGGTCAGCGCCATTTGTTTGATTGTGTTGATGGACCGATGGTGGTGGTTTGGTTGTTGCTATGGTGATGAGTGTGGAGGGGCTGCTATGGATGGTAGTTTTGGGGCTCGTATCGATGTCCCAATCCAATCGGATACAGTGTGATGAGTTGAGTTTGGCTTGTGTTGATGACCCAATCCAACCGGCCGATGTGTTGTTGAGTTAGTTGAGTGTGATGGCGTTGTGCGGCTGTTGACGTCATTTTTTGACACGTCTTAGGGCCGGCGTCAAAAGGAAAAGAGAAGGAGATTTTGAATCAAAATCGGATGGAGACTTCGAATCGGAGTCGGATGAAGAGCTATAAATCGAAATCGGATCAAGGAAGGTGGAAAGATGTCCGATTTGAGGAAGGAGACACCGTTTGCCTCCTAAGCTTGAATTGGGCCATTGATTGGGCCGTTTTTTGTATCTTTTAGATAGTAGTCTGTTAGTTCGTTACGGATAAGTAGTCTTTAGAGAGCTTCTTTCTTTTGCATCAAGTTTGATCATGTCGTAATCGACTAGGAGTTTGTAATTTCAGGGTATAAATATAAACTCTGAGGGTCGTGGAAAAGGTTCATACACATCAATACAACAAAACATTTACTACTCGCAATTTACTTTCAAGTCGGCGACTTCGCCAAAACTTTTTCTTTTTCGAGTTCTTCTGGGCAAGTTGAGGCGATTTCGATCCCCAAGGCCTGCTCGTGAATTCTACCCTTACTGAGTAATTTCTAAGCTTTAGCATCGGACGCATCGCTGTTTCTTCGTTTAGATTTATTTGACAGTTATCGATATTCGCTAGGTTTACAAGTTTTTCTTGTTATTTTTAGCTTTTATCACCATCTATCCAGCTTAGAACAAGATCTAATCGGCTCTGTTAAAAGGCTTTATCACCAATTTTATCTAATAGCTATTTAACTTGTTCTAAGTGTTGTTTCGCTAAGCTCTATTAGATCACTTTATAGTTATCCCTTATTGCTTAGCTTTCAATCGGCATTTTGTTGTTTGACTATCAGAATCGGCTTTTCCAGCTGTTTCATTGCATATCGGAATCGGTCATCATATATCCGATTTCATTAATGACAGAATCGGCCTTTTAGCTGTTTCTTAACGTCCGATTTTATCCTTGTCAATCAAAAGGTCAGATTGACTGGCACGCTCCTGTATTCAAGGCCACGCCTTCCCTCGTGTGTTTGCGCATCTGTCAAGTCCCGATTTTTGCGTCAACAGCAGCGTGTATTGATGACCCAATGAACCTGCCGATTGTTGTCTTATTTTTCATTTGTTGTTTTGTCCAGTCTGGGCTTCATCTTCTTTTTTATATAATGGGCAGCTCTCCTGATGATTCGTTTCAAAAAAAAAATCAAAAATCAACCGCCTAATTATCCTTGCACCATTTCTCTTGTTTTAATTTTTTATCTTTATGTATCGCCTTATGTAACACCCCAAATTTCAACTTTTGCAATTATTAAAAATAACTAGAATTTATTTGAATTTAATTAGGGCGTTAAGGATTTTCTAGCGCTTTATCGAATTAATCGGATGCTAAAAAGGTTTTTCCAAAATAATTAATGAACCTAGCCTTGAATTGTTGCATTCATGCTACTGCATTTTATTTTTGAGTTGTTTGGATTCAAGTTTGGTTGAATTCAAATTTAGTTTGAGTGTTGTTTTGTTTAATATTCAGCAAGTCCACCTTTACCCCCCTAACCTTTTCGGCTCGCTCAGCTTCGCCCCCTTTCCCTTCCGCTCAGCCCAGCAGCAGCTGCGGCCCAACCGGCCCAGCTCCGCGCGGCCCGCTCCGCTCCGCGCAGCCGCACCGAAGGCGCCCCGGCCGATTTCCGTTTTCCCTTCGTGCTTGCGCCCCGCGGCCGCCTCGCCGTTTTTCCGCCTTCCTCGCACAAAGGCGCCGCCGCCACCGTTCCGCCTCCCTGAGCCGCTGACGGGCGGGCCCCGCCTGTCATCCCCACCGCGTCTTCCGTGCCTGTCGTGTGGCCCGCACGCCAAGGAAGGCCCCCAGCCTTTTTAAACCCTACGCCGCCGCCTCGTCTCGCTTTTCGCCCAAACCCTAGCGCCCCAAGCCGCCGCCGCCGCCCCAAACCCTAGCGCCACTGCAGTCGCTCGGTCCGCCTCCTCCGGTCGCCGCCAAGCCTCCCCGTCACCACCGTCGTGCTCGTGGTGAGCTCCGCCGCCCTCTCGTGCCCTTGGCACGTCCTTCCGTGCACCATAGCGCCAGTTCGCGTGCGCCGCCGCTCGCCGGCCATGGCGCCGCTGCGCGTCGCCGACCGCCGCCGCCGTCCCGTGCCGGAGCAGCCTCCAGCCGTCCGATCCAGAGCCAGCACCTGGATTAGATCGGGGCGTACCCCCCTGCCGTCGGTCCACGGCGCCGTCCTGCACCGACGTCAGCTGACGTCAGTCGACGCTGTCAGCCGTGACGCCAG
The DNA here is from genome assembly GCA_015476505.1 of Urochloa ruziziensis. NCBI lineage: Eukaryota > Viridiplantae > Streptophyta > Magnoliopsida > Poales > Poaceae > Urochloa > Urochloa ruziziensis. Next base: position 35,565,121 of record CM027120.1, on the reverse strand, counting down.
CATTGCGTCATCCGCCATCAGTTCAGCCGAGGCCATCGGCCGGTTTTGCAGAAAAGCCCCCGAGGTTTCCTTTATTTACAGATCTATCTCGCGCAGTTATATGTTTCTCGCAGATTAGTCCTTTTATTCTTGTTTAGGCCTCTGGAAATTCCTGTTCTTTGCCAGCAAGTCCTTAACGTTGTTTATATCATATCTTTTGCATCTTAACTCCGTTTTACGCGTTCAAGATATCGTTGGAATCGTTGTTTTATGTACAATCTATATGTGTGGACCATGTGTTGGTTTGTTATGATTGTTGTACTGTTTTCTTATTATTTCTTTACTTGTTGCATGTGTGTACCGGTAGACGATTCGCGCTTTGCTGACTACCCGGGAGAGGAGTTCGAGGAGTTCGGGCAGCAGCAGGCTTTCGCTGAAGGCAAGTCGCCTTGGTCATGCTTTGTCCCATTTAAATTAAAAACTTAACTTTTATGTTCAACCGACCATAGTTGCATGTAATATTTTATTTTGATGGGTTATCCTACTAAGGACATGCCTAGCCACCCCATTCTGAATATCATGCCTTGACCATGGGTTAATGAATCTGCTGTAGCTTTTGCTAGTGCTCTATTGTTTAATTGAACCCCTATGTTAATCTTGATTTTATCACGCTATGCCTCGGTAACAAGATCATTTATTTAATTGGTAACATGGAGAACCACCCGGGACATATCGTACAACCGCAGTGCTAATGGGCTCTGGCCTTAGCCAATTAATTAGATGTGTTTAGTCTTGGTAGCTTTACTCGCAAGAGGCAAGAGGGGGAGACTGTAGTTGGTGTATAACCCGGCTCCTATTTGGGAGGAAGCCTTTGTTAAGGTGTGCCCATTGGAGAGGTTTATACATCACGCTGATCATGAATCCTTAGTGAGCTATCAATACTAACGTATCTTTGTAAAGGCTTCGTAGTGGATCCCTGGCCATTCATCAAAGGTAGTGTCTAATGGGGCTTTGCAAACCTCGGCCGGAAAGGGTGACACTTCTGCTGGGTAAAGCTGTACAAACCTTGCAAGGTTAATTAAAAACTATCATGATAGCCGTGCTCACGGTTACGAGCGGCCTGGACACTCACATATTTAATTTATCATAACTTTATTTCAAATCATTTACTTATGTTGTGGCTCTCATCTTTATGTTACTTTATTCATTAATTGTGGCCTTGTGGGTGGTATAAACTTATACTTAAGCTTGTTTAATTAAAATTGCATCAATTAAAATGCTAAATGCTTAAACCCTCAGCCTATTCTTGTTTAAGCCTTGCATATCATTTCGTTATCTTTCGCTTGTTGAGTACGGCATGTGCTCACGCTTGTTCATTTATTTTTGCAACGACCGATCCAGATTTGTTCAGACGTGGAGAGCTTTGAGGAGTTCCCCGGCGATTTCCAGGAGTACTAGGTTGCGTCTCTGCCAGGCAACCTCAAGGTCTTAGAGGAGTTTCATTTGCAGCGTTAAATAAAGACTCTATTTATTCTATAGAGACAAATCTTGGCTTGTAATAATGCTATTTAATACTCTCTATTTATTCTTGCACGCTGTGATATTTATTTTTGTCAATTATATGTGAGTTGCCTTGGTTAAAGACTTGCATATGAGATGGTTCGTTTTCTTCTGAAAACGGGCGTGACACCTTAGCCTAGAACTATAGAGTCATATTTCTCTTTGTAGCCGTTACAAACCCTTCCATCTTTATATATATGAATCAAATTGGGGTAGATGTTGTAATTATATGTAGAAGTTTACATTCGGTAGGAGGAAGTACAACCATATAGTAAGCGCTCAAGTGTCAGATATGAATTGTTGAAGACCTGCTGATGATAACTTCCAGTGTAACAAATACCTATTATAGCTTTGCCATTTGTGAGCTGTAGTAGCAAGTATTGTTAGATGAAATTAGCAATGCTTTGGTCACAACTTAGAATCCCAGAACCTCTAGTCTAGCAAAGATCACACCTAGTACATGAATCTAATGCGGAAATTGAGGGTCGGCTCTTATACCGGAGGTGGTGGCGTGCATCTCGTCAGTGTGGGTCGGCGTAGCGGTGATGAAGTCGATGACGAGGGCACTGTCGGGGTTGACAAAGTGCAGCAAGTCCTGAAGACTCATCTCGTGGGTAGCGGTGGCCTTCAGGACGCCAGTGGCAGGCCCTGGCGTGGTGCTCATGCTTCTAAGCCTTCCAATTCTCTTAGAGATTGGTGTGGTGGAATTAGGGTTGAAGAGTGCCTTAGGGGTTTCTCTTCTCTTTAGTTGTATAACATTGTAGGCCCAGGACCAAGTCCAGGTTGGCTCAGGGTTGCCTCCGATCAAGGCAACGGAGTCAATCCGTTGGATCGTGACCAAGTCTAACGGGAGCGTGGGCGCTCCCCTTTCTCGGTCCCGTTGGTGATCGAGATCAACCAAAAACAAATCCAACATTCTCCCCCTTGATCGAAGCCCAACAACTTATTCTTAACTTAAAACTAATGTTTATTCGGTCATTACCTTATTCTTAAACTTAAACTAAATTCCATCCTCAGTAAATCAGCAAGTACCATACCAATATGCCGCAGACTAGGACGACATTACCCATAGCCTCACCGAAAAACTTTGTCATAACTCTTATTCTTATTTGGACGCGTATAGTCTTGCTCATACATCAGGCTTTCGACAGGTGAAGCATAAGGAATGTTCTGCATTCTTTCTCTTTCTAACTTATAACTTATTCTTAGAGCATTGCTCTTCATTAAACTTATCACCCTTTTGAATTGGAACATGTGATCTCTTGCCATATAAATTATCACATCTAAATTTTCATTAAGAAACGTAGTCTTAACATCCATCTGATGTAACTTCATATCAAAATGGGCTACTAGTATCATGAAAATTCTAAAAGAATCTTTGGTAGACAAAGTAGAGAAGGTTTTGAAAGGTCCATGACACCCTAAGAGGGTAGGGTGAATTAGGGTTCTCTAAAAACTAAAGCTTCCAAGCACATATAAAAACCTATTCCAATTTCTATTTAAATGTGAACTAGGTTTTTTATGTGTTGCTATCTCTACCACAAAAAGTTTTACACCCTAGGTTCCAATCCTAGCAACTACACATGTCAATTCTAGGAAAGATAAATGTGGAATGTAGTGCTACAAGTAAGTGCGGAATGTAAAGGTTAGAGAATTCAAACTCCCGGCACGATGATTTTTACCGAGGTATCAAAAAGCAACGCTTTCCACCTATCCTTGTTGTTGGATCCTCTCTCTAAGTGTATGCCCACGCAAGGGCATGTACATCCCGTTAGCTCTTTGTCTCCTCCACTTGGTAGAGCTTTGGCAAACCGCCTAGGGCCTCTCCTCCCTATCACAAGCACCAGTGCCATTCCACAAACTCGGTTGGAGGGTCTTGCAAGACTTACAAGCCACGGAACTTCTAACTCTTTGCACAAACACCGATACAAAGAGGTATGAAAATCTCGCCTATACTCAAGGCCTATAGAAGCACTAATAAAGCTCTAAGATTAATGCTAATGGCCCTAATCTTTCTTTTAGCACTTTGATGGAAAGAGCACTTGTGTATAAGTAACAACTCAACCAAAAACTTCCCCAAGCTAGTCGTTGCTCCAACAGCTTGCAATTTTGCATAGCACCAACCTATCCGATCAGCACCGTCGCATTGCACTAGACTATCTAGGACAACTAGTCGTTGCACTAGCCGTTGCCTTTTCCCTACCACCGACTGATCCGCTGCTATCTTCCATGGAGCACCGGACCATCCTGTGGTAACTTAGCAAACCATACAGAGCCGAATTTGAGCTGATCATGAGATGAGCCGATGAGCACTGACTTATCTGATGAGCACCGTCGCATTACCACCGTATCATCCTGTGCTCACCGATACATCATCTGCTTGCTACAGTATTGTCTTGTGCTCTTTTTTTGTTTCTTCATGTGTCTTCATTCCGACTTCTCTTCTATGATGTCTTGGACTTATTTAAGGTCTTCTAGTGTCTTTTGCAAGTCCTCATGACCTTGCTTAATATATTTAATCACCAATGAGTACCAGACAATTAGCATTGATTTATCCTCTGCTAGCTATAGTATTGCCCTGTGCTCTTTTTAGCAAGTTTGGCTTTATGTCTTCGCGTGTCTTCTTCCGGCTTCTCTTGTATGATGTCTTAGACTTATTTAAGGTCTTCTAGTGTCTTTTGCAAGTCCTAATGACCTTGTTTGATGTAATTAATCACCAATGAGCACCGAAAAATTAGCACCAATTTATCCTCTGCTAACTACAGTATTGTCTTGTGCTCTTTTTCAGCAGGATTTACTTTGAATCTTCGCGTGTCTTCTTCCCGGCTTCTTTTATATGATATGTTCGTCTTCTCAAAGGTCTTCTAAAGCCTTGTGCATGCCTTCATGACTTTATTTGAGGTGTTTGATCATCCAAGTCCATCACCTTGCAATCATGCGACTATTTCCTTGTATAGTAGCAAACTTTGTTAGTACATGGGTTAGTGTTGACACACAATCACCAAAATCACTAATCGCCTATCACTAGGTCCATATTCCTTACAAGTTTCATTCTAATCAACCTCTTCTTTCTGTGTAAACCATTTTGCTACGAGCCTAGCTTTGAATCGTTCGACCTTCCCTTTGGAATCATGTTTGGTTTTGTAGACCCACTTATTGCCTACTGGTTTGACTCCATCAAGAATTTTTAGTAATTAAATCCCATGCCTTATTAGAATTCATAGATCTTAACTCATCTTCCATGGCTTTAATCCATTTAGTGGAATTCTCACTTGACACTGCATGTCTCAATGTGGTAGGGTCACTTACTTTTCTGATATCATATATATATATATATACTCACTTATGCATGTCTCATAACAATCAGGAAGAGCCTATTTCCTTTCTCGTTGCGACCTTCTTAATGGTTCATCCACAACTGATTCAGGAATGGGTTGAGGTGCTTCTTCTAGTGCATCTTGCACCTGAGCCTCAGCAATTGGCTCCATGTTCTCCTGCTGAACTTCAGCAGATGGCACAGTGCCACTTAACTGAGTAGAAGGAAAAAAACTGGTGGTACAAACTGATATACCTCCATGGGCTCTTGAACCACTAGACTAGGAAGCTCAACCCATAGTTCTTCGAGGCTCACTTCTCTCCACGGAATGCTCTCACTAACTCCTGAGCCCTCTAGGAACACAACATGTCTGGTCTCAACAAACTTAGTGAAGCCACCAGTACAGTAGAGTCTATACTCCTTAGACTTTTCTGGGTATCCAATGAAGTTGCAGGTCATTGTCTTAGAATCTATTTTTTTTTTGCTACGGATCAAATAACTTAGCCTCAGCAGGACAACCCCACACTTTTAAATAATTAAGTGATAGTTTCTTCCCATTCCACAACTCAAAAGGTGTCTTGGGAACTGACTTACTTGGAACCCGATTAAGTATGTGAGCTGTTCTGGTGGAGGCAGACATGGCCGGGGGTACGGCCATGGTGGAGGCGGCGGTACCAAACCACCCTAGCGTGACGGAAAGGACCCAGCTGCGGCCCAGTCGGAGGACAAGCCACAATGTAAACATTGCGTGCGCATCGACCACCAGACTCGTGACTGCCGCAGCAAGCGGCGGGCTGAGGCCCACGATGTGCAAGCGGAAGAAGCTCTAGAGCCCAAGCTATTGATGGCCCGCACCACCGTCTTCCCCAACACGACGCAACCACCAGCAGTTGTCGCCGCGATTCCCTCGCCGGCGGACTGCCGCCCCCTGTGCATCGTCGAGGCGAAGGTTTTCGCATAGATCGACTCCGACACGGATTGCGACGATGGCCTCTGGTACCTCGACAACGGTGCGATCGACATCGACATGACGATCCAAGGATCTGTCAAGTTTGGGGATAGCTCGGAGGTCGGAATCGAGGGATCCGGCACTGTTCGAGGGGAAGGCTGGCGAACACATCCCGCTCACGGGGGTGTACTACATCCCGCGGTTGACCACCAACATAGTCAACCTTGGGCAGCTCGATGAAGGTGGCTGCGACGTCCACGCTAAGCATGGGGTCCCCAGGTTCCGCGACGACAATGGGGCGGTTGATCGCGTGAGTCCAGCGCTTGGCGAACTGGCTGTACCTGCTCGGATGGCCTCTCTGTTTAGCTGTGCGCGCCACCGATAGTGCGTGGCTGTGGCATGAGAGGTACGACCACCTGCATTTTGATGCCCTGCGGAGGCTGGAGCAGAGGGGCATGGTGGACGGGCTGCCCCACATTGAGCACATTCACCAACTCTGGCCAATTGTGTCACCACCAAGATGAAGAGAAGCCCATTCCCGTCGCAGGAGAAGCGGCGGGCAGAAGAGCTCCTTGATTTGGTGACGCTAATCTTTGTGGCCCCATCACACCTTCAACTAATGGTGGCAAGAAGTACTTCCTGCTGCTGGTGGATGATCACAACAGGTATATGTGGGTGGCCTTGCTCGCCGCCAAGAGCGACACCCTTGCCGCACTGAAGAAGTTCCAGGCTTGAGTCGAGGTGGAGATCGGGCGTCGCATGCGCGTTCTGCGGACGGACAATGGGAGAGAATTCACCTCCATTGAGTTCGAGACGCATTGCGCCGAGCACGGCGTCAGGCATCAGCACATTGCCCCATACACAGCTCAGCAGAATGGTGTTGTGGAAGGGAGGAACCAGATGATAGTCACCATGGCCTGGAGTCTGCTGAAGAGCCGGAACGTGCCAACGTCGTTTTGGGGAGAGGCAGTCGCCACTGCCATCTACCTGCTGAACCGTGCGCCCAGCAAGGCCGTCAACGGTATGACGCCATATGAGGCCTGGCATGGTCGTAGGCCCAACGTCAACCATCTGCGCACGTTCGGGTGCGTCGCGTACATCAAAACGAGGAAGCCGAACTTGAGGAAACTCGACGACCGCGGCATGCCGACATCCTTCATCGGCTACGAGCCCGGCGCTAAGGCTTAGCGCTTCTACGGCCCAGCGTTGCAGCGAGCCATTGTGTCCAGGGACGTGGTCTTCAACGAACCGGCATCCTGGACCTGACATGATGAAGGTTTCGACGTGGGTGCAAGCGAGGACTTCACCGTCGAGTACCATGCGGAGCAGCTGGCACCAGAGTACCACAACGTCGACTCCTTCACCAATGCACCTGCTGCAGAACACTCAGGCTCACCCGGAACATCGGTTCCAGCCACACCAGCGGTGACGTCATCCCAGCTAGGTATCACATCCAATCCAGAGTTCGTGTCCCCTCCACCAAATGCAAATGAGTACCTAGATGACGAAAACAACGACATCGAGTCATGCTACCGCACCATCGACAACATCATCGGAGCAGCAGTGCCGCCTGGCTATGCTGCACGCCAGGTGGCTGCTGAGCTGCATCTGCTGCTAGAGGAAGAGCCAGCCACATAGGCCAAGGCTGAGAAGCAACAGTCCTTTAGCCACACCATGAAGGAAGAGATGGACTCCATTAAAGGCAACAAAACATGGCACCAGGTATCCCTTCTGCCCGGTCATTGCCTGATCGGTTTGAAGTGGGTATACAAGGTGAAGAAGAATGCTGCTAGAGAAATCATCAAGCACAAGGCTCGGCCCGTGGCAAAGGGGTACGTTCAATAGAAGGGGGTGGATTTCGACGAGGTATTCGCCCCTATAGCCCGCATCAAGTCAGTACGGCTGTTGCTTGCGCTTGGAGCTCTGGAAGGATGGTCGGTGCATCATATGGACGTAAAGTCCGCCTTCCTCAATGGAGAACAGATAGAGGAAGTCTATGTCCGTCAACCACCCTCCCCCCCCCCCCCCCCCGGGTTTCGTCATCGCCGGACAAGAGAACAAAGTGCTGCGCCTTGACGAGGCACTCTACGGGCTGAGGCAAGCACCCCGCGCCTGGAACGCAAAGATGGACCAAACTTTGGTGGCCCTCGGCTTTAGCCATAGCACAGCAGAGCACGCCGTCTACGCTCGTGGAGAAGGGGAGTCACGGTTGCTTGTTGGGGTTTAAGTCGACGACCTCATCATCACCAGGTTCAAGCAACAGATGTGCACAAAGTTCAAAATGAGTGACGTTGGTTTGCTTTCGTTCTACCCAGGGATTCAGGTGCTAGAGGAACAGGACGGCATCAAGCTGCTGCAGAAGGGGTACGCACAGAAGATTCTAGAACGCGCGGGCACGATGAAATGCAATCCGTGCCATACTCCAATGGAACCTAGGCTGAAGCTGTCCAAGGCAAGCACGGCAGAGCTAGTGAACGCCACGAAGTACTGGGGTCTCGTCGGCTGCCTCCGCTATCTGGTCCATACTCGTCCAGACCCTAGTCATCGGGAACGCGGAACGACGCGGCGTTCCGCGTCCCGGGAACGCCGTTCCGGGGACGGGAACGCAGGAACGTTCGCATCCCGGCCCTGCAAAATTCAACAAAAAGCGGCGATCCTCGTTCCTCGATCCCGTTCCGCGACCCCTTCGTTCCGGAAACTTGGTGACTAAGGTCCAGACATTGCTTTCGCCCATCGGATATGTCAGCCGCTTCATGGAGAGGCCAACCAGTGAGCACCTCAACGCGGTGAAGCGCATCTTGCGTTACATCGAGGGAACGATCGACTACGGCTGCTACTACAAGAGAGGTGGTCACAAGATGAAGCTACTGGGATACAGTGATTCAGACATGGGCGGTGTGATGTTGACTCGAGGAAGGGCACCACGGGAGTACTATTCTTCTACGGCTCCTGTCCAGTGACTTGGCAATCTCAAAAACAGAAGGTTGTCGCTCTCTCATCCTATGAGGCAGAGTACATAGCAGGGATGACGGCGGCCTGTCAAGGAGTCTGGTTGGCACAGCTGCTGGCTGAACTGAAGCAAGAGTAAGCAGTGCACAACATTCCTCCTCAAGAGGGACAGCCAATCGACCATTGCTCTCAGTAAGAATCCCGTTTTCCATGACCAAAGTAAGCACAAAGATGTTAGATTTCATTTCATTCGTGAATGCGTTGGAGATGGGAAGCTGGACATTGAGCACGTCTGCACTAAAGAGCAGATTGCTGATATACTGACGAAGCCTTTGGCGCGTGAACGGTTCTGTGAACTGCGCATAAAGCTGGGCGTAGTCAATTTGGCGAAATGGGATCGATTTGAACTGCGCATGAAGCTTTGCTCCCATTTCGACTCCCATCTCCTGCGCATGGAGGATCGATTTGGCGGCGCGAGATGGGGCTTGCTGGATTGGATTGTGCTGCGAAGTGTTGGCAGCAGACGTTCGACTGGCCACTTTTTTATACTCAGAGGAGAGACAGAGACAGTGAGACATCAGAAGCTTCTTTCAAACAACGATGAGTGGAGACGTGCAGTTGCAGGAAAGGACAAATAACAGAGAGGTGGTGGTGGTGGAAGGTTCCCCACCCGCGCGTTCGGGTGCGGCGGAGGTTGGACCTGGACGGGCCAGATCACGACGATAGATAGTTCTCGCTGCTCGCTGGTACACAGCAGCAGCAAGCACTCAGGCCCGCCGGAAAACTTTGGGGCGCGCGTGGCCAACTGAGTCCGGCCCGCGCACCCCAGTTGGGCAATTAGGCCCGTCTCAAAAAAAAAGTTGGGCAATTAGGCCACTACTAATTCGCCAATCTCAAGGTCAGTCACTACGAACGAATTGCAGTGACGTTACGGGCTGGCCAGTGCGTGCGATCGAGTGGTCTAGCGTTAGCTAGCTCCGGGGACTGAGCGTACGGGACTTCCTGTGTCGCCAGGCCATGTCCAATTGTCCACTTCCTCCCTGACTTGAGTACTTGACATATGAATGCAGCGCACTGCTTTCTCGCAGGACGCGCCGGCGGTTATACATAATTCGGGCGCCCACTAAATTTTGGGATTCGACATTGTTGCTGTGCCTGACAGCTCTTTCGAAAGAGTAAGATGCTAATTTGCACCTAGAAGACGGCAAAATCACTATAGAAATTATAGATGTGTTGACACAAATTTAGGTCAACACACTGAATTGTGCTAGTTCGCGCGTGAGACGAATCACCTCGCAGCAACTTCGCCAAGGGCGGTCTGACCGGCCCGGAGGGGCGGTCTAACCGGTCCTGGCTGAGAAGTGTGAAAAGCCTAAGAACGCCAGCTCGGAAGGGACCCCGACGGAGCTAGCGCACGTAGGTTTGTTCTGAGATCGGCAGGCTACTCAGAACGCCTTCAAACGCCGTAGAGACGAAGGAAGAACAGCACAAGATTGGAAAAGTTAGGGTTTGAGGGATAAAAGTAAAAGATAAATGTTCGATTGGTTGTGTTAGGACTCAATCGGCCACGACCCTTTATATTTATAGGGTGGGGATGTCTTGCCCCAGAAGGAAAATCTCAAGGGAACTCGTAATCCATATGGATACCTAAACCTACTCGGACTTGGCGTACAGGACTGGTCTAACCACCCCTGGATAGCGGTTAGACCGCCCCTGTCTTGTCGGGCCGGCTATAGGGCCACACCGGTCTAACCGCCCCAGAACCGGTCTGCCTAGCCAGACTCGACAAGTGCCAAATTTGACCGTCAACATATGCCCCTCTGTTTTCTAGTAAAGCTTGCGTATTAGAAAACATACATATCTAGCAGAAATAAGACTAAGGACGATGAAATCCATAAATTCACCGGCCATTTGTACTAAAGGTGATACTCAACCGTACCGGCTTTTTGACTCAAGCTTCTTGCCATACACTTGGGTAATATGTCTTCAAATATCTTCCATTAAGCGCTCTTGGCAGCATGTACCCCTGCATTGTCTCAACCATATAAGAATTCCCCGAGCATACCTTTGCAACTTTGTATGGACCTTTCCAACTTGGAGACCATTTGCCAAACTTATTGTTCTTCATCCCTATAGGTAGAATTGTCTTCCAAACCATGTCACCAACTTGAAAAGACTTACCCTTTACTTTCTTGTTATAAGCTCTAGCAACCCGAATCTTGTCTGTCTTTCTCTATTTCCCTCAAAGCTTCCAATCGCTTGTCGGTCACTTCATCAATGTTGTCCATCATTAAATCATGATAATCAACAGCATTAAAGTCATTTTGTCTTGCCAATCTATAATCTCCAAGATTCACTTCAACCGGCAAAACAGCTTCTTGACCATAGACAAGCTCAAAGGTGTAACTTTAGTAGCACCAAGTCTAGAGATACGATGAGCCCATAAAGCTTCGGACAATACTTCATGCCATCTTTTAGGATTATCATCTATCTTCTTCTTGATGAGCTTAATTAATATTTTGTTGCTAGACTCGGCTTGACCATTAGCTTGAGCATAATATGGGGATGAATTGAGCAATTTAATACCATAAGATTCAACAAACTCACGCACCTCTTTAGATATGAATGTTGTCCCTTGATCCGTGGTCAAAGTTTGAGGAATCCCAAATCTATGTATGATATGCTCTGTAATAAACTCAACTACCTCCCGATGTGTCATATTCTCGAGGGGAATAGCTTCAGACCATTTAGTAAAATAATCAGTGGACACCAACACAAAGCAATGCCCCTTTGATGATGAAGGATGAATCTTCCCAACAAAGTCCAATGTCCATCTTCGAAACGACCATGGCTTAATAATAGGATGCATCAACGCAGCTGGAACCATCTGAATATCACCAAATTTCTGACATTCTTCACACCCCTTGTAGTATCTATAACAATCGGCTATCATACTAGGCCAATAAAAACAAGCCTGCCTAAGAAGCCACTTCATCTTAGGAGCCGGCTGATGAGTACCACAAATACCTTCGTGCACCTCTGCCATAGCCAATCTAACTTGATTAGAACCCAGGCACTTCAACAATAAATCTTTAGTCGTCCGACAATATAGCTCACCATCAACTAAAACAAATTTAAATGCCGACCGTCGGACTTTTCTGACAACAATACGTCCAGGATTCTGCAAATAATCAATAAGAGGTACTCTCCAATCATCCACCTCTTTACCTGTTGTATTAGGATTAATTTTAACCAAAACAAAATTATCAGCAGGGATGGCGGTCGAACCGCTCTCAGGGGCGGTTAGACCGGCCTGGGCGGTTGGACCGGCCTCTGATGGCGGTCTAACTGGTCCAGCCGCAGTGTAACACCCGATCCCAGAATACGTCGGTCTTCGTTCGTGAAAATTTCTTCTCTGAACATTATAACCAGACGCTTGCTGAGTCAGAGCATTAGCACTAGGATTCTCTTCACGTGGTACATGATGTATAGTAAATTCATCAAAAGAAGATATGATATCCAAGCATTTATCAAGATACATATTCAAATGACCACTTAAACATTGACATACCTTGGATACTTGCTTTACCACCAGCAAAGAATCACCATAATCTTCAACATGTTTTACTCCCATCTCATATAAAATTTCTAAACCGAACAATAAGGCTTCATATTCGGTTTGATTATTTGTACAATCATATTCTAGCCGGCTAAGAGCTTCAAAAATAGCACCGTTTGGAGATATAAAAATAACACCAATACCGCAGCCACTTTTGCAAACCGACCCATCAAAGTGCAGCTTCCAATGAGTAAAAGTAAGATAACCGACGTCTAGATCAATATCATTATCAACGCTATGTTCAACAATAAAGTCGGCTACAACTTGACCTTTCATGGATTTTAAAGGCTCACAAGTTAAATCATATTCAATAAGAGTATAAGCCCATTTGCCGACTCTACCACTTAGAATTGGTCTATGTAACATATATTTAACTACGTCGGTTTGACAAGCTACTAAGCAAGTACTTGGTAATAAATAATGCCTCAAGTTAGTACAAGCATAATATAATGATAAGCATAATTTTTTAATAAAAGTATACCTTGTCTCGGCGTCCAATAATCTTCGCCTCACATAAGAAATAATATGTTCCTTGCCTTCGGTCTCTTGAGTCAAAACTGCACCAATAACATAATCTTCAGCAGCCACATATAATTTAAATTAAACTCCCTTCTCGGGCGCCCGAAGCACCGGTGGTGAAGACAAATAAAATTTATTCTTTTCAAATGCTTCTTGCTGTTTTGCCCCCAAGTGAACTCATCATCATTCTTCAACCAAAGTATAGGAGTAAAAGCATTCACCTTCCCGGACAAGTTACAAATAAATCTTCTCAAATAATTAACTTTGCCCAAGAACTTTTGCAATTCCTTTTTACATGCAGGAGCCTTTACTTTCTTAATTGACTCTATTCTTTTAGGATCTATCTCTACGCCTTTCTCATGAACAATGAAGCCTAAAAACTTCCCAGCTGACACACCAAAAGCACATTTGAGTGGATTTATCTTTAAACCATACCGACGCATTCTTTCAAAAGCAAGTCTTAAATCGGCTAAATGAGAATGTAAACCAGCCGACTTAACCACAATATCATCAATCAATATAAACTTCAAGTATAATACTAAGCAAGTCATGAAAAATCAAGTTCATAGCTGTTTGATAAGTTGCACTGGCATTCTTTAAACCAAAAGTCATAACTACCCATTCAAACAAACCCACAAAGCCAGGACATATGAAAGCAGTTTTAGATACATCTTCTTCAGCCATAAAGATTTGATTATAACCAGCATTACCATCAAGAAAACTAAAAACTTTATGACTAGAAGCATTATTAATAAGTGTGTCGGCTATAGGCATAGGATATTCATCTTTAGGAGAAGCACTATTAAGATCTCTAAAATCAATGCAAACTCTGAGTTTACTTGAACCTTTCTTCTCCACTGAAAAAATGTTAGAAATCCAATCAGCATATCGACAAGGTCTAATAAATCGTGCTTCCAACAACCGATTGATTTCGGCTTTTATGCGACCATACATAAGAGGATTAAAGCGTCTAGCAGGTTGTTTATAAGCCTTAAAACCAGGTTTTATAGGAAGTTAGTGTTCAACTAACTCACGACTCAAACCAGGAATCTCAGTGTAATTTCATGCAAAACAATCGACATACTCTCTTAATAAATTTATTAATTCAGATTTAAACTCAGGATCTAAATTCTTATTTACATACATCGGTCTTGGTACATTACCATCACCAATGTCTACCTCCTCTAAAGCATCAACCGACGTAAAACCTTGCCCCAATTTGCTCAAATCATCAAAATCTTCAATGGCCTCACACATATCATTCGTCTGTGCCCGATAATGCTCAAGCCTTTGTTGCAACCACTCTAAATTTGTATTCATTAAATCACATAATATGGTTTAGCCGATTTTCCAACGGCTTTAAAACAGCAGGGATGAAACCATCTTTAGTGCAACTAATGAACTCATAATCAGAAAGATCTAAGCCAGATAAACACTTCACATGATCATGAGCACCTATAGTAGAAGAATCGGCTATAGCAACGCAAGCCGATGCATCACCATGCACAACCTCTATCTCGTCGCCAATCCATTGGATTAACATTTGATGCAAGGTAGAAGGAACACATTGATTTGCATGTATCCAATCACGGCCCAAAATTAAACTGAAATTACCTTGCATCTCGCCAACGAAGAAAGCGGTAGCCAATGTCTTGCTCCCAACGGTGAGCTCCATAGAGATGACGCCTTTAGCTCCCATAGGTTCACCTCCTCCCACACCGCTGACGGTCATGTTCGTCTTGATCAATTCATCATCAGAACCTCCCAATTTCTTGAACAAAGAATAAGGCATCAAATTGACAATTGCCCCTCCATCAACAAGCATCCGAAATATAGGCTTTCCATTGATGTGGCCCTTCATGTATAATGCCTTCAAATGATTTTCATCGTCCTTTGGTTTCTGAAATATAGCTTATTTGGGACCAAAATCAAGATGGGCCAATTCTTCCTCAGGAATAACATAGTAATCCGATGATAAATGAACCACATTAATATCAAGATTCATATGATCAAGAGAAGAGCTGTAATCAACAAGTTCCTCGTCGTTTTTTTCTTTAGAAACTGACGTCAACATTTCAGTAGAAAGATCAGAAGCAATAGGAATAGAATTACCTGTGTCGATTCGTTCTGGAGATAGCGGTCCAACCGCCCCTGGGACCTGTCCAACTGCCCCTGTTGGTTCCTCTGGTAAAATTGGTCTAACCGCTTCCAATAGCAGTTCAACCGCCCCTGCTGGCTGAGACCCGACCTTCGCCTTCCATTCTTTCTTCTGCGGGATCATAGGCCTATAATTGTTGAAGTGCTCATCCCGCCTTTTTTCCTCCTCCTGTTCCTTCTGTTGTTCTCTCAATTGCCTCTGACGAAGCCTTTTCAATTTTCTCCTTTGTGTATGAGTTAAACCTAGAGGACACTATTGAGGCAAGATATTCTTGTTAACAGAATCAACATTATTAGAACCCAGATTAGTAGAAACATTAACATTATTTTTGATAACTATAGGCCTCTTGCCGCCGTCTTTAGCATCCACTTTCATACAACCAATCTGGATCACATCATTTCCTATAGTCCTTTCTAGATCAACGACCTTTGGCGCAACATCCTCTTGTTTCTTAGGACGATAAACTTGTCTAACAAAAGACGCTAGCCTCCTATGCTCATAGCGGTCCGACTGCCCCTGGAACCCGGTCAAACCGCCCCTGGGCTGATCCCAACCAGACTGCCTGACGCCCAGTCGGTCATGTGCAAGACCTGAGATTCTGTCATGTACGGGCTTTTTAGGTTCCTCCCAAGCTGGTTGAAAGCCTTGCTGATTCATGGGGTAAAATGGCATCCACATGACCCCATTGTGATTCATTGTCGGTTGTGGCAAACCAGACATTGGAAATCCCCATGGCATATTGGGAGTTTGCTTTGATGTATCTGGAGCATGAACCTCGCTTCTTAATCTGGTAGCAGGCCTTGGCGGTGAATTTGGCTTGTTTTGTATTGGCGACCTACTCGTTTTTTAAAATGGCCGACCACCCGTGCCGGTCTTTTGACTGGAGTATTTAGCGAAAAGCTGATCAAAAGTAGGTCCCTTCTTCTCAACTTTCCCCTGAGTCTTCTCCAGATTAAGCTTCCATATGCCCACCTCTGGTTGCTTAGGTTTAATCATACGTGGGCGTCCTCTGGTAGGACCGGTCGAACCGCTCCCGTAACCCGGTCCAACCGCTCCTGTCTAGGCAGCATCAACTTCAGCAGGGGCGGTCGACCCGCCCTCTGAACCCGGTCTAACCACCCCTCCCTGCACAGGAGTAGACGGTCTTTGCTTGATTGAAGATGTTTGCCCCTCGGGTGCTGAAGTCTTGACAGTGATTTTAAATGAATCTCTGCCATCGGAAGTTTTCTCATGGACGACTTCCCTGATCAATTCCTTGTTCTTCAAGTTTAGAGGCTTTTCTTCGCCTATGACCACATTCTTCCCTTTTGTTGAGTCCGCTTGATGCGGCTGGACTAACACTTTGGGCTGCAGCAGATCAATGGTGTTGATAGGAAAAGGCGACTTATCAACTTGCATCTCATGTAAAGCCAGTCGTCCTTCATTAATGGCCGATTGAATCTGCCACGGAAAACATTACAATCGTTAGTAGCATGCGTAAAAAAATTATGAAACTTACAATATGAACGCTTCCTCATCTCTTCCATCGTTCCATCGGCTGCATGTTATGTGATATCTTGAGGTTTCCTATCTTAAGCAATTCATCAAATATACGATCACACTTGGAAACATCAAAAGTAACTTAACTTCCTCTTGCCGACCCTTATGAGCCGGCTTAAGCGATGAGCACGAATAAATTTTAGATTTAGAAGGCCAAACGAATTCAGCAACATAAATATCATTATCATCATCGGTCGGATTATCGGAATCATAATCAATAGTATGCATATTAGACCGACGTGATTTAAAATTTTCTTTCTCCTTAATTAATTTCATTTCAATTGCCGTTGCTCTAATCAAAACCATAGTAAGGGAATAAAATTCTTGACCATCTATCCTATCCTTAATAGATGATTTCAACCCCTTAGCTACAAGATCGGCAATATCAATTTTAGACAAAGACAAATTAAAACAACGGTTTTTAATCTCTTTAAAGCATTTAAAGTAGTCGGCTACCGACTCTTCTTTCCCTTGTTTAACCGATGTTAATCCGTCAATTTACATTCATAGCCCCCACTAAAGAAGTGATCATGAAATTTCTTTTCTAATTGATCCCAAGAATCAATAGAACCAGAAGCTAATGAAGAAAACCAGGCAAAAGCAGTTCCAATCAAAGATAAAGAAAATAAACGAACCCTTAAAGACTTATAAAAACCAGCTTCACCCAATTGAGCAAGGTATTGGCACTATGTGTTCCCAAGTTGTACGACTATCCTCCCCACTAATTTAACAAAATCAGGCACACGCCAACCCTGGGGATAAGGAACATTATCAAACTCGGCTTTATAAGGTTTTTGATACAATCTAGTAGTACCCATATCAATTCCGAGCTTGTTTTTCATAATACCGGCTAGCTCTTCTTTAATTCTAGCAAATTCACTATCAAAAGTTGGCCGAGATTGCATTGTAGTTAAAGTATTCACATTATTTACATGAGACGAACCAGGATTTGACATACGATGTAAATCATCAAACACATCATTAGGCACACCATAAGAAGAAGTTTTAGCTTTTGGCAAAGGTGGCGATGTGTGTGCAACTGTACTAAATGCAGAATTCACGTTGCTAACAGGAGTTTTATGAGGAATAACAGCAAGCGGTGTTGGTTGTTCAGGGGTAAGTGCAAGTTGCCCGGCCTGACTGGCAGGGGCGATCTAACCAGCCGCAAGGGGAAGTTGGACCGGTCCTCCTGATGTCGACTTAAAAGCACTTTTTGGTGGCATCATTTGTCCTGAATAAAAGTTAGCCGGCATGCCATACATAGTTTCTACAGTAGCACCTGGCGCACCCGACGAACTAGTCTCGTGTAAATCAGATTGAGGAATAGTGGTATTATCATCTAAAAATCATTAGCACTTTTACCCTTCTCCATAGCAGTAAAGCGATTTCGAATAACATCAAACATCTCTTGCTGAATTTTGAGCATATTTTCAATTCTTAAATTAACAGCAGCCATATCGGAGGGGGTTTCACTTACAGTGTCAAGTACCTCAATCTTGTTGTTACTTATCTTGATGGACGGCATCTTGAATTCTCGTTCCCTTGAGATCTTGTCATGTCGATCCTTCTTGACGCCTACAAGGAACTATTGCTTGATATACTCTTGAAGCGCAGCATAGTTTCTCTGCTCCTCTTCGCTGAGCTCTTCAATGGATGCCATCACGATGTTGTCTTGATCAATCTCAATCCAAACACCTGGCATACAAAGAATAGATTGGTCAGTTTTAATCTAACCAGACCCTCTTTTTCCCAGCGGAGTCGCCAAAAACGTGTTGACGCAAATTTAGGTCAACACACTGAATTGCGCTAGTTCGCGTGTGAAACCAATCACCTCGCAGCAACTTCTCCAAGGGCGGTCCGACCGGCCTGGAGGGACGGTCTAACCGATACTGGCTGAGAAGTGCGAAAAGCCTAAGAACGCCGGCTCGGGAGGGACCCCGACGGAGCTAGCGCACGTAGGTTTGTTCTGAGATCGACAGGTCACTCAGAACGCCTTCAAACGCCGTAGAGACGAAGGAAGAACAACACAAGATTGGAAAAGTTAGGATTTGAGGGATAAAAGTAAAAGATAAATGTTCGATTGGTTGTGTTAGGACTCAATCGGCCACGACCCTTTATATTTATAGGGTGGGGAGGTCTTGTCCCGGAATAAAAATTTCAAGGGAACTCGTAATCCACATGGATTTCTAAACCTACTCGGACTTGGCGTACAGGACCGGTCTAACCGCCCCTGTATAGCGGTTAGACCGCCTCTGTCTTGTCGGACCGGCTATAGGGCCACACCGGTCTAACCGCCCCAGAATAGAGGTTAGACCGGTCTGCCTAGCCAGACTCGACAAGTGCCAAATTAGACCGTCAACAAGATGTTTCAGTAATGCGGGGAAGAAAAGATTAACGAATCACAGGTTAATTTAACACTACCTCTGATCTGCCTGATGATATTAATTATTCTTCTGCTCGAAGCAGTTTGTGTGGCTGTGGGATGAGATCATGAGAATATGAGATCACCTGCGGCAGAGAGATCTCACGTCGAAACGTGACTCGACCTTCCACCGAACCGACCGTAAGAAACTGGTTCACGGGCCACACAGCTAGCTAGAGCTATGGTACATGTAGGCAGAACACAGTTGTTGTGAATCCAAAAGCAAAAAGAAAAAAAACAAAAGCTTGCTGCTGGATCATCTATCAGAATATCACGCACCGCATTGGTGCGGATCAGTCAGACAGAGAAAAAGGAATGAACACGCACGGCCAACCCTTTTTTGTCCTATCCCTTTTTATCCTGTATGGCTATTTGGCTCTCCATGAACCATGATTACTACTAGTATCTAGCTACACCAATATCACTGTTACTAGCTATTCTAGTTGCTTGTGATGAAGATGTGGGTCATGGTGTACGCCAAACCATGACCCACAAATTTCAACGAAAACCAACTGGTTCTTTTTACCCCATCAAATAGATACTCACGTACACATATATTACATCCTGCATCTCTGCTATAAGCATCTTTATAGTTAATTAATTAAATGGTTAAAATTACAATTGTAGTTAATATATATATAAATAGTTAAAAAAAGCATGGCGCGGAGGATTTCCGTGCATCATGTCATATATCCCTGATCCAAATTATTGCAAATTCATATTTTTCTTACATGAATATACTGCATAGGAAAAGGAGAGATCAAATGGAGGGAAGGAGGAAGCAGTGTGAGCGGGGAGTTTGCACTACTGTTACTGCTAATGTGAAGTTCCGGGGAGTTTCTGATGGCTTTCTTGTAAATGGCATGCGAAGTTGCCGCAAAATTTCTGATGGCTGGCTTAGCTTCTTACAGGTTGCGTGTGAAGTTCCCGCGTGAGGTTTGGAGTGGCTAGAGGTCGGAAACTGCATGTGAAGTTTGCATGAAGATGCCAATGGCCGGCCTATTTGCCGACTTCGTTCACAAAACATCTTGCTGACGACCTATATATTTTTTTTTGCGAGGAGAAAGAGCGAACTTTATTACTCAGGGATTAAGTTACATTCTTGAGCAATATTTTGCTCGACACAAGTCGGCGCGTTGAACCTCCACACCGCTGAGTGGCTGGTTCGTTTTGCTAACTGCGCAAGCTCATGTGCTATCCTATTTCGCTCTCGTCTCGTATGGACTATCATCCACTCCGGCAGTCCAGCACCTATATATATTTATACAACTCCATTACTACAGGTTTTTACAACTAGATGTTTTAAACCCCTTTTGATTGCTAAATGAGGCACTAACAAATAGTTAGTGACTTTATCCATTTCATGTTATTGTAACACTAAACTAGTTTAACACATATCGTTGCACAACACAGCCAGTGCTGGATTTTATGAGCATATTTTTTATGTTATATATATAATAGTCTTAGCTGACTTCGTGCTTCACTCACCTATGTTTATTTATCTCTCTTGTGACCAAGGACGCTTATTGCCGTAGAAACATGCCAAAATCCAAAAGGAATCGAAAATATTCACAAATTTTGTATTTTCAGAATGATATTAATTTTTTAGAGTAGTGCACATTTGTGCAATTATCAAGTAGATACTTTTTGTCCTTTTCATAGTTTTGGGCTTGTTCGATAAGGCACATTCGAATAGCCTCTTCTCCGTTTTATTTTAATATATAAAACTGGCTCGTCGCGTTTGGAACGAAGGTGAAGCGTCTGTGTATCGGCCGGTTAAACAGCATCGTTCTTTATCAATCAAGCTACAAATGCCTACTACTGTACTCCCTCCGTTCCTAAATATAAGTCATTACAACTTTTTTGAGAGTCAAACTATTTTATCTTTGACCAAAATTATAGAGATGACTTCAAAGATCTATGATACCGAATAGTTATACTATAAAAATATATCTAATGAAGAATCTAATGGTACTTATTTGATATCATTTTTTCGAAAAGTTGACTTATTTGATATCATAAGTGTTAGTATTTTATTGTATAAATTTGGTCAAAGTTACGAAAGTTTGACTCTCCAAGAAAAGTTGGAATGACTTATATTTAGGAACGGAGGGAGTACCATGTAGCCCAATATACCTTTTGGCTTAGTGCCAAAGATTTTATTTTGAGTAAATTGCACCCACCATACAACAACTTGTCATGTGAGTGCAAATTAGTCCAAGAACTTGTAAGATGCTCAATGTAATACAACAACTTTACGGGTGGGTGCAGATTGGTCCAACAACTTCTAAAATGCTCAATTTAGTGCAATAACTTGACAAATTGGTGCATTCACGGTCCAAATATTACAACGGTAAATATTAAAACCAAATGGACCTATGGATTTTCCTCCCATCAACAACTCATTTTTTTTACAATTACAGTTGTTAATCGTGATCACGATGTTGTGTGCTCCCATAATCATTTTCCAAACTAAATAAGTACATATGTGATGTTTTATAAAATATTTATGGCAAACTCCTTAGAGATATTATTAACAAAATGATGATTTCTTTTTTATTTAGCTGACAAGAAACAGTGAAAAGTTGTTAATTTATTGTATAGTACGTCTGACGAGTTTGCCATGTAAAAAACAGTACGCGAGCACACAACATCGTGATTGGGAAAATGAGTGATGACCCTATCAATATTGAAATAAAATTAATATTTTAACAAAAATTAATTTATTATATAAAAATAATCAATATAAAGACAAAACATTAACTTCCTAACACTAAAGGTTTTTGTCTTAGCCAAATACATTGACATTGTGACACGAATATCCGTGATCAAATAATGCTCAACAATTTATTCCGACCTGAATATATCCTTTACTGTGATCGTGTGTTAGCAAATACATTTGGCCTTGTAAGGATTGATTGCGTTTATGCACCAATTTACTAAGTTATTATACTAAATTGAGCATTTTAGAAGTTGTTGGACCAATCTGCACCCACCCGTAAAGTTGTTGTATTAAACTGAGCGTTTTACAAGTTCTTGAACTAATTTGCACCCACTTGACAAGTTGTTGTATGGTAGATGCAATTTACTCTTTTATTTTTGAATTGGGGAAAGTGGAAGTATAACTACACATGCACGTTCGTACGGGCGGGGGGTAACACACAAGCGGCACTCTCAAAACTAATATGCATATTAACTAATGATTTTCTCGAAAAACATTATTGAATTGCTTGTCGTCGTCGCTGCAGAAGAACTGATGAGGAAGAACGCGTAAAACCCGGCGGCGACGGTTCCAAACGCGACGAGCCAGACCGCCACGGCGGCGGCGGCGACGGGCATCAGGGCGGCGACTCTGGACGAGAACGCCAGCGTGAGCGCCGTCGTGAGGAGCCAGACGGCCGCCTTCAGCCGACCCCTGACCGGCGATCCGGGCCGGGCGCCCTCGTACAAGCGGAGGCAGAGGAACAGAGCGAGAAGGTCGAGGTAGGAGAAGACGACGAACGCGACGGCGCCCCAGTCGCCGCGGGAGCGGTGGACGGCCATCCCGGCGTTGAAGGTGAGCAAGCCCAAGCCCGCGACGGTGGGCCATGACGATGGGCTGCACCTGCATCGGAGGCGGGAGGCGCGGGCGGCGGCTGAAGATGCTGCTTCTGTAGCAAGAAGCATGGGTCGTCGACGGCGGCAGCGGCGAGCCGTCGCGGTTCAAACCTCATCAGTGCTCACACGGCCTCCATTTACGGAAAGCTCACTAGTAGCTCTGCTCGCGCGTTTTGTAGAACCAGGAGGGGCGGGCTCCTTTTACAGTGGTGAACATGCACATACCTGGTGTTCCAACGTTAAGGGCTTGTTCGGTTTCAGTGGAACGGTTCCACCCGGATTGAGCTTAATGTAGCACAAACTTTATGATAGTTACAATGAGAGACCGAGATTTATTCCGGGTGGAGAACCAATTTACTCATGATAGGGACAACAAAACACCCGGATGGGTTCCCTGCCTCTTGACCAGTGGATTGATTCCCGGTCTCTTATTGTCCCTATCATGGATAAATTGGTTTTTCACCTGAAATAAATCTCGGTCTCTCATTGTAGGTATCATAAAGTTTGTATTATATTCATCTCAATTCGGGTGGAATCATTCCAATGAAAACCAACGAGCCGTCTTCGTAGTCGGAACGGGAAACGAAGTTTGTGTTGGAAGATGCAGTGTGTGGTTCACCGATCTTTAATTTGCAATTGCATTGCCGCCAGCGGCAGGCGAAGTCTTGTTCGGGTTCGGGTACGGTGCTATACTACCCTCTCGTCGCAGTCATCAGTGGGAAAGGAAGGTTCGTTCAGACGAGATGAAATGCCATGCATGAACATGACTTTGCCAGCTGCAGGCATGCAGTGATACTACTTTCCAGGCCAGTTTCCACACAACCCACACAAAGGCCTTGTTTAGTTGCAAAACTAAATCTTTTCACCCATCACATCAAAGGAGAATCTTAGATGCATGGAGTATTAAATATAGGCAAAAAGGTGAAAAGTTACATAGATAGACTGGAAATCGCGAGACGAATCTAATGAGCCTACATAATCCATGATTTGCAATAGTAATACTACATTAACCATCCACTAATTATGAATTAATTACCCTCTAATTACCGTTGTTAGATTCGTCTCGAGATTTACAATCTATCCATATAACTTTCCACATTTTCCGTTTACATTTACTACTCCTAAATCGGTAAAATCAAAACCCGAAATCTTTTCACCGAAATCTTTTTAGGAACTAAACACGGCCAAAGACATGGATCGAAAGCCATGACGGTGACTTGATAAGAATGGATGCGTTACACCATGTGTTCTCCATACGACGGAGAGAAGTCGTCTGTCTCTTGAGGTCTATTTGTCAGCTTATCTGCATATTTGTTTTGCAATTAGAACACAGAGAAGTATATATGCTCTGACGTCTTCGACACGGCTATGGTTTTCTTTTTCCTTCTTGACAAGGACGTCGTCGTCTATGGCGTTTAATTGATTCATTAGACTACGTAAACAGGGCCGGCTCTACAATTTTGAGGGCCCTCGAGCAAACTATATATTAGAGGCCTCTTAAATTAGTTTTATTTTTTCTCTTTTTCCATTTTTAGCTCCTGATAAGTGCTTCTTCCGCTAAGACCTAAATTGAAGCTGCAAAGAAGCTAATGAGGATCTAACATAGTTTTTTTTCCAAATAAATGACTAAATAATTCACTGATCCATCGTTGCTTCACAAATACAAATGAGTAGCGAGGGCACGCAGCAGAGAAGGTCCGGCCGGCGGCCACGTGAATGAAAATTTGGCGATTACCGAATCACGTTCATGCCTCTTGCCCCCCTCGATCGCTGCCTGTCTCTGAAGCGAGGCGGCGGCAGCCTCCAGAATGCAGAAGACGGACGGTTCGTGACTTCATGTGTTCGAGCGTAGAGGTCTGCCTAGATAGATGAAGCGTGGGAGCCTGCTGCACACAAGAGCTGTTGGGCCCCCTTCTTCCACGGGCCCCCGGCCGTCGCCTCGGTTGCATGGGGCTAGAGCCGGCCCTGTACGTAAACATTGCAGCTAGCACACAAGAGAACGGTCGACTCCAAAACCACCGGTAGGCAGCTCTTGGCGAGTAGGTCATACGTACATATACTGCGCTAATAGCATTAGGGTTGGCTTCAGATTTCAGAGGCGCGCAGCCTCCTCTGAAAACCTGCCTGCCAAATAGGTTACCATGAATTGTTTTTCTTCCATTCATGTTCTGTCAGAGTTGTCATCAAGCTGAGATAAGTTAACGTGTCAAATCTCTCAGTTTCTCACCATGAGCGCAACAACTGACTGTAACGTCCCGCCTCCCCGAGGCCGGACCTGCTTACACCTGACAGCCCTCCAGGCCCTCAAGAATATCTTCACAGACTAATACACGTCTTTTCTGCGCACTTTGTCCTCACTCATGCGCACCTGACAATGACTTCCCGGTCGGTCACCCATTCCTAAATTACTCTGGGCCAAACACGCTTAACCTCGGAATTCTTTTGAGATGAGCTTCGGGAAAAAAAAGTTGCAACTTGTTGATATGAGTATTCTTTCAATTCTATTAAGCTTTGGGCTGTCACAATCTCACCCCCTTAGGAGACCGGCGCCCTCGTCGGTCAACCCCAGGCCAGGAACGTCCCCTCCGGCCACGTCCATGTGCCCAGTGCCAGCGCATGTGCCATGCTGTGTGACCACTCTGGGCTCACACCAGCCATGCGCACCATGCCTATGCAACTGTGACCCCATGCGCCCGTGAAACTGCGAGAGTCGGCTCTGATACCAAATGTAACGTCCCACCTCCCCGTGGTCGGGCTCGCTTAATCCTGGCAGCTCTCTAGGACCTTTAGAATCCCTCACAGACCAACAAACATTTTTTCTGCACACTTTGACCTCACTCATGCGCATCCGGGAACGACTTCCCGGTCGGTCACCCATCTTGGGATTACTCCGGGCCAAGCACGCTTAACCCCGGAGTTCTTTCGAGATGAGCTTTCGGAAAAGAAGTTGTAACTTGTTGGTATGAGTATTCTATCAATTCTATTAAGCTCTGGGCTATCACAATCTCACCCCTTAGGGGACCGACGCCATCGTCGGTCAACCCCAGTCCACAAACGTCCCCTCCGGTCACGTCCATATGGCCAGTGCCAGCGCATGTGCCATGCTGTGTCCACTCTGGGCTCACACCAGCCATGCGCACTATGCCTGCGCAACTGTGACCCCATGCGCCCGTGAAACCGCGAGAGTCGGCTCTGATACCAAATGTAACGTCCCACCTCCTCGAGGTCGGGCTCGCTTATACCTGACAACTCTCTAAGACCTCTAGAATCCCTCACAGACCAACACACATCTTTTCTGCGTACTTTGTCCTCACTCATGCGTACCCGAGAACGACTTCCCGATCGGCCACCCATCCTGAAATTACTCCGGGCCAAGCACGCTTAACCCGGAGTTCTTTCAAGATGAGCTTCCGGAAAATAAGTTACATCTTGTTGGTATAAGCATTCTATCAATCCTATTAAGCCTTGGGTTGTCACACGACAGAGCAACGTGCGCAATTGTCCCTTCGTTCATACGGCATAAACCTGAAGCACAAACTGCCAAGTGCCTACTACAAGAGTTTAATTTCAGACTTTCAGTCGGGCATCGGGTAAAGTGCAACTATGAGAGACATGCATCTAGCGTTGCATGAAAGAAACGAAGGGCTCCGGTGCCGTGAACCCCTGTGCTGGAGACATCAATCAGACAATTAATGGCGGCCAATGAAGCTGGCTAACTCTGCTGAGCGTTCTGTATAGAATCAGGAAGGGTATAGCGTCGTGCGCTTTTATAGGTTGGCACAACGTACGTCGTGTGCCGAACCAGTGGAGGTTGCGTTGCGTGCTTGCGTAGACGGCGACATTTGACAGAAACTTCCGCGTAGGTTGGTTGATTTTGCCGGAAACGACGATGGCGAGGCAACGCGCTATAGTCCTTACATATTATTGCTTTCCGAACGCGACGGGAAGCAAGTCGGCACGTCTTCTCCGGCACCCTTCCTTCCCTTCTAATGGACTGACTTAACGCACGACCCCTTTCTTCCTCAGCGCGCCAACCCTTGTAACTTCTCCTCCCGCGCGGCAACTTCAGTTCACTGGTACTAGCAACTTTGTCAAAAACGCCGACCACCACCTCCCTCGGCTCCGGCGGCCTCCGCCGCCACCCACCACAGCGGCCCACCCAAACCAATCCTACCTCCATGCCCTCACCGGCAACCCACCACCCCCGGTTCTGGCGGCCTTTCGGCAACCTCCGTCCCCGTCCGCCACCGCGGCCCACCCGAACCAATCCCACCTCCATGCACCCACCGGCCACCGCCACCCCTCGGCTCCGGCGGGCTTCTGACCGCCTCCGCCACCACTTGCCACAGCGGCCCACCTGAATCAATCCCACCTCCATGACCCCACCGGCCTCCGCCAGCCCCCCTCCTCCGGCTCCGGTGGCCTTCCGGCTACCTCTTTCGCCACTTGCCATAGCCACCTACGCTAACGCCCATGAGGAGCCCCCCCCCCCCCCCCCCCATCCACCACTGCCCCTGGCTCCAGTGCGTCCGCATGTGTGACACCCTCAAAATTAATAAGGATTACTTAATTAATTATTAGATTAATTATTAGATTTATAAGGACTATTATAGGGTAGAATAGAAATTTCTAGGAATAATAGAATATAAAATAATAATAGAAAAATAAAATAAAGTTCTATAACTTGAGTTCTTTATAAGGATTGAAATAGCATCGGAAGCCCTAGGTTTAAATTAAAAGAAGTTGATTCAAAAATTGAATTCAAAAACCCTTTCAAAATCCCTTAGAAAAATAAGAAAAGAAATCTTTTGCTGGTGGGCCGGCCAGCCGCGGCCCAGACTTCCCAAAGTCCAGGTTAGGCCCCCCAACTCCCCTCCCTGGCTCACTCCCGCGCGGCCCAGCCCGGTTCCCACCTCCCCTTCAGCCTTCCCCGCGAAGTCTACTTCTCGCCCTTCAACTTTCGGCCCAGCCCACTCCACCTCCTCCTTCTTCCTCCCCTTTCCCTTCTCTGGTTCTTCCCCCCTCCCTCATTTCTCCGGCGCCAACGCCGCCGCGCGCCCATCCCGCCACCGCGACGCTCTCAGCCCGCCTGGCGCCCCAAGACCAACGCCACGCCACCCCTGTCGCTCCCTAGTTGCGTCAGGGAAGCCATCCCGGCACGGGAGCCCCCTCCTCCCCCATCTCGCAGCGCCCCTGCCCTCGCCATCGCCGCACGATCCCCCTCCTCCGGCCAAGATAAGCCAGACAAGGCGCGCGGGACGCGTGTCGGGACCGCGCGACGCCACCGCACAAGAAGTGCGGCGCCGACACTCCCTCCCCGGCCATCCGCACGAACGCCCGCGGCAGCACGCGTCGCACGCCGGCGAGCTTGCCGCGCCGCGTGTCGTCGCCCCGCTGCCCCGGTGAGCCCCCAGGGAGCACCGCCGGGCTATAAATAGCCCCGCGTGCACCCCGGATGGAGCTCAACAGCACCACACGACACCACACCGCGCCAACCCCTCTGCCACCACCGCGAACGCGGAGCGCCACCGCGCTGTTCCGGCACCACCGCCGCCGCCAAGCCCCTGGTTTCCCCTCCGGCCGCCGCGACGTCACCTAGAACACCCTGCGGAGCCCAAGGAGCGTAGCGACGTGATCTGGAGAACGCCCGCGCCCTGAGCAAGCGCCGCCCGAGCACCGCTGTCGTGATCCGTAACCGCCGCCGCACGCCGGAACGCCACTCCGGCCATCTCTCGCCCCAGCCGCACCGTGGTAAGCACCCTGCCCCTGCCACCGCCTTCCCCGCTCTCTTTCTCCCCTCTCCAATGCCTGACCAAGCCACGGCCGGTTGCCGTGCGCGCCGCCGTGCCCCGGCGAGCCGCCGGCCGACCCTGGCACCCTTTCCCCGCACCTGCGCACACTGACGCGCTCCACGCCACCCACTG
Organism: Urochloa ruziziensis; assembly: GCA_015476505.1. Classification (NCBI taxonomy): domain Eukaryota; kingdom Viridiplantae; phylum Streptophyta; class Magnoliopsida; order Poales; family Poaceae; genus Urochloa; species Urochloa ruziziensis. The sequence continues at coordinate 35,536,590 of CM027120.1, read as the reverse complement.
GGTGCGCACAACCCTTAGCCAAAGCCCCAGGAACCCCCTGCCGTGATTCCCACTCTCCACCGCCCGCCGCCCGAACTCCGACGAGGTCGCGCCGCCGCATCAGCTCTCGACCCTCGACGAGATCATCCTCGTCGTGTCTGCCGTGCTACCCTGAGGCCGTAGGTGCCTTCACCGCCGCGAGAGCTGCCCTGTCGCCGCTGGCGGCGAGCTCTCCGGCGAACCTCCCCTGCAGCCCCTCCGCGCCGCCGCGAGGCCCGGCGCATGCGTGGCGCCTGCGTGGCAGCCACGCGAGCGCTGTCTCCACCTGGCAGCCTCCCCTGCAGCCCGCGTCAACCGCCACCTCCACCTCCGCGCTCTGCGTGCACTCGGTCCAGTGGACCGCAAGCTCACGGGCCGCGTGGTCCACGCGCCCACAGGCACCGGTCCACAGCACAGTGACCTGCGGGATGGCGCCAGTGCTGGCGTCAGCCGACCCCACTCGTCAGCCGCACAACTCTACAAAAAATGCTAGGTACACCCGGCTTAGTGCACCCAAGAAGTTATTTCTTCACCTTAGAAATTCCCAAAAATTCCTAGAAAATACCTAAAAATATTAGGGAAAATAATAAGCTATTTAGTACCATCCAAATTATTTATACCCATTTCTAGGGCCTAGAATTAGAAGGATTATTTTTCAGCCTGTAGAAAGACTCTGTTAGTGTACCCCGATTTATGCCCAATTCAAAATAGAGCCCCATAAATAGCCAATAAATTTTTAAAATTATTAGAATATATTCTAAGGTTTTTCATAAGGTTAGATTCCCTAGAAACCCTTCCTAAACTTAGAAATGATTTAATGCCTTCCATCGATGTTTTCCAAACCCCGCTAAACCCCGCAAAGACCCTGAGACACCCCGCGAAACCTCGGCAATCCACTCCAAAACTATGCTTAACGTAGAAACCACCCCTATAACTACTCTATCCAACCCCTTTCTCCACAAGTAATTCATTCGCTGTGATGATTGATTAGTCATGTATTTGTATTTGTGTAGATACTCCGCCAGGAAACCTCAAGATTATAGCCCCGGCGGAGACTACCACCGTATCAGGCAAGTCTTAGCAATTTCCTTACTCATGATAATCAATTGCATTAACATGCTCTTCTCTTAGCTAAATGTCTGTAGTTGCATTGAAAGTTAGCCACTCAGATACCCCCAACTACTAAAGACATTACCCAGTGCTAGAAACCCTGGTTGTGAGAGGCACCAGGGGGAAGAAGATGCGAGGTAGGGTGGATAGTCTCGGAAGAGCTCCTATCCAGAGGCCTACCTTGGTCGCTTAAGGACCGGTTCTTGGGAAAGTCTTTCCAACACCATGTACGGCTATACGGGCCAAAAAGGACATAGCCTTCGGGAATGCCCTGTAATGTGAGGCCTCGACTCACACTCCACCAGCTACCTCTGGCAAAGCTCCCCCAGGGGCCACGGTGGGCAACGGAAATGCTGGAGACAGCCCCAGACAGAGGGCTGGGACTGGTCGGCACGGGTCGCATGTGACAGGGCTGGTAGGGCCCACGGGCGATGCATGCCCTAATTTATATGATGCATCCATACCCGGGTTAGTGTCCTTGTGTGGACGTTTATGCGATCCCTGTTTAGACCCCAGTAGCATCCGTGGGTAGACCCAGATGGAAGCTGTCCAGAGATGGACGCCAGTGGATACGAGTCCCGTAGGGTGGCCCTACCGTTGGCCACGGAAGAGTCGCCTGACCGTATAGTTTCAAGAGTACAAACCTCTGCAGAGTTACCCAATCTATCGATAGCCATGGCTCTCGGTTATGAGCCCGTCTGGTTAAAGCTCCCACAGATTAGCCAAGAATAACCCATAGGAGTATCGATAATGAGATGAAGGTGATTGCGGGATCGACAGAAGGATCCGGGCCAGAATCACCAGGGGGACTGGTAGGGAGGTTCTTGCCCCTTCAGGACCCAACACCGATTTATTAATCACTTGTCAACTAATAATGCCTGTTTATACCTTCGATTGTTATGTACTTGCTGGGTGCGGTGGTACTCAGACTTGCTTGTGAAATCTTGCAGCTCCATCGGAAGGCTTCCCTCCCTTCACCGGCCCTGCAAGTCGTCTTGATCAGGTCCTAGTTCCGATCTTCACTTTTCAATTCTGGTTAGCCGCTGCCAACTCTTATGCAATTAATGTTTTTCTTTACCGGGAAATGACATTATTTCATGTAGGTGGGCCCGCCGGGTGGCGGGGCCCACAGCATGCCTCCGCTGCCGCAATGACACAATGTCGACATGAATCCCCCGCCACCGGCTGCCGCCCACCGGATGTCCAGCCCTGCCCGGCCTATTGCGTTACCGCGCCACCGTGCCCACCGCCGGGACTCAGCTTCCTAGAAACCTCCCCTCTAAATCCGGTGTCCATGGGAACCCCTGGCAACCCTGGAACCCTAACACCACTAACCCTTGTGCCCTAACTCGACTGCGCTTGGTGGTGGCAGCGCGGCGTCGATGACGGTGCTCATGGGGTATCAACTTCAACAGAACCAAACCAGTAACTTACCTCCTGCATAGCAACTTCAAGTCGCGCGGGCGGGCCACAAGTAAGCCGCAAACGGGCCACAAAGGTTGCATGCTCGAGGTCTGTTGTGACCCAATGCGCGTTAGATTTGTTTCCCTTGTAATTACATGATGACGCGCGATGCACCGAAGCCACAACAAAAAGTAGCGTTGAACCGGGCTACCGAAGTCTATGCACGACCCGTGCAACCGGTTCTGCCTAGTAGCGAACAACCACGCGGCCTGATGACATGGCGAGGCGATGACGTGGGGGAGATCTGGGGGCGGCGATGGCAGCCGGCTCAAGCCAGTTGAGCGCTGACAGTTGAGAAGGGCGGCGGCGAGGCGAGGCGGCCGTGGATGATGGCTAGCGGGTTGGCGGCGGCAGAGATCCGGGGTCCGCGACTGTAACACCCTAGAAATTAAAAAGCATTTAAAAAGAACTTAGGGAAAAATATCTAATAATTTATTTAAATAGGGCAATGCACAAGAGAATAAAATGCATTAGTTTATTTTCGAAATAAACCATATGCATATTCTTGTACTGACCCTAGAATAATAACTAGACTCCAAATCCTAGCCAAAAACTCAAATTGGATTTGTGATGGTTTGAGCCATTTTCGAGTGATTTTCGTACGCACAAGTTCACTTGTTCAGGGGGAGTTGCATCTTTGCAGGGGGAGTGCTTTGAGAGTCCTGAAAAGTGAGTTGGAGGATTTGAAGTTTGTGATTTGTGCTTTGTGCTTTTTGCTCTTTTGCCGATGGTGTTGAGCCCTTTCGCTTCTTCTTGAAGGGTCGGCGTTTCTGGAGCTTTCTCTTGCAGAGTGACTTTGTTCTCGGCTTGTTCCTGCTTTTAGTCACATGCTTGAGTCTTGTTTTCGATTTCTTTTATATTTTCTTCATATCAATTGGTTACTATGTGTGTGTTGTCAATGCACTCATCAAGGGGGAGATTGAGGACCCAGTGTGTCCGAGGACCGGTGGTGGTCGCTTCCTGGTGTGATGAGTGATTGACAACGTGGTGTGGATTGACGTTTCCCTTGGCTCAAGTATTGCAGGTGTAGAATGCGGCTTGGTTGCATTGGTGCAGGTGAAGAACAGGCGCGAAAGGTTTAGCCATGGCGGCCTCCGAGGAGCGGAGAGACAAGTAGGCTTGGTTCGAGGGACCCGGTGGCCAGATGGATCAAGTGCGGTTCACATGCTGGCAAGAACGAGCAAGGGGACGTGGTTCCGGTGCGAGGTAGCGGCTCACAACCGAAGCTCGTACGCGGACGAGAAGCCGGCGCAAGGTGGCGGCTAACAACCGAAGTTTGCGCGCGGGATTTGGTGATTTGGCCACAAAATCATCGGTGGACGGTTTCCCTTGGTTTGGGCCTCAAAACCAAGGACCGAGGACTCGACGAGGCGAGTTTTGGGCTGCTGGGCCAGTGGTGGCTGTCAGGGGCGGTTTAACCGCCCCTCAGGGGCGGTTTAACCGCCTCCCCCTGTGCCGGCCCAAAATCGGCGTCGAGGAGCTTCGATCCGGAGGACACGCGGCGTGACTGCAAGGCTTGCGTCGGAGGGAAGCTAGCTTGCAGTGGAAGGTGCCCGAGCCGGAAAATATCTGAGATCAAAATGTCAAATTTGCCCCTGAGGGGTATGTATCACTTAGGGGTAGTTTAGTCTTTAGAGCACCACCACTTGGACTACTAATAGGCCCCTTCAGGGCTGGTGGCTGCAATCTCTCTTGTTATCTCTTTAGGTTTTACTTTGAACTTGTTTTCCCTTCATCCCCTCCACCTAGAACTACTTCGAATCTTTCTTAGTTTTGTATAGGTGAATTCATGGTTATGTGATAGAGTTTGTGCTGCTCATCTTTGTGCCATGATTTGATTTCCGGAGCTCCGTTTCCTTTTTCTATTTTCGTGGGTATTTTCGAAGCTATTTTTGGGGGATTTTCGTTCTTCTTGTTCTAGGGCGTTTTCTCTCGGATTTCTTTGGGGGATTCATGTATGAGTGCCTTGTGCCTCTTTTGCTAGTGATCCTTTGCCCCCAAACGCCGAGAATCGCTCTGGATTTGAGATTTTCGGGATGAACTCGAGGTCATGGTGTTCTTCGCGAGATCTGCGATTCCGGGAGTTGTACTGAGTTAAAGGCCGAGATCTTTTGGGAAAACACTCCACTGGAGGTCTAGATCATCTGACCAAAATCTCGCCTCAAGAGCTCAAGCGGTTTGGGAGATCCACTTTTGTTTTGACTTTTTCCCGAGCCACCCAGGCCCGGTCGGTTTAACCGCCCCCCCTGGCCGGTTTAACCGCCCCCTCTCTGGGTGTGTTAGATCGAGCCGCGTTTCGGGTCGTTTTGGTGTTCGTTTCGATTGGTTTGAGTTCCGCTGCTCGTTTCTTGTTCCTAGGGTCAGTAGCTTGACAGTGGCTACGTGATCTTGGCAAGATTGCTCTCGGAGGTTTCGGAGTTGTTTTGGGAGAATAGCCGGATCGGTTGGAAAGATTTTTTATCGGCTCCCATTCACTCCCCCCCTCTCTGGTCGCCGTTTCGGTCCTTCAAGAGCCACTTCCGGTCGCCACTAAGGACCGGTTCGCGGGAGAATCTTTCCATTGCCTAGTACAGTCCCGCATGCCAAAAAAGCACAGCATTCGGGAGTGCTTATTTATGTGAGGCCTTGATCCACACCCCACTAGCCAGCCTTAGAAAACTATCCCAAGGGGCCACGGTGGGCAACGGGTATGCTGGAGACAGCCCCAGACAGAGGGTTGGGACTGGTCAGCACGGGTCGCATGTGACAGGGCTGGTAGGGCCCATGGGCGATGCATGCCCATTTATATGATGCATCCATACCCGGGTTTGATGTCCTTTTGTGGACGTGTATGTGATCCCTGCTTAGGCCCCAGCAGCACCCGTGGACAGAGCTAGGGAAGGGCTGTCTAGAGATAGACGCTGGTGGGAACGGGTCTCGTAGGGCAGTACCGCCTAAGTACACGGTACGGGCTGATCGAATGCGGGACAGAGAAGTACGACCTCTGCAGAGCGACAAATCTATCTGGATAGCCGTGACTCCGGCAAGAGTCCAATTGGTCAAAGTCCCCGTCGATTAGATCACTAAAATGAACCTGGCCCGCGGACTTCCCTTACCGCAGGTTGATATACCTTTGTTCACTGATCGGGACTGGCAGGGATGTTATGCCCCTCCAGGACCAAACTTATCAAACTTGTTAAATTACTTTGGGACTTGCTGAGTACCCCTGTCAGGAGTGCTCACCCTTGCTTCCGCTTCATACCAGAGGACTTCACCGAAGACTGAGCAGACGACGAAGGTCCAGAATGGTGACGAACTCCACCACGACGCTGAGGCTCTGCATAGTACTGGTAGTTTTGTACTCTTTTAATAAAGCGAAGGTTTTGTAGCCCGCTTGTAAACCCTTGTGCAGACTCTGTACATTGATGTAAATTATCAATAAAAAATTACCCGATGATGGTTTTGATACCCCTTGTGCGGAAATTACTTGCATTGGGATTATTCCAGGACTAATGCAGGCACTTCGGGAGCCCCGTAATGCGGGCGCTCCCCACAGCGACGGCGGCCAGCGCGCTCACGCCGAATTAGCACTGACGGTGGAGGTAGGTGGTGGTGAGGCGTGAGGTGGGGCAAGCAGGACGCTGCACTGGTAGGTGGCCGGGGGTGGCTACCAGCGGGATTGGCAGCGGGGGAGATCCGAGGGCGGCGACGGCGTCGGGCTCACGCCGGATTAGCGCTGACGGTGGAGGAGAGCGATGGCGGACGCAGCGGTGGGGGGGAGGGGGAGCTCGGCCGACGAGTTTAGCGCTAACTACAGCATGAGGGTGGCGACCAAGGCTGTCGGAGTCGGTGTCGGCGGTTTGCAGCAGGGGCATGAAGGCAGGCGAGTTCGCGTGGGCCGTGGTGGTGGGTGACGGAGGAGGCGGCGAGGCCGCCAGTCCTGGAGGTGGCAGGGGCGTGACGTCTCATGGAAGAGGAAGGAAGGGGTGTCCCGCATTCACTTAACCCATTAAGACGGTCCCTTCCTAAAGCCTACTAGCTACTTGGCTTCTAACTGCTTTAAAATTTATTCACACGATGCCGCTATTCGATCCGCTCTACTTATCCCTCTCGCCACTGCTCGCGCGTTGCCAGCATAGGGCTGAGAGCCGAGGAGGCGTGTGAGGTGGGGAAGTGGTTGACGGCGAGGTCACCGCCGACCAGGGTGGTGGTTGAGGTCGACAACCTTTAGGGTTTGAGTTTTTTGGTTTTAGAGGGGTTAGATGTCCAGCGGCCCTAGAGTATGTCATGATGTGGAGGAGGACCGACGAAGGTGGTGGTGTTGGAAAGGAGGTAGGGAGGAGGACGAGGGGCGAGGGCGGCGGGCACTGGTGGCGCGGCAGCTGCCGGCCAAGGGGCTAGAGGCAGGGGCGGGGTGAGAGGCATGACGCTGCACGAGGAAGAAGGTTCTTGGTTTTAGCCGTTAGTGGGACCTAAGTGGCTGACTTATTTGGCTTCTAAAACTCAGATATATAGGAGCCCCGGAAACTGTTGTTATTGAAGGGGATCGGATTATCGGAACACAAAGGATTGCAAGGGTCACCTCTAAGGCTGTACACGCGTTGCGTGGGTGTCGATTATTACAGTTAAGGAAGAAGGCTTACAAGTTACAATAGACAAGTATAAACAGGACAACTAAAAACCTATTAAAAAAAGAAAAAAAACTAGAGCAACTATTGGCAGCACCCACTGTCTCACCGACCTGGCCACCGTTTGGTCGCGGATCAACCTGGCACCTTGCTGTTGTACACCCACGAGCCTGTGTTGCTGGCTCCACGACGGCGGCGCCGCCACCGGCACAGCCGTGCCTCTGTCACGACATCACCTTGATGCCACCATTCATGGGTTGCTTGCTGCTGCAAACGCCCTCGGTTGACAGCCGCCGCAACGCTTCACAAGACCACAAACACGCACGTCACTGGCCGCCGCCACGTCCATGGAATGCAAGCGCGCGGAATGGCGCGCCAAGAAGACGGCTTTCAAGTTTGGGCCTGCCGTTAGTACGGGCCACAGGACCCTGATTGGTTCTTTGCCAAAATGTTGGCATGCCACAATTTTAACAAGCCAAAATCTAGATACAAAAGTTGTCAATGTTTTGGTAGAAAAAGATGTGACATATGGGTAACATTTGACACCAAATCAATTAGTGGCCCAAAAATTAGCATGCCCAAAATTTGGCATGTCAAGATTTTGAGAGCCAACCAATCAGGCCCACAATACTAGCGTGGCGTGTTCCGGCTCCAAAATCATAACTCAGAATCAGCATGAAGGAATTTAGTCTGAATCTGAACCAAACCTGCATTCCTATCCTCTGTCTCTCTCCCCTGTTTTTCTTGCTTCTCGAAACTGATTGACCCTCCATTCTTCTCTTGGTAAACGAAGAACGCGAAGAACCCTCCGGCGACGGTCGCAAAAGCCATCATCCACACCAGAACCGCAACAGGCACCGGCATGACTGCCGCAACCTTGGACGAGAATGCGAATGTCAGTAGAGTCGTCAGTACCCAGACAGCGATCTTCAGCCACTTCCTCTTCGCTGAGCCGACACGGGCGCGCTCGTACAACTTCAGACAGACGAACAACGCCACCAAGATGGCGTAGGAGAAACAAACGAAAGCGATGGCCGTCATGTCCCCTTGGGAACGGACGATGGCCGTGACGGAGTTCAATGTGAGCAAGAGGAAGGCGAGGAACGTCGGCAGCCAGGAGAAGCGGCTACCGCCGGCGGCGTTGATGCTGTCCGCTTGGCGGGCGCCGTCGTTGGGGATGTTGTTCGCCTCCTCGTCCCCCAGCAATAACGGGGCGGCGGCCGGCTGCCTGGCTATGTTAGCTGCTTGGACCGGGAGTGTGGCCATGCTGATGATGACCGAGGGCCGGGGATTAATTGAGCAGACAACTCACAGTCTCAGGTGAGAAGCCAACAGTGGGTCTGTATTGGGGGAGTGCAGTGGGAATTGTTGGGAGTGAACGCTCCACTGCCAGCTTCGTGTTCTTATAGTCCAGCGGACGCGCACACGGGATGGAAAAACAATATATACAATCCACAGCTACCCGCACCTAGAAATTGAAAGTGGAACTTGGAAGCTTCGCAGATATCAACATCAATCATTGGCTTCACCGTAAGAAACAAAGTTCGGCCCACCCACCGGAAAAAGCAACATGTAGGCTTACTTTCCTCGTACTCGCCCGTCATTAAAAACACCGCGTTACTATTTTATTTCGCAAAACCAAAAGAAAAAGTACTCACCGTCTTCGGTCTTCCTGTTCAGCCGTTCAGGGAATAAACAAAATCCGCCGCGTTCCTGACCTGACGAGGGAGAGGAAAATAATTAAACGCGTTGCGCGCAACGCGGCGGCGCGCGTCATCTCATCGGTGCTTTGTCGACGCCCCCGCCGGGCCGCAGCAGCTATAGCCCTCAGTTGGGGGCAACCAGTGACAGTGAGGCAGTGACCATAGATTTGGCTCCGCGCTTGACCAAGTGACAATCTGCAGAAACAACTGTACGAGAAGACGACATCACCGCGTGCTGGAAGGTTGACGTATGGGCATTTAATACTTCGTGCACTAATAACCTTACATGCATGAATTATTAAATGTAGACGAAAAAATTAATCTATTACATGAATGGAATGTATGTCGCGAGACGAATCTAACGAGCCTATTTAATCCATGATTTGCAGCAGAAATGCTACCGTAACCATTCACTAATTATTGATTAACTATCATCTAATTGCCTGTCATTAGATTCGTCTCGCGATTTCCTGACGAGATCTGTAATTTGTTTTATTAGTAGTCCATGTTTACTACTCCTAAATGATACATTTCCTTTGATGTGACATTTTCATGAAAAGTTTTCTACCCATCTAAACACCCCCGGAGCCGAGTCCGATCGAGTCAGTCTCTCGATCAACCGATGCTAGCATATAGCTCCATCATCTCAGTACTACTGCAACTGTGCAAGTTTCATTGCCAATCGCACAATAGAACCTAGGAAAGGCAAAAAGTTTTTACTTACAGAACTATGTCAGTTCATTTTTTCTTTCTGTGTACGTGACCCGATGTAAAAAAATTTCACCCTTTTCACCTCAACTAAATAGGCCCCTAAAGTCTAACACATCATGTCTTGGGCACCTTCTGGTCTGGTTCCATGAGAGATTGGATAATTTATTCTTTTTTCCGATGAGATTGGATAATTTATTCTACAGATTAACTTTGGATGGATTGTTTCACATCTATACACAAATATTCAAAAGAACGTATCATCCAAACATAGATAGATCCTAGCCGCCCAACACCTCAACCTAGGGGCGGAGCTACGTGTCTTCATTGATGTCAGCTGACGACGATGCAAAATTAGAACTAAATCACAGTTTCATACTATTCATCTATATAGTGACACCGATATACCAGGGAGGTGACACAGGTTGCTTCTTCACTAGCTCGCTCCGCCCCTGCCTCGACCCAAACTCTGCACCAGTGTGGCCGCCGCCACTGCCACCGTCCGTGCAGTAGCGGCGGCAAGTGGCGGAGCCAAGTGGCCTCTAACACAGCTCCTTCCCCTCTCCCGGTCCTCTCTCACCTCTTCAACTCTTGTCAGATCTGCAGCAGCCTTGATTTGGCAGTTGACCATATGCTAGCTATCTTTTCGTCGGCGTGCCATCGACCGATAGGTCTGCGTGGATGCGCGAGCCTCTCCTTCACATCCTTGGTCTCCAACGATTATTCTTCCTACTCATCGTATGGGGTGACGTTGTCGTCCTCCCTAGTGGCCGGATCCAGCCAACCTTGGTCCGGATTGAGCTACTCCCTTGGAGCTCGTGGTGGCCATGTGTTGGTCGTCACGACATCGTCTTCATCTATCCTACAGGAATTGGACTTCTTCGGCGGGTGATGGAACTTCTTTGATAGGCGGTAGTGGTTCCCCTATCATTTTCCCAATACGAATATGGGTGGTGGCTTTCTTCTACAGCTTTGGCAGCCTTGGTTTGTGCATAGGAGCGGCGTTTGCTCCTCCTCGCCCTAGGGAGAACGCCCGGTAAAAACCTAGATCAGTCTTTCTGGATGTGCGACGGCGGTGTCTTGGATGTTATATTCCTCTGTGGAGACAAAGTGAACTCGTCTGTGTGTTTGTATCTCGGGAGTGTATGATCTCTTTTTTTAATCACGCGGTACAGATACATACACTTGTATATACGCACCCACATTCGCGGTATTGCTGGTCGCCGCCGGCGTGCCCCTGGCTGACACCGTCAACGAACGCCTCAGATCTGGACGGCGTAGTTTTGCTTGGCCCCATCCCATCACAAGTTCACAACGCCAGTCGCCAGGCGTCGTGCTCCCTCACATCCGTGTAGTGTCGACTTCTCCTCGAGCGACGGCCGACGAGAGCTTTGAATTTGGCGGTCGGAGCTGTCTGTTACTCTGCTTTCATTCCTGGACCGTTGCTGCCTTCTCTTCGTGGACGAAGAAAGCATAGAAGCCTCCGGCGATGGTCGTGAAGGCCATCAGCCACAGATGCACTGCAACCGGCAGCGGCATGACGGCGGTCGGAGCTGTCTGTTTTCATTCCTGGACCGTTGCTGCCTTCTCTTTGTAGACGAAGAAAGCATAGAAGCCTCCGGCGATGGTCGCGTAGGCCGTCAGCCACAGATGCACTGTAACCGGCAGCGGCATGACGGCCGCGACCTTGTACGAGAAGGCCAGCGTCAGCGCAGTCGTCAGTGACCAGACAGCAGCCTTCAGGGTGGTCCTCTCGGCCGAGCCCGCACCGGCGCGCTCGAACAGCCTGAGGCAGAAGAAGAGCACGGCCAGGTCAGCGAACGAGTAGGAGACGAAGGCGACGGCCATAGCGTCCCCTCGGGACCGGACGATGGCCATGGCGGAGTTGAACGAGAGGAAGAGGAAGCCGAGGAGCTTCGGCAAGAGGAACCTCCGGGCGTCATTGACGTCCGCTTGGTGGGCGCCGCCGTTTGGGATGTTGGCCTCCTCGTCCCCCATCAACAGGGCGGCGGCGGCGTGATCAGCAGCTGGCTGATTGCTCATGATGCCTGCTTGTGCTTGGAGTTGGAGTTGGAGTTGGATTGCCATGGTGGTACGGTGATGATCGCAGTCCCACTGTCCACTTGATATTTATGCTCTGCTAGCTGATGGAAGAAGCTTCGTGGTAAAGCCACGGCACGCCCACCCAACGAGAGTCAACAAACTGCGTAAATGAATGGGAAAGCAGCGCATGCTACTCCCTCCGTCCACAAAAGAATGCAACTACGGTATCCGTGCCAGTCAAACTAGTTCAACTTTGATCAAATTTATAGTAGCTATCATGTCTCCAAATAAATGAAAAGGCCTCTAGCTGAGTTGGTTAGATGGCCTCAGTTGCACTCATCGGGTCCTGGGTTCGACTCCCCGTGGGAGCGAATTTCAGGCTGAGGTTAAAAAATCCTCTCGTCTGTCGCCATAACCAAAACACAGATCAAGGCCCGGCCTAGGTCGTATCTATGGTTGGCTCTCCTACCTGGGGGCAGTTGCAGAAGCCGTCAGCCCAGTTGTTGTCTCACAACGGCTACGGGCCCCTATGTAAGGGTGGGGCAGAGGTTCGGAGGTTTTCTCGGCATGCATGAGAAGGTCTTCTCTCTTAGCAAAAAGCCTGGGGCTGTCTTACCCCAGAGTATTTTTTTATGTCTCCAAAAAAATTTATTATGAAAGTATATTCTATAACTAATTTAATGGTACTTATTTTGTATCATGAATGTTAGTAATATTTTATATAACTTTAGTCAAAGTTCAAATAGTTTGACTCATCAAAGCGAGAATTGTATTGTTTCGTGGACGGAGGTACCTCACTCGACAGGCAATATTGGGACGCTTCAAGGCAGCAGCTTCTTTCCTTCATTAGCCGGCTTTGACGTACAGTAAGAAACAAAGAAAAAGGCTCTCTTGTGAAACACGCCGGATCTTTTTATATTTTTCTTTTCCTTTGAATGGTAAAACAAGTTGGATCCTTTGGCAAGTACTCCCTCCATTCCAATAAAAAAATGTAACTCTCGCGAACTCGAGTTGTCAAACAATTTTAAATTTAACCAAATTTATAAAACAATACAAATATTTATGTATGAAAATATATTATATAATTAATCTAATGATACTTGTTTTATACCATAAATATTAGTATTATTTTTATATAAATTTACTCAAATTTGAAATTGTCAAGAAGCGAGAGTTGCATTATATTTAGGATGGAGCGAGTACTAGTACTTTTACTAATATGTCAGTAGCAGTTGTTTCTAATACCATGTCAGCTCCTCGGGGCCAAAAGAAAGCTTGTCCCCGTGGAGTGGTTGCCGTGATTCTTGACGCGTGATTATGCAACTTGATATTTAAAAGCTACCTATCGTATTATTATATGTTGGGTACTCATCATCCAATTTGCCGACGTGTAGTTACGTCTCTAAACAAAATCACTGAAGCTTCGTGGAAGAAAAAAAAATGATAAAGAAAGTTTGATTGATTGAAGATCATTACATCAAGATAATAAAAAATCTAAATACTTTTGGCCTGCATAACAAGGAACACACAGCCCAAAGTTCATATAAACCAACAAACTAGTGACCACCAATCCTAGACTAGATTGCCACCCATGTGCCTGGGTAAACAACCATTTGAGCACACCTGTGCCAAACGGAGCAAGCGAATAACCAAGTAGATAGTTGCAAAGGAGATGTAGTATTTTTTTTTCAAAAACTAGATCATTCCTACACAGCCGTAACGACTAGTAAGTAGCATTTGCTCCTAATAAAGCTAGTAGTTTCAAATCCAAACCAATACCCCATAGCCAAGCCCGAAACATGTTTGGAACACTACGAGGTTGATGTAAACCTGAAGTTGCTTGAATAATAACTCACATGACTCGGGCAGCACGTGCACAATTGTCTCATCCTTTGTGACAAAAACAACACTGCCTGTTGCCTTGCCAATTACGCTTTTATTTAAGTTGTCATTAGTTAAAATGACAGCCCTATGAAGGTACCATAGAAAAATTTAAATTTTCAAGGGTGCTTTTAACTTCTATAGGCATTTGTTGACATTAGAAACGTTAGTATATAGATCATATAGCCAAATAATGAGATCACTACCGGAATTCGGCTCTTTGCCGTGTGTTTGTCCCTTTGTCGTGTGCTTTTTTTAGAGCACACGGCAAAGAGTCAACCGGCACACGGCTTTATCAAACACATGGCAAAAATTCTTTGTCGTATGTTCTTTTTACATACACACGGCAAACACTCCCCAGCAAACGATCCCCACGCCCCCCATGGGCCCACGCCCACCGCGCGCCCACCCAGATCCCCACGCCCCCCCCCCCCCCGGGCCCCACCCACGCCCACCGCGTGCCCACCCCACCCCATCCTTATCCCCACCGCGCACTGCCGCACTCTCTCCCTCCCTCCTCCTCTCCCCACCGCGACTCGATCTCTCCCTCCCTCCTCCTCTCCCCACCGCGCTTCCTCTCCTGCGGCAGCGGACAGATCCCGCGGCGCGGCGGCCCCTCTGCCTCCCCTCCCCTCCTCCCTCCGCTCGCCCCTCACCGACAATGAGGAGCAGCGACGGGACGAGGTGCGGCGGCGGTGGCGCACATGCGGAGGTGCGGCGGCCGGCAGTGCACGTGCGGATCTGGGCGAGCCCCATCTCTCACCCTTTTTTTCACAGGTGGTGGCTCGAGGTGCCGGCGGCCGGCCGGCGCGAAGTGGTGGAGGGTGCCGGCGCTAGGTGGTGGGAGGCGGCGCGGAGGTGCAGTGGCCGGCGGCGCAACGCGCGGATCTGGGCGAGCCCCCCCTCTCTCTTTTCACAGGTGGTGGCGGCCGGCCGGCGCGAAGTGGTGGAGGCGGCCTGCCGACGCGAGGTGGTGGAGGCGGCCAACGCGAAGTGGTGGAGGCGGCCGGCCGGTACGAGGTGGTGGAGGCGGCCGGACGGTACGAGGTGGTGGAGGCGACCGGCGCGAGCTGGCGGCAAGCGGCGTCCTGGTGGCCGGCGCGAGGCGAGGTGGTGGCCGGAGTTGCGGCGTCTTGGCGGCGGTGGAGGGGCCCATGCCCCATCTGTAGCTTTTTTTAAAATAAAGTTCCTTTGTCGTGGGCTTTCGTAGGACAACACACGGCAAACCTTTGTCGTGTGCTCGTGAAAAGGCACACGGCAAAGAGGGCCTTTGCCGACTAATTTTTGCCGTGTGCGTTTTGCCGAGTGCAATTGCTGTGTGTTTTTGGGCCTTTGCCGTGTGTTTTTGGCACACGGCGACAAAGCCCCAGATTATGGTAGTGATTTAATCGAGAACTGTCCATTAGAATTTATGTTCCAATAAAACTTGTCTTCTTGCTGGCTCAACACAATATTAGCAATGTGAGAAAACAAATTGTAACATGCTACTAACTTATGACTTATTTGGTTCCTACGCCATGACAGATGAACAACTTTTGCAACGGTAGCTTGCTTATGATGGGCAATGTTATAAAGGCTCGGATACTGTTCATGCAAAAACTATATCTCTTAACCTTGTTTTTCTAAAATCTAACTTGAGATCCATCTTTGATTATAAACGTGCCAAAACTAAGGAATTCCTGCTTAACCTTCATCAGGCTAGTCCAGAAGTGCGAATCCCCATTTTTCCAATAAAATTGAGACAAAGGTTTGTCATCTGGATATTTATTTCTTATACTTTGTTGGCATGTTTCATCAGTTGTGATTAAGTAACTCGTAGAGCCATTTGCTAGTGCTAAGTAACTATGTGTTTTTGTTCGTCACTTTGCCAGAAAATCGTGATCGATATACATAATGTAATTCAGTTTTTTAGTGCCCCTTTTGGACCGAAAAATAAACACATAATGTACTAAGCATTGAATTATTCAGTGCCAGGCAAACCCCTGTTGAAAAGTGCTTTCCTTTTCAACTATTAAGTTGTTTTTCAAAGTGCTCCTTAACCTTTTTTCCAATCACATTTCTTCATATGTGGTACCACACCACTAACTTGGTCATCTATTTTGGCTCGATTTATCGGAATTGCTAACATGTTAAGAAAGGAGGCTTACAAGTTACAATAGACAAGTACAACTACTCCAAGGGCCCGTTTGTTTTGTCAGAATTTAGAGAAATTGAAATCTAGTGATAAATTATCTCGCACCTTAAGAATAAGCCTATCTTTTTATCTTCCCCTTATGAATATAATAGAGTGATCCTATCCTTTTATCTCCCATCCGATAAACAAACCTATCTTTTTATCTCCCACCCTATGAAATTTATTTCCATCTCACATCCTATGAATTTGGGATAGGTTTATTTGTGAGTTTAAAAAAGTTGTGGAACGTTAAATTCCAAGCTACATAGTATAATTTATCACTAGACAACAACAGCAGTAAGACAAATAAACAGAAAACCTCAAAACAACTAGAGCAAGTATTGGCATGACAGCACCCCCTGTCTCACCGACCTGGCCACCGTCTGGCCACGGATCAACCTGCTGGCACCTTTCTGTCGTCCTCTGCTGTACACCCACGAGCCCCGTGTTGCCGGCTCCACGGGGCGTGTGCTTTTCCTTGCTACTGGTACATTGCTCCTCCTCTTGGTAAACGAAGAACGCGAAGAAGCCTCCGGCGACGGTGGCGAAAGCGACCAGCCAGACCACCAACTCTTCGCCGGAGAAGGCGAACGTCAGGAGAGCAGTCAGTATCCAGACAGCGATCTTCAGCCACGTCCTCTTCGCCGATCCGGCACGACGAGATCGGCGTAGGAGAAGCAGACGAAGCCGACGGCCGCGGCATCCCCCCGGGACCGGAGTTCAGCGCGGCCGGCTCCGTTCTGCATGGGCAATCCCGTGGCCCCGTGCAATTTAAACACTAGTTTCAATGAAGAGCTTTCGTATTCATGTTTTTAAAATAGTCACATAAACAACAATAAAATTTCATGCTGCAGTAGTTTCTGTTAGATCAGTATAAACTTGATTAACAACAACTTAACCACAGGATCTCTAGTCTAGAACTTAATCACGCCTAATTCACTGATTAATGCGGAAACTTAGTAGATCTTAGGACTTACCAGTGCAGTTCATGTCCTCTGTCAGTAGTACGTAGACGAAGTAGTAGATGTAGAAGATGCAGAAGACCCTGACGAAGTAGATGCAGTGCAGGATCACGAGCACCGAGCTTCAATGCCTTCCAGCATACTTAATGATTGATAGGATTAGGGTTAACAATAACCCTAAAGACTAACTCGTGATTAACTCACAGATTAGGAAAACAAGGGGGTTTCCCCTTAGTTATATAGTGTTGTAGACGTGGGGCCGGGCCCTTAAATGTGCTGAGTTTGCCTTCCAATCAAAGACAACTAACAGGGATTAGCCTAGGATTAGGATTGGGCCCGAAGGCCCAAATAGACTGACCGAGGTCAAATCCAACATTCTCCCCCTTGACCGATGGTCAATGACTTATTCTTATAATATTCAATTTTATTGATCACGTGAAGGTGGATATACACAGATCAATAATCTCCCGCTTAATCGAACAGTCTTAATCTTAAAACTTACTTGTGTTCGTCTTATGTTCACACTCAATACAATAGCAAAACCCAGCGAATGAGTCATCGGCAGACATGACAGACATACCGGGACGTCATTAACCAAAGTCCACTATAGTACCTTGATAGAACACTTACTAACTTATTTGGGAGTTTATTAATTCGGCCTCATCCAGAATCATATATGAGGTTAATCATCAAATCCATACTAATCTCGCGAAAATAGGATAAGAGACAAAACCTTCAATTAGTCATGTTGCTAGCAATTCACTTAAAGCATTAAAATGACTTGATCCTGGGACCCTTCTTTCATAACAATATATTTGTCAATGTACTTGACACTGTCAACTATATGTCATTACTTGAAAGGAATACTGTAATCAAATACAGCGGCATTGATTTGAAATCAATGTTAATACATTAATAATACCGGAATATATCTAATATGCCTGCCTAAATCATGCCATACAAAATTAGCCTTAATTATGCTAATCTTGTTTTAGAGCTTTCTGCAGAATCGCTCAGATCCGTAAGAGTGAAGGACGTAAACTTAATGTGCACAATTACATCCATACACTTTTACAAAACTTTATCTGAATAGTACTTAATTAAATAAGCATGTTAGTTTGGTGCATTAAACTTTTATACACCTTTTCCAGTGGACCTCCCCTGGACTAAGACTAGTAAAAATTTGTCAAGCATTCCGGCTTGTCATGCTAAGTCAATCACTTATAGATCTTAGCATATAGCTTCTAATTGAAGCATTAGGAACGTCTTCCCATTTAATTAGAATTAACCTTTATACTTATGATAAAATTTGCTATATTACGCAAAGAAAACAGGCATAGCTGTGTATGCATTCACATTTTATCTGAAATCACTTCAGAGCTACTCTTAACATTTGCCCTTTAGTGACAATCCTAATCCTCACTTTGGTCCCATCTCAGTGTCATACTCCCCCAGAACTTAGGAGAGCTTCACTAAGATGCATCTTATGATATGATGAAAACTTTTCCCCGTTGTTGGAATGCAAACTTAATAATGTTTAGCTTTATGGAGAAAACATTCACCTTAGAGTATCAGGATAATAATTAATCCACCTTAGCTTTACAAATGAATCATGGTTGCCCATGACACATACAAACTTAATGTGAGTTATGAACTTAGCATCTTAGTTTCTTTTGGAATCACTTTCAAACCTGTAGACCCTTCATAGCCTACTGCTTTGACCCCATCAGAAAACTGTTATGAAAAGAACTATTCTCATGTTAAAGTTCACAGACTCCTTTATCGCCTCTTAATAATAGACTTAAGATAATTGAGACTCTCACTTCTGTGCCCAATACTTAACTTATCATTAAACATTACTTATCTCTGTTGTGGTTATACAGCTAATGTATATCCTCAACAGAGTTAGATAAGGAATGGAGAAAATACTTATGGCACGATATAAATATATATGAGAAAATCATATGTGTATATATATTTCATCTTAAATCATCAATACAGAGAAAACTTATCCTGTATCTCATTAAGATTTTCTTCTCCCCCATTTCCTTTCTTCTTAGTGAGCTTCCATTGAACTCTGAACAATCAGAATATTAAAAGTGTCGAACCATAAACTTATATGAAGTAATTTACAATGGATGCTCTTTAACTTATTTATCTTTGGCACGACATTTACTATATCTTTCTTAGATACCACTGATGAACTTCCCTTGCTAATCTAGCCCACATCAGCGGTGGCCAGAAGATGAACTAGAGAAGCAAAGCTATGATTAAATGTTCATAAAACAGCGGTGGCTAGAATCATGAACATAAATCATACTTCAACCGTCTCTGATTCAAATTGAACTAATCCACAACAGCGGTGGCCAGAATAAAGAATAAAATCACACTGACTTATTTGAGGCAGTTGGTAATTGTGGAGTATGACTCCTATTACAATGGTATTATATCTCGCATTATAAACTTATCTTAATTGAAGCAATGAGATGTAGCGAGTATCATAAAACTTATTCTTAATTTTGCTCTTAAAACTTATGGACAATAAATATTATGGGAGAGAAAATTATAACTCTAGTAGATGAGAGCAAATTCTTAACTAGTATTGTTAGCAGGAGCATCTCAAAACTGATGAGACATTCCATTTTCCCCCTTCGAATTTGTGGTCTAAACGTGAGTGTGCCACATATTCGACAAGGTCTCATCACTTCTTAACTCATTTAACTTAAATAACAGTCAAAGACAATTGCGATGAAAAATAAGCACTTAAAAGAACTTGATGATGTATTATTATTGCTTATTGAGAACACAAATATCCAGAATTTCCATCACAGAAAACAAATATGTTCTTTCTTAATCTAAAGTACATCATTAGCTGGAAATAAATCTAAAACTAATGACTCAATACTGATGCGAAGCTCCAGAGTCTTTGACTTTGATGAAATCACGTAAACTTTGCTCCCCTGAATCTCCCCTACTTTAAGGTCCAAGAACCCTAAATACCTGAAGGAAGTTTAATATGTGCAAATGCACCTGAGTTATTCCACCTTAAATTAGTGGGAGCAAATAAACTTAATGAAAACTTATGAGACAACTGAAATACCTTTCTTCTTAAGCCATGCAATTAATCTGGGGCATCGCTCTTGCATGTGGTTGATTGACTTGCAAAAGTTGCAGATGACTTGAGCGTGCATTTCTTTATTAGCGCGCTTATCATAGTTCTCAGGAAGAGAATCCATGATAAATTGCGCAAGATAATCGCTCTGGATATGTATCCCAAGAACTTTCAACTCTTCAGCTATGCTGACCATGCTCTTAATGTGTACGCTCAATGCACCTTGATTATTGTAACGCGAGGTGGTTAATTTCTTAACGAGAAAACTGGATAACTTATATTTATATGTTTCCTCAATTGAATACATTAACTCCTTAACTGATAATTCCTTACCTTTGATCTCAGTAGGAAAAGAACCTCTCAAGACCTCATTGATGGTTTGTGTAATGACCATCTTTGCCAAGTCATTGGATCTCTCCCATTTTTCTGAATTTGAGTTGTACTCACTTATCTTATCAACATAATTTGAGTTCCAACTGCTGGAGCAGTTGGCTTATCCTCACGTAACGCATAATCAAGATCCAAGGTCTTGAGAATGCTTAGCACATTCTGATTCCAACTAGGGAAGTTTGTGCCATCATAATGCTCAATGGTGCTTAGCAACTTTGTATAATCAACTGAAAAATTCATAAATTAAAATATGTCTCAGTAATCGTACAAGAAGATGCACATAAAAGCATGAAAATAACCCTACAGTGGTCTGATTAAAATCACGCAAACAAGTAACAACTTGCAATCACCGGTGGGGAAAACAAGCGAATCTTGACTTAAACTCGTAATTAAACAACGGTGGTTGAATTAATCACAAGTTTACTCTAAATGAACTTCGAACTTCCCGGTGGTTCCATTCAAATAGAGGCATCTAAATGCACTTGGTGAAAAGAGAATGAATTTTCAGCTTAACTTATGTCAAAAACAAATAATGTAAAGTTTAAACTTAACTTATGTGAAAGCATGACAAAACTTAATCATAATAAAAATGCTAAGACAAAAGCATTTCATAAATAAACTTATTCTGAATCAAAGCTTAAACTTAAAAGATATTTAATGGTAAGGTAAAACAGTGCAAGAAAATAAAAAAAATTGCACAATAAAGTTATCATGCTCATGAAAACTTAAAACTTATTTTATATACGCATGAAAACATAGCATTTCTTAATTGCATAATAGTCACATGCAGAAACATGATATAAAACTCTATTTATATATAGATATATATAACACTGCATAATCAAATAAAACTTAATAGCTCAAACTTAATTTGCAATTAAGAAATAAATTTGCACGGAAAACAATGAGCCACTGAAAACTAATATCTCAAAAACTTAAATATACATCTTAAATAAACAGTGTAACTTAATACTTAAAATTTCTTATGCAAGAAATAAATTAGACTTAATGCGGAAGCAATAAGCTTAAAACTTAAATTTAAATCTTAAAACTTATTAAGCTTAAAAAGAAACTTAGTGTTGAAATAAAATGGACTTAAAAGAAAAGGGCTTAAAAAACTTAAATAAAAGAAAGGCTTAATTTAGCCTGTGACCGAAAATTGGCCTAGAAGAGCCTATGAAACGCCGCGGCCCAACTCAGCGTGCACGCAGCCCAACGCGGCCCACCTCAGCTCAGTGCGATCTCAGCCCAGCGCGGCCCGGCAGCACTCAACGCGGCCCAGCTCAGCGCACGTGGCTCAGGGCGAGACTCAGCTCCCCGCTCGGCTAAGCGGCCTGCTTAGCTCGGCTCATCAGCTCTACGCACGCAGCTCAGTGCCTTAGTGCGCGGCTCACTGGCTTACGGAGCGACTCAGCTCGTCTCAGCTCATACCAGCGCTTGTCTCGGCGTGGCAGCTCAGAAGCGCGGCGCGGCTCAGCTCACGGCTCGACTCAGTCCAGCTTGAGCGGCTTGAGGCTAGCGCACGCGCACCACGCGGCTCCAGCACAGACGCGGTCCGGCCCATCGCGCGGCCACGTCCACTTACTCACTTAACGACCTGGTGAAATAGCGGCCAGCCCGACTACGCGCGGGGACGATCGTCGCCGTTAATCTGTTCGGACGGTTGCCGTCACTCCGCGCCGGGTGTAAATACCCGAAAATAACGGAGGGGGAGGGAACCCTAATTCATTTCTCCTCCCCCCCCCCCCCCCCCCCCGTCCCCCGAACCGCAGCTCTCCAGCGCCGCCGGCGACGACTAGCGCCGCCGTCCGCCACCTCTTTCTCTCCTTCTCCCCCACTTCCGGCCATCGGAGCGCCAGATCCGGAGGACCCAGCCCCGTGCTCCTCATGCGCCGTCTCTGCCCGGGGTCCGCGGGCCCTCTCGCTGGGGTTGCGTGCGTCTCGCGCGCAGCGCCGTCGAGGGGCTCCGCCGGAGCTCGCATGGCGGGTGGCGGCGCAGAGTTGATGCGCCACGACGAGGATGCCCCGCGCGCATGGTGAAGCCGGCCAGCCGCACCGCGACGACTTAAGTCGCGGTCAGTCTTAGCGGTGGCCGGCACTGGCCTGAGGGGGTCGCCGGCGTTCGCGCGTGTAGGCAGCTGATGCCACGCGCGGCCGTCGACTCTTAGGTAAGAGTTCTGAACTTAAGCGGATCTAGGGTTAGGGTTCCGGGAACCCTAGGGTTTGGGATCTGAGTTCTTTGAGTTGCATCCTCTTCTTCTTAATGCTTTGGGTGGGCTGTGATGTCTAACTTTTCGAGTTGGACTGAGATATATCAACATGAAACCGAAGCTTTTGGTTCACTGAGTGATGAAATGCGTGCAATACTAGGGATTTGATGCACTTCCTTATGCCGACCGAAACCCGAACCCCTTAGATCTTCAACTAAAACATGAAATTCGCCTATAACTTTGACTTATCTTAACACAATGGTCATTAAGAACATCACTGACTAGAAGAAACTCAAGTAAAACTTGAACTAAAACATGAATAACACCTAGAAAACTTACTTATCTCACGTTCTAGGCATAAAATACCATTGTCTTAAACTAAACTAAAACTTAATCAAGAACATGAACAGAGGCATAAAAGGCTTAGGGGATTAAGATAGACTAGGTAGGCGACTGATACCAAATGTTAGATCAGTATAAACTTGATTAACAACAACTTAACCACAGGATCTAGTCTAGAACTTAATCACGCCTAATTCACTGATTAATGCAAAAACTTAGTAGATCTTAGGACTTACCAGTGCAGTTCATGTCCTCTGTCAGTAGTAGACGAAGTAGTAGATGTAGAAGATGCAGAAGACCCTGACGAAGTAGATGCAGTGCAGGATCACGAGCACCGAGCTTCCATGCCTTCCAGCACACTTAATGATTGATAGGATTAGGGTTAACAATAACCCTAAAGACTAACTCGTGATTAACTCGCGGATTAGGAAAACCAGGGGGTTTCCCCTTAGTTATATAGTGTTGTAGACGTGGGGCCGGGCCCTTAAATGGGCTGAGTTTGCCTTCCAATCAAAGACAACTAACAGGGATTAGCCTAGGATTAGGATTGGGCCCGAAGGCCCAAATAAACTGACCGAGGTCAAATCCAACAGTTTCATATGCCCAGATGCGTCTAGAGAATTTCATCTAGAAGAAACTAGTGTCATCTCTATATTTTTTTGAATTTCATGTCAGTCATCAAGAAATCCTACGTAGCATGCCAAGAATGAAATTCTATGAAATTTCTCACCAGGAGTAGTCCAAATTAAAAATAGTTTGTTGTTAGGCCAATCTCAGTGCACAGTTTCATTGCACAATTACCAAGACTGAGACATGTAATTGTATTAGCTGAGTTTTATGGGGATGAAAGTCGTCCTTGTGTTAGCTGAGTTTTGTGGGGATGAAAGTCCTCCCTCATCTTGTAAAACTCATCTTCTATGTTACCTTGCCAAGTCAGCAAAATTGCTGAGTTGGCGTTACATTTAATACCATAACTCCCGTTAAGACTAGTCTTACGTGTATGAATTGCTCTGTTCTATGAACTTTCAGTCCCAGAATGAAAGACCCAGATAGAAAGACCCAGATAGAATTTTTGAGCTGAAAAAAAATATTTATCCCTTTTTCAGGATTGTACTTGTCCTTATAAGTGTTCTTGGGACGTCGTTGTGCGTTGGACCGAATTGGCTCTGGTCGATAAGGTCTGAATAAAAAGCTACAAAGAGAGATGGGGACTAGCTGTTTTTGAATAGTAGCCGGGAGGAGTTAAACATGTTCTTAAACTATGCAATCATCCGAGCTTAAGATCTGCCAATTAACAGCCAAACAATGGTCATAAAGAGGCCTTCTTCAACAATACAATATGACATTCTTCAATGGTTGCATAAGAGCTAGCTTAAATAATATTTTCTTACATTTTAATATATTAGAGAAATAAGAGCTATCTCTTTATGAAGATATAATATCATTCACATACGTCTATCATATGGAGATGACTGTCAATATCATATGGAGATGACGCGTACAGTTATTTATATTATGAGCTATTCATCTAGATTAAACTGCTCCCGTCTCTCTTTTTATAAATACTCTACCACAACATCAAATTTGCTGGCATAACATCTAATTCAATATGATGAAAATTCTATGAAAGTCAAACTGGCCTCGCGTAATGGGGCCAGAGCCCTAGCGATGTGACATGATATACTCGACTATCAACTCTGAATGTGGCATGGAGGAATTTAGTCTGAGCCTGAACCTGCATCCCTCTTTCCCCTGTTACTCTTCTCCCTCGACTCTGCTCTGCTCTGGCTCTCTGCTTATCTCCCAATCACTTCCATTTCCCCTTATGAGCTCTGAGCTTCTGATTGCCAGGTGCCACACGCCTTTGCGCGCGGCACCCACGCTGCGGTCGCCAATGCCCTTTTTTCCATGCTTCATGTACCAACGACGCACAGCTTTCTGGACTTGTTCTCGAGCGTCTGCAAGGCGACGAGATCAAGATTCAAGTTTCGGGTGGTCGGCGGTGACGAGAGCTAGCCTTTCAAATTTGGCGGCCGCCCCTGAAGGCCTCAACAGGCACCGAGGCATGTCGTTTCCTTCCAAGATTGCTCCTCCGGTCCTCCTTCCTTCTCTTTGCAGACGAAGAACGCGACGAAACCTCCGGCGACGGTGGCGAAGGCCATCAGCCACACCACCACCGCCACCGGCGGCGGCATGACGGCCGCGACCTTGCCGGAGAATGCGAGCGTCAGGAGAGTCGTCAGTACCCAGACAACGACCTTGAGCCAGCTCTTCCTGGTGCACGAACCAGCTGGTGCCCGCTCGTACATCCGCAGGCAGAGGAAGAGCGCGACGAGATCGGCGTAGGAGAAGCAGACGAATGCGACGGCCGCCGCATCCCCGTGTGACCGGACGATGGCTGTCGCGGAGTTCAGCGTGAGGAAGAAGCAGCCGAGGAACGCCGGCAGCCAGGAGAAGCGGCTCCCGCCGGCGGCATTGATGCCCGCTTGGTGGCGGCCGTCGTTTGGGATGTTGGCCTCCGGATCGCCGTGCAGAGGGGCGCCGCCGGCTTGACCAGCAGTAGTCTGCTTGCTCGCGATTTCTGATTGGACTTGGTGTGTTGCCATGTCGAAGATGATCAATGGAGCAAAGCAACTCTGAGGCAGTCAGGCGGGTGAACGTGAGAGGAGTGGCTAATGGAACCCGGGACGCAGGATCGATTCGCGGCGTAGCGAGCAGGGTTGTTGCCGTGTGGATTGGATTGTTGGTAGTGAGTGAGCGTCCCACTGCATGCCCCGCTTCTTTATACTCTGCTGTGGTTAAACCAGCAGAGGAGTCCGAATCTTCTGCGAAAGCATCTGGAAAGAGGAGAGAAAAGGCCGAGGGGCACGTCCAACAGTGACCTTATCAGTCCGAAGGCCGAAGCTTCGCTGGAATCATCTGTGGCCTTGACGTACGGAAGCAACAAAGAAAGGGACCACTTTTCTCGCAGGGTATAATTAACCCGCGTTCCGATGAAAGGGAGGCAAAACGCGTCGCAACTCGCAACTTGCCACGCGGCGGCGCGGTTCGGCAGGGGCGCGACGGCCGACGACGGCGCGGTTCGGCGGAGACGCAACGGCTGGCGGCGGCACGAGGGCACAAACTAGAGAGATGGCGGAAGAAGGAGAGGAGGTCGGGGATGAAAGAAAAGAAAGAAGTGAACCGTTTTCCTGTATAATGCGTGACAGTGGTGGATAATTACCATCAAACTCTACGAGTAGGTTGATATGTGAGAGTTTTGGAGTTGCAGAAGAGGTACTCCACAACTCTATGCCCATTTGTACTACAACTCCAGAATTGAGGACGCTCCATATAGTTTTGAAGGTTAGATGTTTGCCTACAAATTTAGCTAGAGTTGATTGAGTTCGGCTTCGGAGTCATGCTAAACAGAGCTTTAATTATAAGCCGTGCTCTCACTCAGTGGAGCCTTTGACGTAGTCCGAAACAAAGAAAAGGCCCACTAAAAAAGGTGCACAGGTGTGTGCCTTTTCTCCGCTTTCTTTCATTTTTTTCAAGGGGAAATAATCCGCCGCGTTCCTCGTGATGAGGGGGAGAGGCAAACAAAATAAAAGCGTCCTCCGTTGGGGCAGCCAGCCATAGATTTGGCTCTGTGCTTGACCAACAAGTGACAATTCATTGTCTTTTTCAGAGAAAGTATTGTACGAGAAGACGACGACGTAAAAGTAACTCCAGCCCAGCCCTTATACATAGGCCTCTATTTTGCACTTTTAGTAGGCCACTAAAAGTTTAGGGGCTTAAAAAAAATTTTCTACTCTAACCAACCCGACTAAATTAAAGCCCCCAAATCAATCTGACGAGCAGGTCCCACGGCGTCCACCCCTCTATCTCTCCCTCCGCTGTCCCCTGCTCTCCACCGCGCCCCCGCGCCGCCGCCGCGCCCCGCTCCGGCCTCCGACGCGCCGCCGTGCTCTGGCACGCTGACGTCGCTCCCTCCCGCGGCCAGCGCAGCCGCGCGCCGCCGGCAGGCCCCCGTGCTCCCTCGCTCCGGCGCCTGCTCGCCCCCGCTGGCACGCGCGTCGCCAGGCCCACGCGCCAAGGGTTGGAAAGGACGCCCTCTGGCAGGGACGGGCGGCGGTAACCGCGCGAGCTTGGCGTGGAAGAGCTCTGATGTGTGTCAGTGGCGGAGCAGTAAAGATGGGGACTCAATTTTGAGGCAAATCCTTAATTTTCATCTGCATCTTGATGGCCGCCGGAGCCGCGCTCATGCTCGCCGGAGCTGAGCTCCCGCCGCCACCGCGCTCCGGGCTCGCCGCCTCCGTACTCCTTCACCCTGCCCTGTAGCCGCGGTCGGAGCCACCGCCCGCCCCTGCAAGCTGAGGGAAGAGAAAGAACGGGAAAGAGCGCCTCCCCGCACCGCGCCCGACTCCCCGCGCCGCCGCACGCACCATGGCCGGCGAGGGAGCCATGGCCGCCGCGCGCGCCCGCCTCCCCGCGCCGCCGCGCGCGCCATGGAGCATTCCTCGGCCCCCTGGTCCCGGACGCGAGATGAGGAACAAACAGAGGAAGAAGAGAGAGGAAAGAGGGTGATGGGGCCACGGGTGGTGGAAATAGAGGGCCTTCAGTTCTAGGGGCTTTGAGCCAACATTTGGAGGCCTCCACAAAATGGTAGCCCGTTTAGAGGTCCGGCTGGAGTTGTTTTTTTCCACTTGGAAGACTAAAATAGGTATAGAGCCCCATTTGAGGGCTGGGCTGGAGTTGCTCTAACCGCGTACTGGAAGGTTGACGTATAGCAGGCTAGTATGCAGCCGGAGAGCCGAGACTAACCGAGTCTATCCCAGTCAACCGGTGCCAGTGCCGTCCCTGGGCACGTGCGACCAGTGCGGTTGAACAGGGCCCCCACCTTCAAGGGGCCTCCAAGTTATGTTTACATCATGTATTTTAATTATTAGTTTTTATTTTTCTTAATTGTACTCTAGTTTTGTGCCCCTGAAAGCAATTGTCATCGTTTCTATTCCAGTCGTTGCAGCACAACTTTTTTGCAGTAGTTTTGCAATAACTAAGCGCCCACCATGGCAGGCGTGCACAACAATATGCAATTAACACTCAGCAACTCAAAGCATGTCATATTAGTTCATCATAGAAATATTAGGTGTTTATTAGTGCATTGATTTGCCCATAAGGAGGATTATTAGTTTTAGCTTAGTTATCGTTGTCAAGTTCATGTCATAGCTGTATTGCCCATTGCCCATTGAGTAATTTAAATGATGAGCATAGATAATTGTATCATTAATTTTGTTCCTTCATTTTTGTGTACATGTGCATCTCTGCAATGCATATTTTCTATAAATCATATTAGGAAATATGGTTTTGGTTTAAAAAAAGGGTAAAAGAAAGGAAGAATAGAGGATCTAACTCAATCTCGAAACGAGCTATGAAGGGATTTATAAAAGAAACATATTGTTATTATTTCATTTTGTCATTGTGATATAGAGGCCACATTTAGTGTTTTGTATAGGGCCTCCAAATCTGCCGGGACGGCCCTGCCGGTGCTCCACCTTCTCAATAGTGCAACGGTGCAAGTGGCATTGCCAGTCACGCGTAAGGAGTTCAGAACCTAACACACACTGTCGTATCCTAGGTACCTTCCCGTGTGGTTTCACGAGAGATTGGATAATTTGTTTTATGCATTAAAATTGGATAAATTGTTTTATTTTCATATACAAATGTTGTTAAAAACTACTGTAGGACCAAACCGGGCGACAAGAAGAGGGTGAATGGGAGCCAATAAAAAATTTTTGATAGAAACTTTGGCCTATGTCCCGAACAAACCCAAACAACACGAGGTGGAAACAAACTAGATTAAAAACCAGAACACAATGGAGCACCGATCTATCCGTTGGTTAGCATGAGTGAGCACCGTATGAATCGGTGGACAACCAGGGAACCAGAAAACTCTCTGTCTAAAATACTTGCATCACCGACTGATCCTGTGCTCTACTAGAGGTAGCATAGGATTGATCGGTGCTCATCAAGACAAAACCTGAAAAAACCTTCCTGGCTAAAATATGTTTACCACCGAATGGTCTGGTGCTCTATCAAAGATAGCAGCGGATGGGTCGATGCTCAAGGCAAAACTGAAAATCTCCCTGGCTAAAACTTCGTATACCACCGACTGATCCAGTGCTCTACCAGAGGTAGCAGCGGATGGGTCGGTGCTCAAGGCAAACCTGAAAAAACCTCCCTGGCTAAAACTTCATATACCACCGACTGATCCGGTGCTCTACCAAAGTTAGCAGCGGATGGATCAGTGCTCAAGACAAACCTGAAAATCTCTGTCCAAAACTTCGTGTATCACCGGCTGATCCAGTGCTCAACCAAGGGTACCACCGGATGGATCGGTGGTCTGTGAAAATCTGTAGCGTTCCTCAGCCGAGCAAAAATTCAACCAAAACTCAATCAAACGAAGTCCAAATTGAACCAAATTTCTACTAGATGATTCTAGCCTCGATATGCAACACATCCAACTTATAGACTTGAAAAAGATCAAGTATTTCTCTCGTAATCTCAGATCTAGCGCAAAGAGGAAGAACACGAAGAACTTGTGCAAAGATCCAAAATTACTCGTTCTCAAGTGGTTGATTCACTAGGAGATCATCCTTTACAAACTCACAAGATCCCATCATATCATCTCATGAAAGAAATTGCACAAAAAACGTAGCTATATGTGAAGAACGAAAATCACCCAAAAATAGCCACTAAAATAGAAAATCGAAGAGATATGAAACTAGAAGGAGTTGAGGACGAATTTCAGATTTCAACACAAGATTTCATCACGAGGAATTCATCTATACAAAACCATAAAAGATTACAAGATCTAGAATTGCAGGAAAATAAAATACAGGTGGAGAGCTATGGATGACTACTTGGATGGATGCCTCTCCCCTTTCACTTACCTTCTATTTATAGCCCAAAGCAAGGCTAAACTTCCACTATCTAAACTACCTCCGAATCATAAGGGCAAGATGGTCAAGTAGATATATTTGCCATCGGACGGACCTAACTTCTCCACACTTTGTTTCGTCTCAACCCAAGCTCTGTGAACCCGCCACGTGTCCTCCGATCTCGCACTCCTCCCCTTGCAGGGTCACCTCCGGTTTTGAGGCCCAAACCTGGAAACCTGTATCCATCTTCACGCCATTGGGCCGCCGCACGACGGCTTGTGATTTTGAGGCCCAAACCACCGAAACCCGCATCCATGTGCTTTTGCTATTCCGTGCGCCATGTGAACCGCCCATGGTCTCGTATAGTCTCTTCGGGTCCCTCGGTCCAAGCCCTCCGTCCATCCTTCACCGCCACGCGGTCCATCGGCATGGCACGCCTCACCTGACCTTCACCTCGCACCATCGACCACCATGTCGCATCCATCACCTGCACATCACAAGCACAAAATCACATTAGACGTCACGGTTGTCAATCACTCATCATCCGAGGATGACCACCCTTGGTCTCTCAAATGCTACCGTTTTAGTTTTTAAGATCTCGTCGCTCAAAGGTGCACTTTGAATGTATAAGCGGTTTGTGAGATATGAAAATTTATTTTTCAAAATTTTTATCTCATGGGCCATGCATTTGGCTGCTTTTGCTGATGCAGCTGAGGGGCTGTGAGCCTTGCTGCAGCCCACGCGGACACAATCTTAAAAAATAATATCAATTATTAAGGATGTACCATATGCTTAAGAATAAATCCATGTTAGTTTCCAATTACATATCAATCAATACCCGGATATTTGGGTTACCTCCCTGAGGATATAGTATCCGTAAAACTTACTCCCTCTGTCCCATAAAAAATACAATCCTAACATCTGAAAAAAATTCCACACAGAATAAAATTCTAAAAATTGGATCAGCGTCAGGAAGAAGAGGCCCAGGAACGCCGGCAGCCAGGAGAAGCGGCTCCCGGTCCCGGCGGCATTAATACTGTCCACTTGGTGGTGATCAGCGTCGTTAGCGATGTTGTTCGCCTCCTCGTCCCCCAGCAATGCGGCGGCTTAGTGGTCAGCAGACGGCTGCTTCTTGCCTTGGCGATGTCTGTCTTGACTTGGAGTGTGGCCATGGCGATGTTCAGACTTGGATCGACGAAGCTGGGGAAGGCTAGCTGATGGAATGGGAATCGAGTGCAGGGTTTCCGGCGGCGATGGGACGATTTGGCGGAGACTCAAAGCAAGAATGGCTGCCGGATGCGATGCGAAGTGAAGGTGCATCCAGAACTGAGACTACTCTTTATACATGTCGGACCACTGATGAACATGAACTAGCATAGTAGTGGTGGTGGTGGTTTCTAGGAAACCCCGTGTGCCGGTGGCGCTCGCCGCGACGATGCAACGGCCGTTGTTTAGATGGGAGGGTGAAAATTTTTTGGATGTCACATCAAAAGAAATTTACCATTTAGGAGTAGTAAACGTAAACTATTGGTAAAACTAATTACAGATCTAGTCAGCAAATCGCGAGACAAATCTAATGACGGGTAATTAGAGGGTAATTAATTAAGAATTAGCGGACGGTTACTGTAGCATTACTGTTGCAAATCGTGGATTAAGTAGGCTCGTTAGACTCGTCTCGCGACATACACTCCATCCATGTAATGGATTATTTTTTCGTCTACATTTAGTATTTCATGCATGTAAGATTCTCTTTAATGTGATGGGTGGAAAAGATTCCCAGGCCTATCTAAACACGGCCTTGAACAAGTAGCGCGCCGAACCACGACAGTTAGCTTTTGTCAAGCCACGCTTGCTTTACA
Source organism: Urochloa ruziziensis (assembly GCA_015476505.1). Lineage (NCBI taxonomy): Eukaryota > Viridiplantae > Streptophyta > Magnoliopsida > Poales > Poaceae > Urochloa > Urochloa ruziziensis. The sequence continues at coordinate 35,505,085 of CM027120.1, read as the reverse complement.
AAGAACTTTCGCAGCTAAGCGTATCGTGGGTCCCACACCATCGTGCACGTTCGTGGTCCCGGACTCCCAGTCTTGCCGTGGTTGACGAATATTCGGAAGACGACCAGAAAGCTCTTCGTTGTAATTTTAATTTCGTTTTGTCGTCTTATGTCAAGTTGTCCATCTTTTGTATCACTTGTTGTTCTACGTACGAGACACCTTTTGGTGTCTTTCAAAAAAATATAAAAAAGAACTCGCACCCCGATGCTTTTGCTAGTCTTCAGCCTCGGGCAGGCCCGACACGGAAGCAAAGCCTGCCCTGCCCCAGCGTGCACTCCTTTGTGTCTCGAGCGCGGCCGGCTGGTAATCCCGTGGCCCCGTGAAATTTAAACACCAATTTCATTAAGAGTTTTCATATTGTTTCTTTTAAATAGTTATGTAAGCAATAAGAAAATGAAATGGCATTTGATCTCTCCCAGTATATTGTTTGATAGTGCAGTAGTTTCGTAAGCCTCCGGTAGCATTTAATTTTAAAACGCATAGATATTTGGTATCCGTGTCTAGAGAGTTTCATTGAGAAGAAACTAGTGTCATCTCCATCTTTTTAAATTTTATACCATGGTATCAAGAAATCCTAAGTGGCATGTCACTTGCTGAGAATGAAACTCCACAAAATTTGCCATCCGCTTAAACGCGCCTGCAAGGTGTCTTGCCGTGCATGAGGTTCTACGTGCAACCACCTGCCACATTGCATGCTTACAAGAAACAAAGCTACAACTCATCGACACATCTCTTGCGAGATTTCTAGGGGCGTACCGTCTTAACCAATTCGCCTACAAGCCGGCAGTAGGCACCAGAGGAGGCATTTTGCTGCTATGGGACGACTCTGTGGCCGATATACAGGATATACGAATTGGAACTTTCTCTATCACGGCCACAGTGACCATCCGACAATGTGCCTCCACTTTTACCATCACCACTGTCTACGGCCCATCTCGACGCAACGATAAAACAGCCTTCCTACAGCACCTTCGTTGCCTCCGTCCGATGAATGACGAGAAATGGCTCATCCTAGGCGACTTTAATTTGATCTATCAGGCTAGAGACAAAAATAATTTGAACCTCAACAGAAGCCTCATGTGCCGCTTCCGTGCGGCACTTAATCACTGCGGCCTCAAAGAGTTACACCTGCAAAATAGGAAATTCACGTGGAGTAACGAGCAACGTCGGCCAACCCTTGAACGACTAGACAGGGTGTTCTGCAACGAAAATTGGGATGCCGCCTTCGGCAACCACACGCTACACGCCTTGTCATCTTCCCACTCCGATCACTGCCCGCTTCTTCTAGCAAATCAAGAAAGCCCCCGCCGTCCCACTCCATTCAAGTTCGAAACTTCTGGGTCTCCCTCCCAGGGTTTCAGGAAGTCGTCAAAGGGACATGGGACGCCCAGACAGATCATACAGAACCTTTTCACCGGCTGGGTCACAAACTTCACTCCCTCTCTAAGTCACTACGGGCTTGGAGCAGATCATTCACCTCGAACATCAGACTGAAAATGTGGGTAGCAAGGGAAATCATTCTCATCCTCGACAAGGCTCAAGACAACAGAACTCTATCTGAACCAGAATACTTGCTACGCAATAAGTTGAAAAAACGACTCCTAGGGTGGGCGGTAATTGAGAAGGCCAGGAAAAAACAGAGCTCGAGGATCACGTACCTCAAGGAAGGCGATGCCAATACCAAGTTCTTTCACCTACGAGCTAACTCAAGACGTCGGAAGAACTTCATACAAAAACTACGAAAAAACGATAGTTGGGCGGTCACACATCAGGAAAAACATGACGTCATTTTGGAGCACTTCTCGATAGCTATGGGCCAACCAGCAACACGAACAAGAGATTTCCATTGGGAGGATATGACCTTCCCAACAGTGGACCTTTCTTCACTCGACACGCCTTTCTCAGAGGATGAGGTGATGCATGCAATCAACGAAATGCCAAGGGACAAGGCGCCGGGACCCGATGGCTTCACTGGCCTTTTCTTCAAAACGTGTTGGCCAACAATTAAAGGAGATATAATGGTGGCAATAAACTCCCTCTACAACCTACGTTGCACAGATCTCAACCTGTTAAATACGGCAAACATTGTACTCATCCCGAAAAAAGACGGAGCAGAGGCCATAGGGGACTACAGACCGATCAGCCTCATTCATGCGTTCGCGAAGATAGTAAGCAAATTATTGGCACTGCGTCTGGCTCCTCACATGAACTCCCTCATCTCACCATGCCAGAGTGCTTTCATAAAGGGAAGAAGCATACACGATAACTTTCTCTATGTCAGGAACATAGCACGGAGATTCCATCGCAACAGAACCCCAACCCTTCTTCTCAAGCTGGATATCTCCAAAGCCTTTGATTCCGTGAGATGGGACTACTTGCTATCCCTAATGCAACGCATGGGCTTCCCTTCCAGATGGTGCGACTGGATAGCCGGAATTTTAGCGACATCAACTTCCAAAGTTCTACTAAACGGCTGCCCTGTCGATCCAATACTGCATGGGCGCGGGTTGAGACAGGGGGACCCTTTGTCCCCGCTCCTTTTCGTACTAGCAATTGACCCCCTACAACTTCTGCTTCGTAAAGCAACTGAACGGGGTCTGTTGAGTAAACTGGGAGGCAAGGTTGCACGGCTCCGAATCTCTCTCTATGCAGATGACGCGGCCATATTCATCAAACCCAAAAAGCGTGACGCAACCAACCTCAAACAACTACTTCAACTTTTTGGGGACGTCACTGGTCTGGCAACGAATATCCGTAAATCGAGCGTCGCACCAATAAGTTGTGCCAACATTGATCTTGATGATGTTCTGGTAGAACTACCGGTTGCTCGCACGACCTTCCCAATGCGATACCTCGGACTGCCACTAACAATCAGACGTCTACGCAAGATAGAACTACAATCGTTTATTGACAAGGCAGCGACAAAGATGTCTACCTGGCATGGTAGGAACCTAAACCTGGCTGGACGAACATGCCTGGTAAAGACAGTACTCACCTCACAGGTAATCTACCCCCTCACAGTGCTCCAAGCAGATAAGGAAGTCCTGGAGGAAATTGACAAACTTCGTAAGAGATTTCTATGGGCCGGTGATGGTTCATTAACAGGAGGCAAGTGCAAGGTCAACTGGATCAGATGTTGCCTGCCGAAAGAAAATGGAGGTTTGGGCATCCTCAATCTTGAGAAATTTGCTCGAGCGCTTCGCGTCCGATGGCTATGGCATGAGTGGGCTTCGCCAGAAAAGGCATGGATCGGAACGCCACCACCCTGTGATGATACAGACCGCCTTCTTTTCGCTGCATGCACAACAATCACACTGGGGAATGGAGAGAAGACGAGCTTCTGGCACTCCGGATGGGTCCAGGGACGCCGGCCAAAAGATATCGCCCCTAACATCTACGACATATCGAACAACAAAAGAAAAACGGTCAACGAAGCCCTACACAATAGAACTTGGATAAGGGACTTAAACATTACACAGGGCCTCTCACCCAGCCAGATCCACGAGCTAATCTTACTTTGGTCCCTAATCCGTGAGACACAGCTCCGGCCTCAGATCAGTGACACCATCACATGGAAATTCTCAGCCAACGGTATCTACACAACGGCATCGGCATACAAGGCACAGTTCCTCGGATGTGTAAAGGCGCCCCAAAACACATCACTCTGGGAGTCTTGGGGGCCGCCCAAATGCAAGTTCTTCGCTTGGTTAATTTTACAGGACCGAGTATGGACAGCGGACAGGCTCGCGCGACGGGGATGGACACATACACCACGGTGTGTGCTCTGCAGAAGAACCGTAGAGACTGCACATCATATACTGGTGGAATGCAGGTACACAAAAAGATTTGGACCTTAATCGCCACCTGGCTTGACCAGCAGGATCTTCAGCCACAAGCCTGGGGGGCAAGCGACAATGTGCAAGACTGGTGGATAATATTTACGACTACACCAAACGCCTCGCGGAAAGCTCTAAGGACCCTCGCGTTGCTAGTCATCTGGGAAATCTGGAAGGAGCGGAATGCTAGGATCTTCAATAGAAGAGAAACTTCTACAACAACGCTCATGGCAAAAATTAAGAGTGAGGCTGCGGCTTGGTGCCTGGCTGGGGCAAAACATCTAGCGATTCTAAGGGCGCGAGAGTAATCGTTTTCTTTATTCGCCTTTTATGGTTGTTGTAAATATTCTGTACTCTCTGCTCTATCAATGAAATTAGCACAATCTCGTGCTGGTTCGTTCAAAAAAAAAAGTAGCCTAAATTAAAAATAGTTTGTTGTTAGGCTAGTCTTAGTGCACAGTTTCATTGCACGGTTGCCAAAATTGAAACAAGTAATTGTGTCAGCTGAGTTTGTGTGGATGAAGCTTCTCTCATCTCATGAAACTCATGTTCTTAATTATCATGACAAGTTAGTAAATTGCTGATGTGATATTAAATTTAAACCTAAAAATAGAATTTTGTGCTTAGATAGAATTTAAACCTAAATGTCATACATGTCTCAGTAAAATTGCTGATGTGATACTAAATTTAAAACTAATGTCATGAAACTTTTCTCTTATCTCATAAAACTCGTCTTCTTAATCCATAGTGAAGGCCTAGATAGAATTTTGAACTAAAAAACACTTGTCCCTATTTTTCAAGATTAATACTTGTCCTTAAGTGTTCATGGGACTTCGTTGTGTGGGGTTGAACCGAATTGGCTCTGCTGGTCGATAAGGTCTGAATAAAAAGTTACGAGAAAGATGGGAACCACTAGCAATTAGAAACAGTAGCCGAGTTAGACATGTTTTTTAAACTATGCAGTCATCCGACCTTGAGATCTTCCAATTGACAGCCAAACAATGGTCCATAAAGAGGCCTTCTTCAACAATACAATAAGGTTTTCTCCAATGGTTGCATAAGAGTTAGCTTAAATAATATTTTCTTATAATTTAATAGAAGAAAAAAAGAATTATCTCTCGCATCATCAAATTTGCTGAGGTGACACCTGATTTAATGATAATGAAAATACTATGAAACTCCTACCGGAACTGGCCTCGGGTAATGGGGCCAAAGCCCCAATAGCGATGTGGCGGTATCTATCCTCGACTCTCTAACTCTGAATCGGCATGGAGGAATCTGCATTCTTCTCTCTCGGCTCTGCTCTGCTCTGCTCTGGCGTTCTGCTTATCTCTCGGCTCTGAGTTCTGATCGCCAGTGCGCAGTGGCCACACACGCGCCTTTGCGCACGGTGCCCACGCGGCGGTCGCCAATGCCTTGCATCAATGGCGCACACCTCTCTGGACTTGTTCTCGGGCGGCTGCAAGGCGACGAGATCAAGATTGAAGCGATGGGTGGTCGGCGGCAAGGCGACGAGAGCTTTTTAAATTTTGGGGGTCGCCCCTCAACAGGCACCGAGGCATGTCGTTTCCTTCCAAGATTGCTCCTCCGGTCCTCCTTTCTTCTCTTTGCAGACGAAGAACGCGACGAACCCTCCGGCGACGGTGGCGAAGGCCATCAGCCGCACCACCACCGCCACCGGCGGCGGCATGACGGCCGCGACCTTGCCGGAGAATGCGAGCGTCAGGAGAGTCGTCAGTACCCAGACAACGACCTTGAGCCAGCTCTTCCTGGTGCACGAACCAGCGGGTGCCCACTCGTACATCCGCAGGCAGAGGAAGAGCGCGACGAGATCGGCGTAGGAGAAGCAGACGAATGCGACGGCCGCCGCATCCCCGTGTGACCGGACGATGGCCGTGGCGGAGTTCAGCGTGAGTAAGAAGAAGCCCACGAAGGGCGGCAGCCAGGAGAAGCGGCTCCCGCCGGCGGCATTGATGCCCGCTTGGTGGCGGCCGTCGTTTGGGATGTTGGCCTCCGGATCGCCGTGCAGAGGGGCGCCGCCGGCTTGACCAGCAGTAGTCGGCTTGCTCGCGATTTCTGATTGGACTTGGTGTGTTGCCATGTCGAAGATGATCAATGGAGCAAAGCAACTCTCGGGCGGGTGAGCCGTGAGAGGAGTGGCTAATGGAAACGGGACGCAGGATCGATTCGCGGCGTAGCGAGCAGGGTTGTTGCCGTGTGGATTGGATTGTTGGCAGTGAGTGAGCGTCCCACTGCATCCCCCGCTTCTTTATACTCTGCTGTGGTTAAACCAGCTGCGGTAGAGCAAGCAGAGGAGTCCGAATCTTCCGCGAAAGCATCTGGAAAGAGGAGAGAAAAAGCCGAGGGGCACGTCCAACAGTTACCTTATCAGTCCGAAGGCCGAAGCTTCGCTGGAATCATCTGTGGCCTTGACGTACGGAAGCAACAAAGAAAGGGCCCACTTTTCTCGCAGGGTATAATTAACCCGCGTTCCGATGAAAGGGAGGCGAACGCGTCGCAACTCGCAACTTGCCACGCGGCGGCGCGGTTCGGCAGGGGCGCGACGGCCGACGACGGCGCGGTTCGGCGGAGACGCAACGGCTGGCGGCGGCACGAGGGCACAAACTAGAGAGATGGCGGAAGAAGGAGAGGAGGTCGGGGATGAAAGAAAAGAAAGAAGTGAACCGTTTTCCTGTATAATGCGTGACAGTGGTGGATAATTACCATCAAACTCTACGAGTAGGTTGATATGTGAGAGTTTTGGAGTTACAGAAGAGGTACTCCACAACTGTAACACCCTAAAATTTCCCTTTTGAGAATTAGTAATCAAATTGCCTTTTCATTAAAGTGCCATAATTAATATAGGGAAAATAAAATCTTTTTGAGAAATTAAAATCAAATATAAGGCTTAGGAACGTCTTTGTTGCATTCATGCTGGTGCATATATTTTTCTTTGTTTGAGTGGTTGGGTTGATCCCTTTTCTTTCTATTTCTCTTTTTCTCCAAAGTCCAGAAAACCCCCTTCTTCTTTTCTTCTTTTCCCCATTTTCTTCCCTGGCCAGCCCAGCTCGCCGCCCAGCCTTCCCCCGCCCGCGCTCCGCCCGCGCCGCCAGCCCAGCCGCCTCCGCTTCGTGGGCCGCCAGCCCACCAACCCCACGCATGCAGCCGCAGCCCGCCAGCGCCCGCGCGCCCGCCCGCAGCCGCTGCCAGGTGGGGCCCGCCTATCGGCCCCAACCTTCCGCCGCCGCCGCGCCGAGGCGGACTCGGGCGCGAGTCCGACGCGCGCCGCCGCGCCGCGTCCGACCCGGCCTCGGGCCCGCACGCCTAGGCCCCCGGCCTATTTAAGGCGGGACCCCCGCCGCCCGCGCCCCCCTTTTTTTCCCCAAACCCTAGCCGCTCGAGCTCGCCGCCGCCGCCCCAAAACCCTAGAGCGCCGCCGCTCGCCGCCGTCGCCCCGGGGCCCCGAAGCTCGCCGCCGTCGCCTCCATCGACGCCGTGGTAAGCTCCGCGTCGTCACGGTGAGCTCCGCGCCTTCCCCCGTGCACCCCAGCGCCCAAACACCGCGCACCGGCCACCCCCGGCCATGGCGCCGCCGTGCGCCGGCGTCCCGCCGCCTGCTCGCCACCCCGCAGCCGCCGCTGGCCGTCGGATCCGGCGCGGGTGGCCAGGATCAAAACCCCGAAGGGGTATGACCCCGGTCCACCGTGGACCAGTGGACCGCGTCCACGGGCCGGTCCACGGCACAGCCCCGCGCCGCCGCCCCGCGTCACGGTGACGTCAGCAGACGGCGTCTGCTTGACGCCAGCCGCCGTTCGCCCGCCGTTAGCCGCCGTCGCCGCTTTGCGCTAAGGCCCCTGAGTTTTTCCGTTTTCACGATTAGATCCACCGCAGTTTAAGTTTCTTCGCAGTTTAGTCCTTTTTCTCGCAGATAGGTCCCTGGTAGTTTCAGTTTCTTGCCGGCAAGTCCCTGTAGCTTGTTTTTAGCGTAGTTTTCACGTTTTAGCTCCGATTTGGGTGATTCTCGCGCTCACGTGTTCGTAGCAAAGCGTAGAATAGTTTTATAGCCTTGCTTTGCTCTTTTCCTACTGTTTGGTGTACTGTTCTAATAGAGTAACCTTGTTTGCATGTACTGGCTTGTGTGGATGCTTGTGTGGTGATTGCGTGACCAGCCGTTGAGCCGTTCGAGTTCGTGGGCGACCAGGTGTACGAGGAGCAGGACTTGCAGCTGCAACCAGGCTTTGAGGAAGGCAAGTATAGCATGGAACAACTCCTTGATACCTATACACTATAAACCATATATTCATGTGCATGTGTCTAATTTGAATGGCCTTTAAGGTCGTACCTAGCTACTTTTATCCTGTTCTTGTTATATCCCGGGTTTATGCATTATGGGTAGTCTTTTGCTAAGCGCAGCTACACCACCTTTATATAAACTGTTAATCATGACTTAATGGTTCACTTAAACTATGTGGTAAAACCTGCTTTTTAGCAACATGGTTTAGGGAGCTGGAGCAAGTGCTTCGTGCTTTGCTCTAGTGTCTCTCCGTAAGGTCCGGTTCATTAAGCGGCAACCCAGGAACCTGTCGCCGCCGCCGTAACTATTATGGCTCTGGTCTTGGACAAGTAGCTTGTACGTCTCTAGCTTACCAGTGGTTACCGTTAGGCGTGTTGGGGAATATGGGTGCGAGTATGGTTCGATCCACCGGGGACGGTCTCCCTTACGCTCCGGGATCCGTTGGCTATGCCCCGTTAGGCACAGTCCCGTGTTGGGAGCACCTCACCTGCGCTCTGGGCGCTCCGCATGTTGCGCTTGATGGCTATCGCGCTCCGGACGCCATTGACCCCCTATGGTGTTTGATCCATGGGCCTAAGTCAATCTCGGTGCCGAGGGTCATGCTGCCCATATTGTACCAATGCGGCTACTGTGTTTGTTAGGGTGTCTAGCGAAAAGCCTTGTAGCGTCCCTATGCACTCACACCTCGGAAGTGTGGTTCGTGCGTGGTTGGGTGGAAAGCTCCTTCGAGCTTTTACGCTAACGGTTGGGGAAAGGGCGAAACCTCTGCAGAGTGTACATCTATCATGATAGCCGTGCTCACGGTCACGAGCGGCCTGGATCCTTTTTGATTAGAAGATGATGTTAATGATGATGCTTCATGGTATTAATGCTACTTACATCTATAATGGGGTTACAACTGGGAGTTCCTATGCACATGTAGTAACTAGGTGAATGATAAACGAACCAACTAAAAGTGCTAAAGCAGTAAACCCGAGTCAGCCTTTTCAGCCTTGCATATACTCCTGTTATACTTGCTAAGTAAAGATGAGTTACTTACACTTGGCAACAATCAACAAAATCCCGGACGGGTAACAGATGGAGCAGTGAATGAGGAGGCATTCGCAGACTTCCCGGAGGATCTTCCTTACTTCTGAGCTGCGATCAACCAGTCGGCGTCCCTGTGGGAATTGAGGCGCCATTTGTCTTTAGTTGAGAACTTTAATAAATAGACTTCCGCTGTGTTATTCGTGTAAGACTATGTCTTTGTGTTAAACTCTGGATGTAAAACTATTTATTTCGAGCATTGTGTTCTTTGAGATCCATATTTGTATGCCGTATGTGTTCTGTGGATGTCCTGGGCACACATACGGACGCATTCAGGTTTTGGGTAAATCTGGGTGTGACAAATTGGTATCAGAGCCGTGCTGACTGTAGGATCACAGCCTAGATAGAATGGTCGTATAGATTTTATTTTATCATTGCTCTTTTATCATCTATACTTTGGCGTTGAGTTATTTTATTTAAAAATAGTGTTCTTTTTCCTCTATCCTGTCTATTGTGAAAATTCTAACCCTTGTTTTAATTTTTCTTTTTTTTCCCTTTCTCTGCTTTAGATGGCCCGCACGAAGCGCACCGCCCGCAAGAGCACCGGTTGCCGTGGCTACCGACAGTGGTTGGAGAGGCAGGCGCTCCTGAGGCAGCAGCGGGAGCAGCAGCAGCAGCAGGAGGAGGCACCCCAGGCAGAGGAGGTGCCCCAGGCAGAGGAGGCGCCCCAGGCGGAGGAGGACGCTGAGGAGGACCCAGAGGAGGTGGAGCAGCATGCATCCACCGGCTCGGGAGAGGTGCACCAGTCACACCAGGCTGGGGCGCAGCAGCGGGCAGCCGCTGGAGGTGACCCCAGTGGAGACCCAGATGGCAACGATGGAGATGATGAGGGAGATGAGTCCCGGGCGCCCTCACCTCAGCCGCCAGTGCAGGGCGTCGACGCGGGACGCGGATGGGTCGTATACAGCTATGTCAGTGATGAGGGTGATGATTTCTTCCACCGCCACCTCGTCCGTTTGCTCCGTGGTCGCTACGGCCACGCTCGTGTGAGAGTGGAGTACCACTGCTGGTGGTGGACCCATCAGCGCTACGACAACTTCTGGAGGACTCAGGTGCATGTCCGCGTGCGTGATCTGCATGCGCGAGCTGATCGTGTGAAGACCGCCCACCACGCCATCACTGACAGGGAAACACAGGAGGCAGGGATAGCTGATGCAGCTCGTCAGGCTCTCTACGTCTACAGGCACAGGCACTACCCCGCGATCCGTCACCAGGCAGAGAGGTGGTACCCCCGCAGGAGGAGCGGAGAGGCAGCTTGTACCATCGCTACCCTCGCGGGTGTTGCAGACCCCCAGCTTGTTTCCACAGTGCAGCTCGTCGGCGCCCTCAGCACAGAGTTGACCGCCGTCCTGCAGGAGAACCACAGACTGAGGCACCACCTTGAGACAGCCCGCTTCACAATTGAGGCGATGGAGGAGCACTACATGGGGAGACCGAGGTCGCACAGCCCGAGGCGCCAGGGGGAGTCGCCACCTCACAGGATGACCTTCTATGGGAATGCAGCCAGCCGCACCACCATCGATCCTTAGGAGTTCAGTACCATGAGTCTGTAATAGGGATCGTTTAGTACCACGCTTTTGAGTCAAAACTGGTTGAGTCGTGTCGAGTCTTGTGTGAGCTATGTCCTTAGATGCTTGGATGGTTTATTATTATGCTTATGTGTGATTTGGATTTTTGTAATGATTGTGATGAGAGCAGATGCAAATCTGTGATCATCTAGTATTGGATTAAGGTATAAGGAGTTTAATGAATAAATAGTTGGGGTCTTTATCTTTGTTGCACTTTCTCTACCGTCTTCCCTGCGTATGAGGTTCTTTATCTTGTCAGTTATACAGTATCTCTGAGATTCGACTGCAATGAGATTGGATTGTTATTTATTATGGTCCTGTGGTTATTAATGAGAAATTGTACATATTTGACAGATGGTTGACACAAGGAGGACAGGTGGCAGTGGGACGAACCAGAACCAGAACGCGCCAGTGCCACCCACCACGGAGCAGATGATGCAGACGCAGACCCAGCTGATGCAGCACATGGCCCAGATCATGGCCATGATGCAACAGAACCAGCAGAACCCGCCTGTCCAGCAGCCTCTGGCGCCTGCCAGGGATAGGAGGAGCGAGTTCTTGAGGGGACATCCACCCAAGTTCTCCCACGCCAGCAACCCACTGGAAGCTGAAGACTGGCTTAAGTCTGTGGAGAGGCAGCTCGACATTGCGCAGTGTGATGACAGGGAGAAGGTCCTCTACGCATCAGGACAACTTGAGGGAGCAGCCCTAGACTGGTGGGATGCCTACCAGTATGCACAGCCTGACCGCAGCCTGATCACCTGGCGGCAGTTCCGTGACAGTTTCCGCTCTCACCATGTGCCTGAGGGGTTGATGACCTTGAAAAAGCAAGAGTTCCTGGCACTGAAGCAGGAGGGGATGAGTGTCACAGCCTATCGTGACAAGTTTCTTGAGCTAGCCCGTTATGCTCCTGAGGACGTGGCCACTGACATGAAGAGACAGACCCGGTTCCGGAATGGGCTACTGGATGCACTGCAGTACCAGATGACCTGCATCAAATTCCCAAACTTTGGGGAGTTGGTGGACGGAGCCCTGATGCTGGAACACAAGCGTCGGGAGATGGAAGAAAAGAAGAAGGGGGTTTTCTGGACTTTGGAGAAAAAGAGAAAAATAAAGAAAAGGGATCAACCCAACCACTCAAACAAAGAAAAAAAATATGCACCAGCATGAATGCAACAAAGACGTTCCTAAGCCTTATATTTGATTTTAATTTCTCAAAAAGTTTTTATTTTCCCTATATTAATTATGGCACTTTAATGAAAAGGCAATTTGATTACTAATTCTCAAAAGGGAAAATTTTAGGGTGTTACACTGACCTGGTTTAACCGCCCCCCCTGGGGTGTGTTGGATCGAGTCTTGTTTCGGGCCGTTTTTGCGTTCGTTTCGATCGATTCGAGTTCCACTGCGTATATCTTGTTCCTAGGGTCAGTAGCTTGATAGTAGCTACGTGATCTTGGCAAGATCGCTCTCGGAGGTTTCGGAGTTGGTTTGGGAAAATAGCCGGATCGGTTGGAAAGAATTTTTATCGGCTCCCAATCACTCCCCCCCTCTCTGGTCGCCGTTTCGGTCCTTCACAAACTGCCAGAATGATTTGTGAAAGTTTCTCTGCTAAAAAGGGAGTTAAATAACACTAAGTTTTTTTAATAAATGGTTAAATAAACTGAAAACATCTCATCACACACACTCTTACTGTTTTGTGGTGAAATCAAAGATAAATAGTATATGTGTACACAATCACCATCAACAAACCCTAATACTTTAATGAGTAATTACAACCTTTGTTAAAGAAAGGGAAGATCAGACAATTTTTGTCCAGGTGAATGTGTCACTAAATACACCCGGGTTCATCATGGTGCAACTGTGATGACTCGACCAAAGATCATACTCTTATTGCATATGCATTCGTGTAGAACCTGCCCTCACCGACGGAGACTACGAGGTGGTCCCCGCTGAAGGAGAAGGCCAAGCAGAAGGCGAGGTGAACGCTGTCCAGGTCGAGCAAGACCCCAACACGGTTGCAGAGGACTCCCAAGCTAACTTTGTGCCCGAAGGCAAGCCCCGGAGCATGTCCTATGTTTTCAAATACATGCAATTATGTTTGGCTATGTTTATGTTGTGCAATTAAGTTCAGGAGTTGATTTGAAACCCTAGTTGCATGATCCTAGGTACCTTTGCTCTGCAGTACTAGCATGATAGGTCGATAGCTGCCCCGCTATAAGGACCCGGTAAAAGCCGAGTGATTTCCTGTCACTCGCGAGATATAGGAATCGACTGCTCTACTTATGTTGGAATCATAAGGATGACGGGCGGGGATTTTTGTCATGTAGATGCCCCGTCCGTGTAAGCTAATGTTGGTTAAGGCCGAATGGTGTGGTACCGACGGTTAAGCTTTTGAAAGTACCAAGCGCTTGTCGATTCTATGGGGTCGGTAAGTTTAGTACCTACATGACTCCAGGGTGCGGACTTTTTCCGGCTCCTATCGGGAACTTATCCCCATGCCTGGAACATGTGGATACGAGGGGCGTAAGTGTTGGTTCGGCCAAGCCTTAGACCTCGTATGCCAGGGGGAGTTTGGTCCTGGACGCGACTGGAAGATTGGTGGGAACTACCTGGTAGCGCTAGCCTTTGGCTAAGTGCGATGATCCGAGTGTTTGGGTTCCCCCTTGCAAAGTTGAAATCGGTTCGAACTGTCTGTCTCTCGCAGCTAATGAGACTGCTTAACCCCGCTGCTGCATTGAGTAAGAAGTGGAACATGATGATGGAAAGAAACTTGATGTTTGCTTAAATGCTTGCTCCACTTGCTTGACTAGTACAGGTTGCTTACCTAGAATGGTTAACTTAACTATAACTTGATGCTAAAATGTTGAAAGTAAGGATCCACTCCTTGCCGCTCTTTGGCAAAACAAACCCACCAGCCAAAAGCCTTGCATGTCTAGAAGTTGGTGATGTAGCTGTCACCCGACGGTTAAGTCTTGCTGAGTATTAGTATACTCAGCCTTGCTTGTGGCATTGTTTTCAGGTAGCGCTCTTGAGGAGATGGTTGCCGGTCTTACTTGGCCAACCACTCTTCCTCCGGGCTGGTCTGTTGTTTGGGACTAGGATGCTTCAGAGTGACGTCACGACGGCTTCACGTGATGTTGCTGCGACTTCGAATAATTAGTTGTCTTCCGCTGTTTTTAAAACTCTGAGATAATGGTACCTTATGCTTTGAACTCGGTTTTGTAATAATCTTACCTCAAGTGGGACCTGTTTAATATCTGTGGATGTGTTGGAATCTCTGGGATCCACCTTCGAGTGGGTTTTTGTATGACTGGTTTCGATCGAGGTAACTGTTCGTGGTTGCATCGGGCTTGACCCGACAGACCGTCAAGTTACTCTGATTTAATTGCGTGATGACCAATGGAAGGTTAGCACACTTAAGCCGAATTAATTTGAGCGGTTCTGCCACAGCTGATATCAGAGCGAACAGTCGTACACCAGAGGTTTACACGGTCCCAACACACTTATTTCAGAATAAAATTTGACCGACTAGTGCTTTGTGAAAACTCGTTGGATCGCTAAGGATTAACTAGACCGTGAAGCCCTAGAGGGAATTTCGGGTTGTTTCAGGTGGCTTGCTAATTATGGTGTATTTGACTAACCTGCCCAGCACATCTTGCCCACGTGTTTTATACGTGCGCTGGTTTCCGTGCCCGCCTGCACGAAGGGTGATAGGATCTCCATTCCAAGGAACCTATCATTACGGTTGTGTATGAGTCGCCACATGTTTTATATGTGAGCAAGGTCTTGATGGTATGGTTCTAATTCAAATGAGCCTATCATCCTGGTTGTTCGCCATGTTCGAGACATGTACATGATGCCGCATCACGAGTTATGCGAAGGGTTGTGTGCTCTATTCAAAAGGAGCATACGGCCTAGACTAGATGCACTGTCCATGCAGTGTTGAACGCATGGATACCGTTTTTATAAATGAACGGTAATGAATGGGGACGCTTCCGTGGCGTGCTGGCACGGAAGGTTCATGGTTTTCCTGCAGGTACACTGACTCCGTTCGTTTAAGGTTACGATGGTCCGAGTGACGAACTAGTTATTATAGGGAGAGACGTATATTGTGCCTCGCCACCGGCAACTAACTACGTACGCCAAGGCTTCTTGGTATTTGGGAGGACGTTTTTAGTTCTTTTGCATCATGTTAATCACCTTAAAAAATTGTGAAGTTAACTAGAAGCAAAAGGAAGTAAAAATCATAAATCCCACAAACTTCCAGAAGTCTGTCAAACTGTGTTTCTTGCTGGTCCGAATTTTTCGGGTCATTAAAACCACTCGGCTGGCTGGGTACCTTAAATAAAAGTTGTTCATAATTTCATAAGCAAGCTTCTGTAAAAATTTCAGAATTTTTGGATAAGCAAAACTGAAGTTATGACCAAAACAAGAGCTGTCTGTTTGCTGGAAAAATCTGGCAGACAGCCAGTTAAGAGCTAAGTGTCTCACCCGTCTTAAACCCAAAATCAAAGCAACCCCAGAATACCGAACTTGTGGTTAATAACCTTAAGAACAACCTGGTATAATTTGGGAGCTTTTGGTTGGGTAGTTTCAGAGTTGCACTCGTTTTCCCATCGCTGTTCCGACCTTCGTTCTACTCTCGCACAGTTCTTACTCGGTTCCTTTGGTTCCTTTCTACAGATGGCAGACACGGCTTACTTTGTGTTTGGCACCGACGGTTTTCTCCACTCGGATTGCCTCGCTTGGGAGGGTTTTCCCTCTATCTTGTGGGACGCTCTGAGTACCGCCGGTTTCGCCTCACCACCCCTATACTCGTGCCGCGAGTACCTTCAGGATGGTGTGCTTCGTTGCATCACCAGGGTCTACGTGCCACCACACCCTCACCACCCCGAGTGGCCTTTGTTCGACACTGAGGTGATAGGCCACAGGTTGACTGACACCGTGGAGCTCGCTGCCTTGCGGGTGCTGAACGTCTTTTGTGACTTCCGCCCCGTGGAGGTGATGACTTCCCCACTTGGGTCGCTTCCTACCACGCAGCCCGACGACCCAGCTTGGGTGGAGCGTCGAGCTCACGTGAAGGCAGTTGTTGAGTGGACTGGTGTTGTTCCTACCGCTGAGGGACTAGCGCGGTATGTGAACACGTTCTCGAGACTTCTTACACTACTTCAGGGAGGACTAGCCGACTCGGTTGAGTACGGCATGGCTTCCTACCGATCCTTCCGACAGCTGCAGTATGACTACACCACTCAGGCCCTGGAGGCAGCCGACACAGACATGGCTATGGCCAACTTCCAGGCTCAGATTGGTGACTTACTTGGACAGATCACCACTCTTCAGCAGGAGCGGAGACTCACTTGGCACAGATGGCCGAGATGCAGGAGGAGCGTGCTAACCACCTAGGCCAGATCGAGACGATGCAGGAGGAGATGGTCTCGCTGCATAACGAGCGGGCTGGGCTTATTGAGCGTGTTGGAGAGCTAGAGGACCAGGTTCACGACCTGAACCTTGACGTTGAGGACGCTCACCAGCACATCGGAGTACTCCAGCAGCACGTTCCTCTTGAGCAGGACGTTGAGATGGTCGATGAGGAGGAGGAGGAGCCTATGGAGATAGAGATAGACCCCGAGGAGGTTCAGGGCATGTCCGGCACGGATACACTTAGTGACTTGCCCCCACTACCCATGACACCCGGTTCACCCGCCGAGAGTGAGGCCTCGGTCAACAACCTCGATGATTTCTAGATGTTGGCAGTGTTACTCCTCAGCGTAGCCTACTTTTGGACAGTGATGTAATAGGCTAGCTTCGAGTTGAGTATTTCTTTTGTGCAGCTTAACCATGATGTAACTTAGGGTAGAGATGACCCTAGAGTTGGTTGTTTCGATATAGTTGTAACTGCTAAACTCTGCAGTTGAATCTGATTCAAAATTTTAATGCATGCAATTCTCAATTCTGGGCTAAATGATGAATACCAATGTTGTGTGGAATTTCATAAGGAAGACGCTCGCAAAATTTCAGCCCTTTTGGTTAAGAATTGTGAGAGTTATGTGCGATTTGGTGAGCCTTGGCCGTTCTGAAAACCGCAAAAACAGAAACGTGAACTTCGAATTTTTCGCCCTAGCTAGATTGCGAATCAGACCTGGAGCGTAACACGAAAGTTGTAGCTCCCTAAACTCCCTAGCTGCTGGCAAAGGTTCATAATTTTTGGGCGTGTAACCTGGGAGATATGAATTTTCTTCCCTGACAGCCTTGCTGATCAGAAATTTCTGCAATGGATCTTTACTGTTCTCGCGCATGATTGCCTTGTCTACCTTGTATACGAGTTTCGAAATCATGTGGCTGATAGTAAATGATTTTTGCAGATGGTTGACTCAACCCGCCGCACCAACTTCACCGCCGGGCAAACCAGTGGCGCCCAGGCTAACCAGCAACCGTTGCCACAGCCCCCGCAGAACCCAATGGAGGCGTTTTTCGTCACCCAAACTGCGATGATGCGGGAGATGCTCGATATACAGCGACAGCTAATGCAGCAACGCCCAGGGGGACATCAGGATGCTCAACCCCATGTTGCTCGCTATGAACACTTCCTGAGCACTCAGTCACCGACCTTCCATGAAGCAACCGAACCGCTGAATGCTGATGCGTGGATTCGCGCAGTGGAATCGAAATTCTCAGTGCTTGCCCTACCATGATCTGAGGAGAGCAAGGCTAGGTTTGCTGCTCAGTTACTCAGAGGACCCGCCCTCATCTGGTGGAAGAATCACCTGGCCACCCTTCCAGAGAACACGGTGATAACTTGGGCCGACTTCAAGACCGCCTTCAGAGCCCACCATATTCCGGAGGGTTTAATTGAGAGGAAGTTGAATGAGTTCCTCACATTGATCCAAGGCACTCGGACTGTGTCCCAATATGCCCAGGCTTTCAACAACCTCTGCCAATACGCTGGTACCTATGCTGACACAGATCAAAAGAAGATGGACCGCTTTCGCAGAGGCCTCAGTGCAAAGCTCAAGGAACGCCTGAAACCCATCCGTACTGCCACCTACAATGAGCTGGTCAACCTGGCTATTACTCAAGAAGATGCCATTGCTGCCCTCAAGGCCGAGAAGAAGAGGAAGGCTCCTATGACCCAGGCTGCTCCATCAAAATCAGAGGTTCTGGATTGTTCAGAACACTCCTACCTCCAACCCCAGAGGCCAGGACAGCCGGGATGCTGGACTATCAGGCCACCCCAGCAGAATCAGAGTCGTTTCCCTGCTCCCCAGCAGCCCGCAGCCCCATGCCCCAACTATCAAGTTCCCACTCATCCAAGCAATGGGAGTGCTTGCTTCAAGTGCAGACAAACGGGACACTATTACAAGGACTGCCCCCAGAACAAGCAGCGGAACCAAGGACGGGCGCAGAACCAAGGCAAGGGAAGGAAGCAGACGGTGCAAGTCCGTCAAGGGAGGATCAACTTCACCACCCTTGCAGAACTACCCGAAGGAGCGCCAGTTATGACGGGTACTTTCTATGTCCACAATTACCCCGCTGTTATACTGTTTGATTCCGGTGCAACGCATAGCTTTATCAGCACAAGGTTTTGCACCAAGAGTGGACTAAATCTCACCCAAACCGCCACCCCCTACTTAATCACTACACCGGGTGGGAAGGTCTCAACAAATCAGAGGTCAAACCAAGTACCACTAGTTATGGGCAACAAATTGTTTAAAACTGACCTTATTAGCGTGGGATTGGATGAAATGGATATAATTTTGGGAATGGATTGGATGACTAAACACCGGGTCATACTTGATATTCCCGAGAGGGTAGTTGAGATTCACTCACCACTCCTAGGTCGCACGGATCTATATCTGCCGCACAAGGTCTACACGAGCTCCCATATCCTTTCTATGTCCGAACTCCGGATAGAGGATATTCCCGTGGTTTGCGAGTTCCCTGATGTCTTTCCAGAGGACTTGCCAGATATGCCCCCTGACCGGGACATCGAGTTCGTCATTGTCTGCAACCGGGAAGTGCTCCTGTATCCAAGCGACCGTATAGGATGTCACCCGTAGAGCTGGCTGAATTGAAAACGCAATTACAAGAGTTGCTTGAAAAAGGCTTTATCTGACCCAGCACATCACCTTGGGGATGTTCGGCCCTCTTTGCTAAAAAGAAGGACAAAAGCTTGAGGTTATGCGTGGACTATCGCCCTCTCAATGCAGTGACTATCAAGAACAAGTACCCCTTACCCCGCATTGACATTCTTTTCGATCAGCTAGCTGGTGCAAAGGTCTTCTCTAAGATTGATCTTCGTTCTGGGTACCATCAAATCAAGATCCGCCCTAGCGACATTCCAAAGACTGCTTTCTCTACTAGGTATGGTCTATATGAGTACCTAGTAATGTCTTTTGGACTCACCAACGCACCGGCTTACTTCATGTATCTCATGAATTCGGTCTTCATGCCTTATCTTGACAAATTCGTCGTGGTCTTCATCGACGATATTCTGATCTACTCCAAGAATGAGGAAGAACATGCTGAACATCTTCGCATTGTTCTACAAACACTTAGAGATCATCAGCTTTATGCTAAATTCTCTAAATGTGAATTCTGGCTCAACAGTGTCAAATTCCTCGGGCACACAATTTCTGATGAAGGTATTTCCGTGGACCCCGGAAAAGTACAAGAGGTCATGGATTGGGAAACTCCCAAGTCTGTTCACCAAATCCGTAGTTTCCTTGGACTAGCAGGATACTACCGTTTCTTCATTCCTGACTTCTCCAAGATAGCTAAGCCTATGACAGAACTACTCAAGAAGGGACAGAGAAATGTGAAGAGGCTTTTCACACCTTGAGACGACTCCTTACTTCAGCCCCCGTTCTAGCACAGCCCTACAACACGAAGCCGTATGACATGTACTGCGATGCTTCAGGCACCGGGTTGGGATGTGTTCTCATGCAAGATATCAGAGTCATTGCTTATGCTTCTCGAGCACTCTGCCCACATGAGGTGAATTACCCTACTCACGATCTTGAGTTAGCAGCTGTGATTCATGCTCTAAAACTTTGGAGACACCACCTCATGGGAGCACAGTGTAAAGTGTACACCGATCACAAAAGTCTCAAGTACATCCTTACACAGGCAGATCTGAATATGAGGCAACGTAGATGGTTGGAATTGGTCAAAGATTACGACTTGGAGATACTTTATCATCCGGGAAAGGCCAACGTTGTAGCCGATGCATTGAGTCGGAAGGCACATTGCCACTGTCTCACCGCAGACACCTACAGCCAGACCCTATGTGCTAAGATGAGGAAGCTTAGCTTGGAGATTGTTTCTCATGGCTCACTCAATAACATCTCCTTAGAACTGACTCTCTACGACAAGATCGCTGCAGCTCAATCTCAAGATAAATGCATCAAGATCATTAAAGACAGGCTCTCTGCCAGAGATGAGAAGTATCGTTGTTTCAGATTGGATCAAAAAGAGGTCATACATTTTGGGAAACGTCTAGTAGTACCTAGAACCCCGGAGCTCCGAAAGGAAATTTTGGATGAGGCTCACCTCTCTAAATTTTCCATTCACCCTGGGGAGCAGCAAGATGTACCAAGATTTGAAACAAAATTTCTGGTGGACAAGAATGAAGAGGGACATTGCCACGTACGTCTCGGAATGTGATACTTGCCAGAGGGTTAAGGCCAGTCACCTTAAGGTAGCTGGAACGTTACAACCTCTTCCGATACCTTCCTGGAAGTGGGACGACATACGCATGGATTTCATCGTTGGATTGCCCCTTACCTCTAAGAAACATGATTCCATTTGGGTCATCGTGGGCCGACTCACGAAAACCGCTCATTTCATTCCGGTACGCACTACTTACCGTGCTGACCAATATGCCGATATCTACTTTGAGCAAATCCTTCGTATGCACGGAACCCCCAAAACTATCATATCAGATAGAGGACCCCAGTTTATGTCACAGTTTTGGCAAAGGTTGCAAGACTCCTTGGGGACCAAATTAATCCATAGTTCCGCGTATCACCCTCAGACGGATGGTCAAACCGAAAGAGTTAATCAGATAGTTGAGGACATGTTGAGATCTTGTGTCATACACTATAATAAGAATTGGGATAAGTGTTTGCCACTCGCTGAGTTTTCTTACAATAACAGCTACCAAGCCAGCTTAAAGATGGCACCGTTTGAGGCACTTTACGGCAGAAGGTGTCGAACCCCGTTGAGTTGGTCGCAAGCCGGGTGAAAGACAAGTCTTTGGCACAGACTTAGTAGCCGAGGCAGAGGAGAAAGTGAAAGTGATTCAGGCTAACCTGAAGGCTGCCCAATCCCGACAGAAGAGTTATTTTGATAAGAGAAAGAAGCCCCTACAGTTCTCTGTAGGAGAGCATGTTTACCTTCGAGTCTTACCCACTAAGGGAGTACTAAGGTTCGGGGTAAAAGGAAAGTTGGCACCCCGTTACCTTGGACCCTATGAGATCATAGAAGCCTGTGGACCGGTAGCATACCGAGTCCAACTCCCCGGGAAGCTGTCAGGTGTCCACAATGTTTTCCAGGTATCTCAACTTAAGAAATGTGTTCGAGTTCCCGAAGTTGAGATCGTCGATCAAGACTTGGCCTGGGTAGAACCAGACCTGACTCTCGTGGAACACCCTCTCCGGATTCTCGACCGCAAAGAAAGAGGAACAAGAAGGAAGAACATTACAATGTACAAGATACAGTGGAATCATCACACGGAGGAAGAAGCCACATGGGAGACGGAGGATTACCTGAACACCAAGTTTCTGGGTTTTCTTCTTCTACATGATCGTAAGCGTTCTAGCACACACTAGTACTTTCTACACCTGAATCTCGGGTCGAGGTTCTGTTTAAGGAGGGTAGGCTGTGACAATCTAGGTGTTCATTAACTTAATCACCTGCTAAACCTTTTGCCTTAGCCTAATTAAGTTTAATTTGGCCTCACCTAGATTTTCACTTAAGGAATCCTACCAAAAATTCCCTTGCACCTCGGTGAACTTTTGACCTTTCACGGTTGGCATGGTTCAAATTTGAGATTTCACTTAAGAACTTGAAAATCGACCAAGACAAAAGTTGTTCAGTTTTTAACAGGACACATTTTTGACAATTGGCTCGTTTTGAGATTTTGAGTGGAAGGCACCTTAAATTCCAGTCAAAGTCAGTCAAAACACAGAAGTTCACTGCAGACTGGCACCCGAGTCCATGCTGTTTTCTTCTCAGTTTTCTCTCGAATCCACTCACTTTTCCTTAGGTCAACCTTTACAAAAGTTGCAGCTGGTAACCTGGAACACAACTTTGCTTTTTGGAGATTTTGAACTTCAATTCAAAATTTCGGAGAAAAGTTGGGGTGAATGGACGCCCGGCATGTGTTCGACGAATTGCCAGCGCTCTCCGGCGCCGCGCAAGTCATGCGCCCGACAGCGCCGCCACGCGGCGTCCAGCTTCTGACGCGCACGTCGAGGTCGTGCCCGCGCCTTAATGCGCCGCACGCTATCTCCGCGGTTGTCCCCGACAAAACGCTCTGTCCCTCGCGCCCCCTCCGACCAGATGCGGCGGGCGCCCGGCGTGCGCCACGGTCGCGACGACCCGCCGGCGGGCTGCAGCGCCGCTGCCCCGACCAGGGCCGGCAAGCCAGTCGCCGTGGGCCCCCGCCTCTCACCAACCCGCGCGCGAGCTTCCCCCGACCGGCCACCGACCACCCAGCCCTGCGCCGCCCCGCCGCGACAGGCCGCCGACCGGCGAGCCATGTCCACCGCGGCAGCCATCGATGCGCCGCCCGAAGCTCCGCGTGTCCACTTCGTTGCTCCGAGCTGCGGTCCGAGCCTCGCCTCGACTGCCTATAAAAGGCCCCGCACCCCCTTCACGCAAGCTCCCCCTCCGCCGCTTGCCTTTGCCATCGCCAGCGCTGTCCTTCCGCCGCTCGCCATTGTTGCCGCCAGGCTGCTACTCCACCGCCCCTCGCCGTGCGCACTGTTCCGCCGCTGTTCCTCGCCACCCGCACTCGCCTCGCACTTGCCCTAGCTTCCCAGAGCCCTAGCTGCTATTCTCAGCTCCACTGCTGAGTCCTTTCCTTAGATCCGCTCCGCAGCCACCCCGCAAGACCACTCGAGTGCTGCAAACCACTCGGCGCAGCAAAACCACTCGAGCCCTTCAGCCAAACCACTCGAGTGCATTCCCAAACCACTCGAGATCATCCCAAACCACTCGGGCAGAGCCGCAGCCGCACAGCTCCGCCATCCGCCACCGTCACACCACCTCCGGTCACTCAATCCACTCGTGATCCACTCGAGGTAAGGCGGTGAGCCTCTCTAAGCCTCCACGACTGGTTTCACCTTGTTAATAACCAGTCGGCGAAGCTTCCGAGTGCTTTCTGTTCGCAGAAGCCTTGTGGTACTCTGTTGCCTGTCTGTTTAATGGTAGAGCTTAGTTGAGCTGGCTAACTTGCATTTTAATTCATACCAGTTTAGAACTGGGGTAATTCAAACAGCAAGATCCTTTGATCTTTTTAAGCTATCCTTTGGCATGTGAGCTTGCTTAGACTAGTTTAGTCCCTGGTAAATTTCTAAGGACCTTTGGATGATAGTGTGATTTCTTAGGATTTATTCTTGTTGGTAGTGTGCTACTCTTGTCTATTTTGTTGTGGTTATTGTATGCATGATCTTTGCTTAAATCTTGGTCAGCAAATCAAGTAACTCACAAAGAGCACACAGTAATTTTCTCAAATTTTATTGGTAAACCAAACTGCTAGAATGATTTATGAAAGTTTCTCTGCTAAAAAGGGAGTTAAACAAGAGTAAGTTGTTTTTAATAAATGGTTAAAAAAACTGAAAACATCTCATCACACACACTCTTACTGTTTTGTGGTGAAATCAAAGATAAATAGTATATGTGTACACAATCACCATCAACAAACCCTAATACTTTAATGAGTAATTACAACCTTTGTTAAAGAAAGGGAAGATCAGCCAATTTTTGTCCGGTGAATGTGTCACTAAATACACCCGGGTTCATCATGGTGCAACTGTGATGACTCGACCAAAGATCATACTCTTATTGCATATGCATTCGTGTAGAACCTTGCCCTCACAGATGGAGACTACGAGCTGGTCCGCGCTGAAGGAGAAGGCCAAGCAGAAGGTGAGGTGAACGCTGTCCAGGTCGAGCAAGACCCCAACACGGTTGCAGAGGACTCCCAAGCTAACTCTTGTGCCCGAAGGCAAGCCCCGGAGCATGTCCTATGTTTTCAAATACATGCAATTATGTTTGGCTATGTTTATGTTGTGCAATTAAGTTCAGGAGTTGATTTGAAACCCTAGTTGCATGATCCTAGGTACCTTTGCTCTGCAATACTAGCATGATAGGTCGATAGCTGCCCCGCTATAAGGACCCGGTAAAAGCCGAGTGATTTCCGGTCACTCGCGAGATATAGGAATCGACTGCTCTACTTATGTTGGAATCATAAGGATGACGGGCGGGGATTTTTGTCATGTAGATGCCCCGTCCGTGTAAGCTAATGTTGGTTAAGGCCGAATGGTGTGGTACCGACGGTTAAGCTTTTGAAAGTACCAAGCGCTTGTCGATTGGGGTCGGTAAGTTTTGTACCTACATGACTCCAGGGTGCGGACTTTTTTCGGCTCCTATCGGGAACTTATCCCCATGCCTCGAACATGTGGATACGAGGGGCGTAAGTGTTGGTTCGGCCAAGCCTTAGACCTCGTATGCCAGGTGGAGTTTGGTCCTGGACGCGACTGGAAGATTGGTGGGAACTACCTGGTAGCGCTAGCCTTTGGTTGAGTGCGATGATCCGAGTGTTTGGGTTCCCCCTTGCAAGGTTGAAATCGGTTCGAACTGTCTGTCTCTTGCAGCTAATGAGACTGCTTAACACCGCTGCTGCATTGAGTAAGAAGTGGAACATGATGATGGAAAGAAACTTGATGTTTGCTTAAATGCTTGCTCCACTTGCTTGACTAGTACAGGTTGCTTACCTAGAATGGTTAACTTAACTAGAACTTGATGCTAAAATGTTGAAAGTAAGGATCCACTCCTAGCCGCTCTTTGGCAAAACAAACCCACCAGCCAAAAGCCTTGCATGTCTAGAAGTTGGTGATGTAGCTGTCACCCGACGGTTAAGTCTTGCTGAGTATTAGTATACTCAGCCTTGCTTGTGGCATTGTTTTCAGGTAGCGCTCTTGAGGAGATGGTTGCCGGTCTTACTTGGCCAACCACTCTTCCTCCGGGCTGGTCTGTTGTTTGGGACGAGGATGCTTCAGAGTGACGTCACGACGGCTTCACGTGATGTTGCTACGACTTCGAATAATTAGTTTCTTCCGCTGTTTTTTAAACTCTGAGATAATGGTACCTTATGCTTTGAACTCAGTTTTGTAATAATCTTACCTCAAGTGGGACCTGTTTAATATCTGTGGATGTGTTGTAATCTCTGGGATCCACCTTCGAGTGGGTTTTTGTATGACTGGTTTCGATCGAGGTAACTGTCCGTGGTTGCATCGGGCTTGACCCGACAGACTGTCAAGTTACTGCGATTTAATTGCGTGATGACCAATGGAAGGTTAGCGCACTTAAGCCGGATTAATTTGAGCGGTTCTGCCACAGGGCGGTCGGTGGCCGGTCGGGGGAGAGCTCGCGCGCGGGTTGGCGAGAGGCTGGGGCCCACGGCGACTGGCTTGCCGGCCTTGGTCGGGGCAGCGGCGCTGCAGCCCGCCGGCGGGTCGCCGGCGACCACGTGGCGCACGCCCAGCGCCCGTCGCATCTGGTCGGAATGGCGCGGGGGACAGAGCGGTTCTGTCGGGGACGACCGCGGGGACAGCGCGCGGCGCATTTAAGCCACGGGCGCGGCCTCGGCGTCCACGTCAGAGGCTGGCCGCCGCGTGGCGGCGCTGTCAGGCGCGTGACTCGCGCGGCGCCGGAGAGCGCCGGCAATTCGTCGAACACATGCCGTGCGTCCATTCAAACCAACTTTTCTCCGAAATTTTGAACTCAAGTTCAAAATCTCCAAAAAGCAAAGTTGTGTTCCAGGTTACCAGCTACAACTTTTGTAAAGGTTGACCTAAGGAAAAGTGAGTGGATTTGAGAGAAAACTGAGTAGAAAACAGCATGGACTCGGGTGCCAGCCTGCAGTGAACTTCTGTGTTTTGACTGACTTTGACTGGGATTTAAGGTGCCTTCCACTCGAAATCTCGAAACGAGCCAATTGACAAAAATGTGTCCTGTTAAAAACTGAACAACTTTTGTATTGGTCGATTTTCAAGTTCTTAAGTGAAAGTTCGAATTCGAACCATGCCAACCGTGAAAGGTCAAAAGTTCACCGAGGTGCAAGGGAATTTTTGGTAGGATTCCTTAAGTGAAAATCTAGGTGGGGCCAAATTAAACTTAATTAGGCCAAGACAAAAGGTTTAGCAGGTGATTAAGCCAATGAACACCTAGATTGTCACAGCCTACCCCCCTTAAACAGAATCTCGACCCGAGATTCGAGTGTAGAAAGAACTAGTGTGTGCAAGAATGCTTACGATCATGTAGAAGAAGAAAACCCGAAAACTTTGTGTTCAGGTAATCCTCCGTCTCCCATGTGGCTTCTTCCTCCGTGTGATGATTCCACTGTATCTTGTACATTTTAATGATCTTCCTTCTTGTTCCCCTTTCTTTGCGGTCGAGAATCCGGAGAGGGTGTTCCACGAGAGCCAGGTCTGGTTCTACCCATGCCAAGTCTTGATCGACAATCTCAACTTTGGGAACTCGAACACATTTCTTAAGTTGAGATACGTGGAAAACATTGTGGACACCTGACAGCTTATCGGGGAGTTGGACTCGGTATGCTACCGGTCCACAGACTTCCATGATCTCATCGGGTCCAATGTAACGGGGTGCCAACTTTCCTTTTACCCCGAACCTTAGTACTCCCTTAGTGGGTAAGACTCGAAGGTAAACATGCTCTCCCACAGAGAACTGTAGGCTTCTTTCTCTTATCAAAATAACTCTTCTGTCGGGACTGGGCAGCCTTCAGGTTAGCCTGAATCACTTTCACTTTCTCTTCTGCCTCGGCCACTAGGTCCGTGCCAAAGACTTGTCTTTCACCCGGCTGCGACCAACTCAACGGGGTTCCACATCTTCTGCCGTAAAGTGCCTCAAACGGTGCCATCTTTAAGCTGGCTTGGTAGCTATTCTTGTAAGAAAACTCAGCGAGTGGCAAACACTTATCCCAATTCTTATCATAGTGTATGACACAAGCTCTCAACATGTCCTCAACTATCTGATTAACCCTTTCGGTTTGGCCATCTGTTTGGGGGTGGTATGCAGAACTGTGGATTAATTTGGTTCCCAAGGAGTCTTGCAACCTTTGCCAAAAACGAGACATAATCTGGGGTCCCCTATCTGATACGATGGTTTTAGGGGTTCCGTGCAAACGAAGGATTTGCTCGAAGTAGATATCGGCATATTGGTCAGCGCGGTAAGTAGTGCGTACCGGAATGAAATGAGCGGTTTTCGTGAGTCGGTCCACGATGACCCAAATGGAATCATGTTTCTGAGGGGTAAGGGGCAATCCAACGATGAAATCCATGCTTATGTCGTCCCACTTCCAGGAAGGTATCGGAAGAGGTTGTAATATTCCAGCTACCTTAAGGTGGCTGGCCTTAACCCTCTGGCAAGTATCGCACTCCGAGACGTACGTGGCAATGTCCCTCTTCATCCTTATCCACCAAAAATTTTGTTTCAAATCTTGGTACATTTTGCTGCTCCCTGGGTGAATAGAAAATTAAGAGAGGTGAGCCTCATCTAAAATTTCCTTTCGGAGCTCCGGATCTTTAGGTACCACTAAACGTTTCCCAAAATGTACGACCTCTTTTTGATCCAATCTGAAACAACGATACTTCTCATCTCCGGCAGAGAACCTTTCTTTAATGATCTTGATGCAGTTATCGTGAGATTGAGCGGCAGCGATCTTGTCGTAGAGAGTCGGTTCTAAGGAGATGTTATTAAGTGAGCCATGAGGAACAATTTCCAAGCTAAGTTTTCCTCATCTCAGCACATAGGGTCTGGCTATAGGTGTCTGCGGTGAGACAGTTGCAATGTGCCTTCCGACTCAATGCATCGGCTACAACGTTGGCCTTTCCCGGATGATAAAGTATTTCCAAGTCATAATCCTTGACCAATTCCAACCATCTACGTTGCCTCATATTCAGATCTGCCTGCGTAAGGATGTACTTGAGACTTTTGTGATCGGTGTACACTTTACACTGTGCTCCCATGAGGTGGTGTCTCCAAAGTTTTAGAGCATGGATCACGGCTGCTAACTTAAGATCGTGAGTAGGGTAATTCACCTCATGTGGGCGGAGGGCTCGAGAAGCATAAGCAATGACTCTGTTATCTTGCATGAGAACACATCCCAACCCGATGCCGGAAGCATCGCAGTAGATGTCATACGGCTT
The DNA here is from genome assembly GCA_015476505.1 of Urochloa ruziziensis. NCBI lineage: Eukaryota > Viridiplantae > Streptophyta > Magnoliopsida > Poales > Poaceae > Urochloa > Urochloa ruziziensis. The sequence continues at coordinate 35,476,806 of CM027120.1, read as the reverse complement.
CGTGTTGTCGGGCTGTGCTAGAACGGGGGCCGAAGTAAGGAGTCGTCTCAAGGTGTGAAAAGCCTCTTCACATTTCTCCGTCCATTGGAACTTAGTTCCCTTCTTGAGTAGTTCAGTCATAGGCTTGGCTATCTTGGAGAAGTCAGGAATGAAGCGACGGTAGTACCCTGCTAGTCCAAGGAAACTACGGATTTGGTGAACAGACTTGGGAGTTTCCCAATCCATGACCTCTTGTACTTTCCCGGGGTCCACTGAAATACCTTCATCAGAAATTGTGTGCCCGAGAAATTTGACACTGTTGAGCCAGAATTCACATTTAGAGAACTTGGCATAAAGCTGATGATCACTAAGTGTTTGCAGAACAATGCGAAGATGCTCAGCATGTTCTTCCTCATTTTTGGAGTAGATCAGAATATCGTCGATGAAGACCACGACGAATTTGTCAAGATAAGGCATGAAGACCGAATTCATGAGATACATGAAGTAAGCAGGTGCGTTGGTGAGTCCAAAAGACATGACTAGGTACTCATATAGACCATACCTAGTAGAGAAAGCAGTCTTGGGTATGTCACAAGGACGGATCTTAATTTGATGGTACCCAGAACGAAGATCAATTTTTGAGAAGATTTTGGCACCAGCTAGTTGATCGAAAAGAATGTCAATGCGAGGTAAGGGGTACTTGTTCTTGACAGTCACTGCATTGAGAGGGCGATAGTCCACGCATAACCTCAAGCTTTTGTCCTTCTTTTTAGCAAAGAGGGCCGAACATCCCCAAGGTGAGGTGCTAGGTCGGATAAAGCCTTTTTCAAGCAACTCTTGTAATTGCGTTTTCAATTCTGCCAACTCTATGGGTGACATCCTATACGGTCGCTTGGATACAGGAGCAGTACCCAGTTGCAGCTCAATAACGAACTCAATGTCCCGGTCAGGGGGCAAGTCACTAAGTGTATCCGTGCCGGACATGCCCTGAACCTCCTCGGGGTCTACCTCTATCTCCATAGGCTCCTCCTCCTCCTCATCAACCATCTCCACGTCCTGCTCAAGAGGAACCTGCTGCTGGAGTATCCCGATGTGCTGGTGAGCGTCCTCAACGTCAAGGTGGAGGTCGTAGACCTCGTCCTCTAGCTCTCCAACATGGTCAATGAGCCCAGCCCGCTCGTTATACAGCGAGACTACCTCCTCCTGCATCGTCTCGATCTGGCCTAGGTGGTTAGCACGCTCCTCCTGCATCTCGGCCATCTGTGCCAAGTGAGTCTCTCGCTCCTGCTGAAGAGTGGTGACCTGTCCAAGTAAGTCGCCAATCTGAGCCTGGAAGTTGGCCATAGCCGTGTCTGTGTCGGCTGCCTCCAGGGCCTGAGTGGTGTAGTCGTACTGCAGCTGTCGGAAGGACCGGTAGGAAGCCATGCCGTACTCAACCGAGTCAGCTAGTCCTCCCTGAAGCAGTGTAAGGAGCCTGGAAAACGTGTTCACATACCGCGCTAGTCCCTCAGCGGTAGGAACAGCACCAGTCCACTCTACAACTGCCCTCACGTGAGCTCGACGCTCCACCCAAGCTGGGTCGTTGGGCTGCGTGGTAGGAAGCAACCCAAGTGGAGAAGTCATCACCTCTACGGGCGGAAGTCACAAAAGACGTTCAGCACCCGCAGGGCAGCGAGCTCCACGGTGTCAGTCAACCTGTGGCCTATCACCTCAGCGTCGAACAAAGGCCACACGGGGTGGTGAGGGTGTGGTGGCACGTAGACCCTTGTGATGCAACGAAGCACACCATCCTGAAGGTACTCGCGGCACGAGTAGAGGGGTGGTGAGGCGAAACCGGTGGTACTCAGAGCGTCCCACAAGATAGAGGGAAAACCCTCCCAAGCGAGGCAATCAGAGTGGAGAAAACCGTCTGTGCCAAACACAAAGTAAGCCGCATCTGCCATCTGTAGAAAGGAACCAAAGGAACCGAGTAAGAACTGTGCGGAAGTAGAAAGAAGGTCAGAACAGCGATGGGAAAACGAGTGCAACTCTGAAACTATCCAACCAAAAGCTCCCAAATTTTACCAGGTGGTTCTTAAGGTTATTAACCACAAGTTTGGTATTCTGAGGTTGCTTTGATTTTGGGTTTGAGATGGGTGAAACACTTAGTTCTTAACTGGCTGTCTGCCAGATTTTTCCAGCAAACAGACAGCTCTTGCTTTGGTCATAACTCCAGTTTTATTTATCCAAAAATCCTGAAATTTTTACAGAAGCTTTCCTTATGAAATTATGAACAACTTTTATGTAAGGTGCCCAGCCAGCCGAGTGGTTTTAATGACCCGAAAAATTCGGACCAGCAAGAAACACAGTTTTGACAGACTTCTGGAAGGGTGTGGGATTTATGATTTTTATTTCCTTTTGCTTCTAGTTAACTTCACAATTTTTAAGGTGATTCACATGATGCAAAAGAACTAAAAACGTCCTCACAAATACCAAGAAGCCTTGGCGTACGTAGTTAGTTGCCGGTGGCGAGGCACAATATACGTCTCTCGCTATAATAACTAGTCGTCACTCGGACCATCGTAACCTTAAACGAACGGAGTTAGTGTACCTGCAAGAAAACCTTGAACCTTCCGTGCCAGCACGCCATGGAAGCGTCCCCATTCATTACCGTTCATTTATAAAAATGGTATCCATGCGTTCAACACTGCATGGACAGTGCATCTAGTTTAGGCCGTACGCTCCTTTTGAATAGAGCACACAACCCTTCGCATAACTCGGGATGCGGCATCATGCACATGTCTCGAACATGGCGAACAACCTAGGATGATAGGCTCATTTGAATTAGAACCATACCATCAAGACCTTGCTCACATATTAAACATGTGGCGACTCATACACAACCGTAATGATAGGTTCCTTGGAATGGAGATCCAATCACCCTTCGTGCACGCGGGGCACGGAAACCAGCGCACGTATAAAACACGTGGGCAAGGTGTGCTGGACAGGTTAGTCAAATACACCATAATTAGCAAGCCACCTGAAACAACCCGAAATTCCCTCTAGGGCTTCACGGTCTAGTTAATCCTTAGCGATCCAACGAGTTTTCACAAAGCACTAGTTGGTCAAATTTTATTCCGAAACAAGTGTGTTGGGGACCGTGCGAACCTCTGGTGTACGACTTTTCGCTCTGATACCAGCTGTGGCAGAACCGCTCAAATTAATCCGGCTTAAGTGTGCTAACCCTCCATTGGTCATCACGCAATTAAATTGGAGTAATCTGACAGTCTGTCGGGTAAAGCCCGATGCAACCACGGACAGTTACCTCGATCGAAACCAGTCATACAAATACCCACTCGAAGGTGGATCCCAGAGATTACAACAATACACAAGTATTAAACAGGTCCCACTTGAGGTAAATTATTACAAAACCAAGTTCAGTGCATAAAGTACTGTTGAATCAGAGTTTTTAAAAGCAGCGGAAATGAACTAATTATTCGGAGCGGTAGTAACATCACGTGAAGCCGTCGTGACGTCACTCTGAAGCATCCTCGTCCCAAACAATGGACCAGCGAGGAGGAAGGGTGGTTAGCCAGGTAAGACCGGCAACCATCTCCTCAAGGGCGCTACCTGAAAACAATTCCACAAGCAAGGCTGAGTATACTAATACTCAGCAAGACTTAACCGTCGGGTGACAGCTACATTACCAACTTCTAGACATGCAAGGCTTTTGGCTGGTGGGTTTGTTTTGCCAAAGAGCGACTAAGAGTGGATCCTTACTTTCAATATTTTGGCATCAAGTTCTAGTTAAGTTAACCATTCTAGGTAAGCAACCTGTACTAGTCAAGCAAGTGGAGCAAGCAATTAAGCAAGCAACAAGTTTATCATCATCATGTTCCACTTTCATTACTCGGTGCGGCAAGAGATCAAGTAGTCTCATTAGCTGCGAGAAACAGACAGTTCAAACCGATTTTAACCTTGCAAGGTGGATACTAAACACACGGAAAAGCATCAACCCCGAGGGTCGACGCTAACCAGGCCGTTCCCATGTCTTCCGGGCTTGTTAATCCGAGCCCACTCCCCTTGGACACAAGCCTTAGCCGGTCATACTTCGCGGCCGTAGCCGGCCGGCCTCGGTCTTGAGCCACGTGTCAGCGACAGGGGGATAAATCCCAGGGCAAGCAGGACAAGGCCACGCCTCCTTCCGAACAGGTACTAAACTTACCGGTCCCATGCCCAAACAAGTGCTTAGTGCTTTCAAACACTTGACCAACATCGCCTGCACTCTTCGACCTTAGCAACTTTTCATAAACAGTCGGGGCATCTACATGACCAAAAATCCCCGTCCGTCATCCTTATGATTCCAACATAAGTAAAGCAGTTGATTCCTATATCTCGCGAGTGACAGGAAATCACTCGACTTTTACCGGGTCCTTATAGCGGGGCAGCTATCGACCTATCATACTAGTATTGCAAAGCATAGGTACCTAGGATCATGCAACTAGGGTTTCAATTCAACTCCTGAACGTAAATGCACAAACATAAGCTTAGCAAAACATAGTTGCATGTATTTGAAACATAGGACATGCTCCGGGGCTTGCCTTCGGGCACAAAGTTAGCTTGGGAGTCCTCTGCAACCGTGTTCGGGTCTTGCTCGACCTGGACAGCGTTCACCTCGCCTTCCGCTTGGCCTTCTCCTTCAGCGGGGACCAGCTCGTAGTCTCCGTCGGCGAGGGCAGGTTCTACACGAATGCATATGCAATAAGAATATGATCTTTGGTCGAGTCATCACAGTTGCACAATGATGAACCCGGGTGTATTTAGTTTTGTCGGTGGGGATTGTGTACACATATTTTATTAATCTTTGATTTCACCACAAAACAGTAAGAGAGTGTGTGTGATGTTTTCAGTTTATTTAACCATTTATTAAAAACAACTTATTCTTATTTAACTCCTTTTTAGCAATGAAACTTTCATAAATTATTCTGGCAGCTTGGTTCACTATTAAAATGTGAGAAAATTATTGTGTGCTCTTTGTGGTTTACTTGATTTGCTGACCAAAATTTAAGCCAAGATCATGCATACATTAACCACAACAAAATAGACAAGAACAGCACACTATCAACAAGAATAAATCTTAAGAAATCACACTATCATCCAAAGGTCCTTAGAATTTTACCAGAGCCTAAACTAGTCTAAGCAAGCTTCACACACCAAAGGATAGCTCAAAAAGATTTGAAGATCCTGCTGTTTGAATTTCTTCAGTTTTTAAACTGGTAAAATTTAAAATGCAAGTTAGCCAGCTCAAACTAAGCTCTAGTATTTAACAGACATGCATCAAGGTACCACAAGACTTCTGCGAAAAGAGTTGAACTCAGAAGCTTCGCAGACTAGTTATTAACAAGGTGGAACCAGTCGTGGAGTGCCAGCCTAAACAATTAGTACTCGAAATATAGTGTATAGCTTTGCGCCAACTTTCTATAGCAGTCTAAAACTACTCAGAGCATAACATAACCAAAACTCAGCACAAACAAAGCAAAGGATTTCAAACTGTGCACAAACTAGAGTATGAACAGATTTGAATCTAACTTAAAATCTACACAGAAAACACCTATACATGCTTCCTAGAAAAGGTAGAACATAGCACCAGGAATACAACAAGACTGGTTTTGCATCAAACTGATCTTTCTATGATTTTTACTCGATTTTCAAAGTTTCAGGATTTAACCCTAGATCTGAACAATCTATCTACATATTAACCCCTGGAAACTTGTGCTAAGGCCTCTAGAAAGATCTGTGGCTTGGCCGAGTGGTCCCTGGCCATGGCCGGCGGCTAGTTGGCCGAAATCCGGCGAAGTGGGGCCACGGGGCTCAACAATAACCAGTCGTGGGTGCTCAGAGAGGCTCACCGCCTTACCTCGAGTGGATCACGAGTGGATTGGGTGGCCGGAGGTGGCGCGACGGCAGTGGATGGCAGAACTGGGCGGCGGCGGCTCTGCTCGAGTTTGCTCCGACGGCTAGAGTGGCTGTTGGCACTGGCTGAGGGCTGGAGGAACTCGAGGGGGTGCTGTAGGTGCGCTCGAGTGGTTTGGGATGTGCTCGAGTGGTTTGTGGCAGAGTCCGAGTGGTTTATGGCTGAGCTCGAGTGGTTGTTGGCTGAGCTCGAGTGGTTTGGTGAAGGGCTCGAGTGGTATGCTGCACTCGAGTGGTTGGCTGCGCCTGCGTGGCTCACTGGATGGCTGCGAAGCGGATCTGAGGAGAGGACTCGGCGGAGGAGCTGAGAGTGGCAGCTAGGGCTCTGGGAAGCTAGGGCAAGGGCATGGCGAGTGCGGGTGACAAGGGACGGCAGCGGAGCAGTGCGCACGGCGAGGAGCGGCGGAGAGGCGGCCTGGCGGCAACAATGGCGAGCGGCGGAAGGGCAGCGCTGGCGGTGGCAAATGTCAAGCGGCGGAGGGGGAGGCTCGCATGCAGGGGGTGCGGGGCCTTTTATAGGCAGTCGAGGCGAGGCTCGGACTGCGGCTCGGAGCAATGAAGTAGCCACGCGGAGCTTCGGGCGGTGCATCGCTGGCTGCCGCGGCGGACATGGCTCGCCGGTCGGCGGCCTGTCGCGGCGGGGCGGCGCTGGGCTGGGCGGGCGGTGGCCGGTCGAGGGGGAGCTCGCGCGCGGGTTGGCGAGAGGCTGGGGCCCACGGCGACTGGCTTGCCGGCCTTGGTCGGGGCAGCGGCGCTGCAGCCCGCCGGCGGGTCGCCGGCGACCACGTGGCGCACGCCAGGCGCCCGTCGCATCTGGTCGGAGTGGCGCGGGGGACAGAGCGGTTCTGTCAGGGACGACCGCGGGGACAGCGCGCGGCGCAATTAAGGCACGGGCGCGGCCTCGGCGTCCGCAGTCAGAGGCTGGCCGCCGCGTGGCGGCGCTGTCGGGCGCGTGACACGCGCGGTGCCGGAGAGCGCCGACAATTCGTCGAACACTTGCCGTGCGTCCATTGAAACCATCTTTTCTCCAAAATTTTGAACTGAAGTTCTCCAGGTTACCAGCTACAACTTTTGTAAAGGTTGACCTAAGGAAAAGTGAGTGGATTCGAGAGAAAACTGAGTAGAAAACAGCATGGACTCGGGTGCCAGCCTGCAGTGAACTTCTGTGTTTTGACTGACTTTGACTGGGATTTAAGGTGCCTTCCGCTCGAAATCTCAAAACCAGCCAATTGACAAAAATGTGTCCCGTTAAAAACTGAACAACTTTTGTATTGGTCGATTTTCAACTTCTTAAGTGAAAGTTCGAATTCGAACCATGCCAACCGTGAAAGGTCAAAAGTTCACCGAGGTGCAAGGGAATTTTTGGTAGGATTCCTTAAGTGAAAATCTAGGTGGGGCCAAATTAAACTTAATTAGGCCAAGACAAAAGGTTTAGCAGGTGATTAAGCTAATGAACACCTAGATTGTCACACAGTTGGGTGGAAAACTTCCTTGATGAATCCTGCGGCGAGTAGTTTCGCCAGCTCTGTCTTGATCACCTCTCGCTTGTCGCCTTCTTGGGTGTAGCTTTGGGATCGACGTTAAGGCTGTGCTTGATCAGGTTCCTTGGCACTCCTGACATATCTGCAGGTTTCCACACAAAGATGTCGCGGTTGGCTTGCAGAATCTGGACTGAGCTCGCCTTCTTATTTCGGGGTTAAGCCAGCCCCGATCTTCGTGGTCTTTGACTGGTCTCCTTCCAGTAGTGGTGCGTCCTTGGTCGCCACGTCTTCAGGGACAGCCGCCTTGTGTGGTCCGAGTTCCTTGCTGGAGATCTCGTACCCTGACTGCTTCAGCTTCTGAGCTGCTGCGAAGAGCTGGGCCATGGCGTTGGGTACCTGAGTGGTAGCCGCAAACTCCACAGCTTCTCTGTCGCAGTTGTATGATCGTTGCAAGTCGCCGTGGATAGAGATGACGCCTCTGGGTCCAGGCATCTTGAGGATGAGGTAGACATAGTGTGGTATGGCCATGAACTTGGCCAAAGCTGGACATCCGAGGATCGCTTGATACGAAGTCTCGAAGTCCGCCACCTCGAACTTGATGTATTCCGTCCTGTAGTTCTCCTGCATGTCGAATGTGACTGGTAATGTGACTTGACCGAGGGGAAGACTGCCATTACCAGGGACAATACCATAGAACGGGGAATTGGTGGGAGTCAACATTTTTTCAATATCGAGTCCCATCCTCTTCAGGGTGCCATAGAATAGCACGTTCAGCCCTGCCCCGCCGTCGATGAGCACCTTGGTGAGTTGTGATCCTGCCACCGTAGGGTCCAGGACGAGTGGCAATTGCCCTGGTTCATCATAGCTGTTCCATTGGTCTGCCCTGGAGAAGGTGATTGGAACCTCCGAGTACTTTAGGTATCTGGGGACGGCTGGCTCAATTGCCATTATGTGTCGTAGAGCGAGCTTATGCTTCCTCCGAGTGGGGAATCCATAGTCGCCACCCATGATGACCATGAGTACATTCTTGGGCTTTTGGAACTTGTTCATCTGGTCCTCCTCGTCTTCGTCATCTTCATCGTCGGTCCTTTCTATGTTCTTGGCTTCAGGATCGAGTGGTTCCCTTGCCGTCTTCTTGTTGGCCTTCTCGATCCATCTCGGCGTATATGCGCTGGAGATCATAACATTCGCCCATGGTGTGCTTATGCTTTGGGTGCATTGGGCACGGCCTGTCTAGGATCTTCTCAACGTCACTCTTGCCGGGATAGTTCTTCTTTTGGTTTCGCATGCCAGTCTCCAGAGTTGCGACTGTGTCGTCTGGCTTGTGCTTGTTGTGCTGGGAGTCCTGCTGGCCATATTTCTCGAGGTCGTGGTCTTCTTGCTCGGACCACGTCTCGACTTGGTCGCGCAGGGCGTCTAGAGTCCTTGGTCGATGCAGGCCAAATTGCCTGTCAAAGAACCTGCTGGTGATGCCGTTCTGAAACAAGTCGATGCAGTCGCGGTCAGAAACGTCCACCACCAGAGTCTTGATTTCCATGAAGCGACGCATGTAGTCGCGCGCGCTTTCTCCTTTATGCTGTTTGCACATGGCGAGGTCGTGTCGAGTCTTGGGGCGACTGTATGTTCCTTGGAAATTTGACACGAAGATCTTCTTCAGGCGTCCCCAGGAGTCGATGGAGCGTCGTGGCAAGTTTTCAAACCATGTGAGTGGGGCGAGCTCGAGTGCCATTAGGAAGTATCTGCACTTGATGGCAGTGTTGCCACCCGCGCACTCGATAGCCGTAGAGTAGATGCGCAACCACGACTCAGGGGAGGTCTTGCCGTCGTACTTCTCGAAGCCGACTGGTTTGAATGGTTGTGGGTAAACCACCATCCGGATGTCCCTGGAGAACATTGGGTACTCGTCGTCTTCTTCCTTGTATCCCCGGGCTTCATCACGCCTCTTGGATTCAAGGATGGAGCGCGCGTCGCGGTTGACTTCTCCCAGTCGGCTGGGATTTGGGGGGCGATTCTTGTCGCGGGGAGGTTGGCGTCCGCTGCTCTCGACTTCTTCGCTTAGAGCTGCTCGGCCGCTGCGCGATGGTGCGACGGCGATGGCCTTGTCGAGAGTGCGGACCATGTCGTTGATCCGTTCGAGTGCAGCTGCCGTCTCTGGGGTTCTTGGCAGACTGCAGATGTGATAGGCAATCTCCATGGCGTTAGCCATAGGAGAGTCGTAGCGTGCCACTCACGCGAACTCTTGAGCGAGGTTGCGCCCAGCCATGACGCGATTGCGAGCGTTTAGGCGGCGCTGAGCCCTCTTGTTGTTCCGGAGTTCTCTGTCCGTGGCCGCTTGAGTGGATTCGCCAGCGGGTGTGTCTTCATTTGCAGAGATATCTCCTTCTAGCTCGAACGCGTAGCGCGGGTCATTGTCGATGTCACCAGCTGCTGCTGCGCCAGCCATGAAGACTTGTCGATTGGGCTCGACAGAGTCGCTGGAGCTTGGAGTGATGAGCTCTGTAGAGCTTTCCTCTTCTGGCAGCAGTGGTGTGCCGTACTGGAATGGCAGGTCGTCAGTAGCTTCAGGCCCAAAGAGTACAAAGATCTGGCAGGACTCGTAGACGTCCTGTGGGATCCTGTCTCTTTGGTACTGAGGACCCGGTGTGTCCGAGGACCAGTGGATGGTCGCTTCCTGGTGTGATGAGTGATTGACAACGTGGTGTGGATTGACGTTTCCCTTGGCTCAAGTATTGCAGGTGTAGAATGCGGCTTGGTGGCATTGGTGCAGGTGAAGAACAGGCGCGAAAGGTCTTAGCCATGGCGGCCTCCGAGGAGCGGAGAGAAAAGTAGGCTTGGTTCGAGGGACCCAGTGGCCGGTGGATCAAGTGCGGTTCACATGCTGGCAAGAACGAGCAAGGGGACGTGCATCCGGTGCGAGGTAGCGGCTCACAACCGAAGCTCGTATGCGGACGAGAAGCCGGCGCAAGGTGGCGGCTAACAACCGAAGTTTGCGCGCGGGGTTTGGTGATTTGGCCACAAAATCATCGGTGGACGGTGGCCTCAAAACCAAGGACCAAGGACTCGACGTGGCGAAGATGGGCCACTGGGCTGTGGCATCAGCCAGGGGCGGTTTAACCGCCTCCCCCTGGGCCGGCCCAAAAACGGCGTCGAGGAGCTTCGATCCGGAGGACACGCGGCGTGACTGCAAGGCTTGCGTCGGAGGGAAGCTAGCTTGCGGTGGAAGGTGTCCCAGCTGGAAAATATATGAGAACCAAATGTCAAATTTGCCCCTGAGGGGTATGTATCACTTAGGGGTAGTTTAGTCTTTAGAGCACCACCACTTGGACTACTAATAGGCCCTCCCAGGGCTGGTGGCTGCTATCTCTTTAGTCATCTCTTTTAGTTATCTCTTTAGTTCTCTTTGGTTTTCTCCTTTGAACTAGTTTCCCCTTCATCCCCTCTTCCTAGAACTATTTCGAATCCTTCGTAGTTTGTATAGGTGAATTCATGGTTATGTGATGGAGTTTGTGCTGCTCATCTTTGTGCCATGATTTGATTCCATGAGCTCCTTTTCCTTTTTCTATTTTCGTGGTTATTTTCGAAGCTATTTTTGGGGGATTTTTGTTCTTCTCTTCCTAGGGCGTTTTCTCTCTGGATTTCTTTGGGGGATTCACGTATGAGTGCCTTGTGCCTCTTTTGCTGGTGATCCTTTGCCCCCAAACGCTGGGAATCGCTCTGGATTTGGGATTTTCGGGATGAACTCGAGTTCATGATGTTCTTCACGAGATCTGAGATTCCGTGAGTTGTAGTGAGTTAGAGGCCGAGATCTTTTGGGAAAACACTCCACTGGAGGTCTAGATCATCTGACCAAAATCTCGCCTCAAGAGCTCAAGCGGTTTGGGAGATCCACTTTCGATTTGACTTTTTCCCGAGCTTCCCAGGCCTGGGCGGTTTAACCGCCCCCCTGACCCGGTTTAACCGCCCCCCCTGGGTGTGTTGGATCGAGTCTTGTTTCGGGTCGTTTTGTGTTCGTTTCGATCGATTCAAGTTCCGCTGCATATTTCTTGTTCCTAGGGTCAGTAGCTTGACAGTGGCTACGTGATCTTGGCAAGTGTGGCAGAACCGCTCAAGTTAATCCGGCTTAAGTGCGCTAACCTTCCCATGGTCATCACGCAATTAAAAAGGAGTAACCTGACAGTCTGTCGGGTCAAGCCCGATGCAACCACGAACAGTTACCTCGATCGCAACCAGTCATACAAAAACCCACTCAAAGGTGGATCCCAGAGATTACAACACATCCACAATTTAATCAGGTCCCACTTGAGGTAAAATTATTACAAAACCGAGTTCAGAGCATAAACTACCATTATCTCAGAGTTTTGAAAACAGCGGAAGACAACTAATTATTCGGAGTCGTAGCAACATCACGTGAAGCCGTCGTGACGTCACTCCGAAGCATCCTCGTCCCAGACAACAGACCAGCCCGGAGGAAGAGTGGTCGGCCAAGTAAGACCGGCAACCATTTCCTCGAGAGTGCTACGTGAAAAGTAATGCCACAAGCAAGGCTGAGTATGCTAATACTCAGCAAGACTTAACCGTCGGGTGACAGCTACATCACCGACTTCTAGACATGCAAGGCTTTTGGCTGGTGGGTTTGTTTTGCCAAAGAGCGGCTAAGAGTGGATCCTTACTTTCAGTCTTTTAGCATCAAGTTCTAGTTGAGTTAACCATTCTAGGTAAGCAACCTGTACTAGTCAAGCAAGTGGAGCAAGCAATTAGCAACCATCAAGTTTCTTTCCATCATCATGTTTCACTTCTTACTCAATGCAGCAGTGGGATTAAGCAGTCTCATTAGCTGTGAGAGACAGACAGTTCGAACCGATTTCAACCTTGCAAGGGGGAACCCAAACACTCGGATCATCGCACTCAGCCAAAGGCTAGCGCTACCAGGTAGTTCCCACCAATCTTCCAGTCGCATCCAGGACCAAGCTCCCCCTGGCATACGAGGTCTAAGGCTTGGCCGAACCAACACTTACGCCCCTCGTACCCACATGTTCGAAGCATGGGGAAAACTTTCCCGGAAGGAGTCGGAAAAAGTCCGCACCCTGGAGTCATGTAGGTACTAAACTTACCGACCCCATAGAATCGACAAGCGCTTGGTACTTTCAAAAGCTTAACCGTCGGTACCACACCATTCGGCCTTAACCAACATTAGCATACACGGATGGGGCATCAACATGACAAAAATCCCCGCCCGTCATCCTTATGATTCCAACATAAGTAGAGCAGTCGATTCCTATATCTCGCGAGTGACAGGAAATCAATCGGCTTTTACCGGATCCTTATAGCGATGCAGCTATCGACCTGTCATGCTAGTATTTGCAAAGCATGGGTACCTAGGATCATGCAACTAGGGTTTCAATTCAACTCCTGAACGTAAATGCACAAGCATAAACATAGCCAAACATAATTGCATGTAATAGAAAAACATAGGACATGCTCCGGGGCTTGCCTTCGGACACAAAGTTAGCTTGGGAGTCCTCTGCAACCGTGTTCGAGTCTTGCTCGACCTGGACAGCGTTCACCTCGCCTTCTGCTGGGCCTTCTCCTTCAGTGGGGATCAGCTCGTAGTCTCCGTCGGCGAGGGCAGGTTCTACACGAATGCATATGCAAATAAGAGTATGATCTTTGGTCGAGTCATTACTGTTGCACAATGATGAACCCGAGTGTATTTAGTGACACATTCACCTGGACAAATTTGTCTGATCTTCCCTTTCTTTAACAAAGGTTGTAATTACTCATTTAAGTATTAGGGTTTGTTGATGGTGATTGTGTACACATATAACAATTAGCTTTGATTTTACCACAAAACAGTGAGAGTGTGTGTGATGATTTCAGTTTGGTTAACCAATAGAATTTGAGAAAGTTACTGAGTGCTCTTTGTGAGTTTCTTGATTTGCTGACCAAGATTTAAGCAAAGATCAAGCATTCATTAACTTCAAGCAACAAAAACCAGACAGCACACTAACATCAAGATTAAGCTCTAAGAAATCACACTATCATCCAAGGGTCCTTAGAAATTTACCAGGGACTATACTAGCCTAAGCAAGCTCACATGCCAAAGGATAGCTTAAAAGATCAAAGGATCTTGCTGTTTGAACTACCCCAGTTCTAAACTCGTATGCAAGTTAGCCATCTCAACTAAGATCTTCTATTAAACAGACAGGCAACAGAGTACTACAAGGCTTCTGCGAACAGAAAGCACTCGGAAGCTTCACCGACTGGTTATTAACAAGGTGAAACCAGTCGTGGAGGCTTAGAGATGCACACCGCCTTACCTCGAGTGGATCACGAGTGGATCAGTGACCGGAGGTGGCGTGACGGTGGCGGACGGCGGAGCTGTGCGGCTGTGGCTCTGCCCGAGTGGTTTGGGAAAGCGCTCGAGTGGTTTGCGGCTGAAGGGCTCGAGTGGTTTTCCTACGCCGAGTGGTTTGAAGCACTTGAGTGGTTCGACTGGGTGGCTGCGGAGCGGACCTAAGAAAAAGGACTCGGCGGTGGAGCTGTGAGTGGCAGCTAGGGCTCTGGGAAGCTAGGGCAAGGGCGAGGTGAGTGCGGGTGGTGAGGAACAGCGGCAGAGCAGCGCGCTCGGCGAGGAGTGGCGGAGAGGCGGCCTGCCGGCAGCAAAAGCGAGCGGCGGAAGGACAGCGCTGGCGGTGGCAAGGCAAGCGGCGGAGGGGGAAGCTTGCGTGCGGGGTGCGGGGCCTTATATAGGCAGTCGAGGCGAGGCTCGGACTGCAGCCTGGAGCAACGAAGCGGACACGCGGAGCTTCGGGCGGTGCATCGATGGCTACCGCGGCGGACATGGCTCGCCGGTCAGCGGCCTGTCGCGGCGGGGCGGCGCGGGGCTGGGTGGTCGGTGGCCGATCGGGGGAAGCTCACGCGCGGGTTGGCGAGAGGCTGGGGCCCACGGCGATTTGCTTGCCGGCCCTGGTCGGGGCAGCGGCGCTGCGGCTCGCCGGCGGGTCGCCGGCAACCACGTGGCGCACGCCGGGCGCACGTCGCATCTGGTCGGACGGGGCGCGGGGGACAAAGCGTTTTGTCGGGGACGACCGCGGAGACAGCGCGCGACGCATTTAAGGCGCGGGCGCGACCTCGACGTCCGCGTCAGAAGCTGGCCGCCGCGTGGCGGTGCTGTCGGGCGCGTGACTTGCGCAGCGCCGGAGAGCGCTGGCAATTCGTCGAACACATGCCGGGCGTCCATTCAACCCAACTTTTCTCCGAAATTTTGAACTGAAGTTCAAAATCTCCAAAAACCAAAGTTGTGTTCCAGGTCACCAGCTACAACTTTTGTAAAGGTTGACCTAAGGAAAAGTGAGTGGATTCGAGAGAAAACTGTGCAGAAAACTGCATAGACTCGGGTGCGAGTCTGCAGTGAACTTCCGTGTTTTGACTGACTTTGATTGGAATTTAAGGTGCCTTCCACTCAAAATCTCGAAATGAGCCAATTGACAAAAATGTGTCCCGTTAAAAACTGAACAACTTTTGTATTGGTCGATTTTCAAGTTCTTAAGTGAAATCCCGAGTTCGAACCATGCCAACCGTGAAAGGTCAAAAGTTCACCGAGGTGCAAGGGAATTTTTGGTAGGATTCCTTAAGTGAAAAATCTAGGTGAGGCCAAATTAAACTTAATTAGGCTAAGACAAAAGGTTTAGCAGGTGATTAAGTTAATGAACACCTAGATTGTCACAGCAAGATCGCTTTCGGAGGTTTCAGAGTCGATTTGGGAAAGTAGCCGGATCGGTTGGAAAGAATTTTTATCGGCTCCCATTCACTCCCCCCCCCCCCTCTTTGGTCGCCGTTTCGGTCCATCAATTGGTATAAGAGCCGGTTACGGGTCTTTGCGACTCTAACCAGTCTAAGATCCAAAGATGGCGTACCAAGATCGGGGTTCCGGGCCTCCGCACTTCGATGGGAAGAACTACCCGAACTGGGTCGCGCGTATGGGCGCTTTCTTGCGAGGCAAAGGAAAGTTGCTGTGGGATGTGACCAAAGATGAAAACTATATCAATCCCACCAACTTATATGCCCAGGATGCAAAGGATAAGTTTGAGGCGAATGCTAGAGCTGTTGACTACTTGTTCCGTGCTTTGTCTGCCGAGGAGTTTGAGCGTGTTTTGGGCGAGGACCTAGCTAGCCAGATCTGGCAAAAGCTCAAGGTTGCCCACGGTGGTGATACCCATGTCAAGGCTAGGCTTTTCTCGATGTATCGGAGAGAATATGAGAATTTCGCTCATTTGCCTAGAGAGTCGGTTGATGCTTTGTTTCAGCGTTTCACTTCTATTGTCAACAACATGAAAGCCAACATTACCGTACTCCCATACTCAGATCATGACCGAGCTATCAAGCTCCTGCAAGCACTTGATAGATCCGTGTGGGATGCCAAGGTTGAGGCGATCATGGAGTCGGCAAACTATGAAACTTTGTCTGTCGATGAGCTTTTCTCGAAGTTGAAGTCTTCTGAGGTTGACAGACAGCTGCTTGCCAAGGCTAAGAGTCCGACTGATCCCCATAGTCTGGCTCTAGTCGGTGGCTCTGGATATGGACATGCTAACACTCCTAGACACTTTGCTTTGTCTTCTCTTGTGTCTCTTCCAGATGAAGAATATGAGGTGCTGAGCGAGGAGGATCTCGTGTTGCTCACGAGGAGATTCGAGCGGATGTACCAGAACCGAAAGGGTTCGAGGCGTGCCGGGAGTACGTGCTACAGATGCAGGGAAGATGGGCCACTTCATCGCCGAGTGCCCCGAGGAGATCAAGAACGACTACAACCGCAAGCACCACCCGCGAGACGACCACAAGCACCGTCCCAAGGTCGAGTACCGCTCCAAGCACAAGAACAAGGACGAGAGAAGGTCAAGAACAAGCACGGTGGACACAAGAAGAACAGATCTCGAGCGATGGTGGCAGATGCGAGCGACATCGACACAAGCTCCACCAACACGTCGTCAAGCTCAAGCAGCGAAGATGAAGACCGCTGCCACCGCAAGGAGAAGAAGAGCTTGAACCGCAACTTCAACGGCATCTCCTTCGCCACCGTCGACTACTGCACCATGGCGCATGACTCCGTGAAGAGCAAGGACGACTCCGACTCAGACTCCGAGGATGAGGTATTGACCGATCCCACCTCTTTGCATCAGGAGATTGCTAGATTAGAGCAGTTGGTCGATAACCGCGATGATGTGCTTAGGAAGACCAACAAGGAGAAGAGGGAGTTTAGGTCTTTGCTAGGAGAGTCCAAGGATAGAGTGGCTGAGCTTGAGACCTTGCTTTCTGAGACTGGAAAGAAGGCTATGGAGTTTGAGTCTTTGCTTTGCGAGTCTAGGGAGAGAGCAGCTAAGCTTGAGTCAGAGATTGCTGTTTTGAAAGATGCTCCTCTTGTGTCTGATGAAGTTGAATGCTCGTTCTGTGATGTGCATATTGCTGATCTGGTTGTGCTTAAGGAGAAACACATGACTTGCTTAGATGAACTAGAGGGTGCAAGGGTTCAGCTTGCTGAGTTGAAGTCTAGATCATCTTTGCTAGGTTCTTGTACTTCTTGTCCTGCTTTGCATGCTCAGTTGCTTGAATCACGCACCATGATTAGTTCACTTGAAGCACAACTGAAATCTCCCATTGCAAATTCTTGTTCTGCTTGTGATGTTGTTGCATTGAAAAATGTTGAGCTAGAGCAGTGTGTGAATCGCTTGCAAGATGAGAATGATGAGTTGCGACAGTGTTTGGGTTGGTTGTCGGGTCGCGAGCCTCAGCTCAAGATGTTGATTGCTGGTTTTAAGAGAGCTGATGGTCGTGGTCTGGGTTCTGAGAAGGTTGGTGAGACCAGTGGTGAGAGAGAGAGAGAATCTGAGAGTTCCACCACAAACATTCCCACAAACCCACCAAAAGCCATTCTCAAAAACACCTTCACACCCAAACCAAACCACCTGCTAAACAAGCTTGACACCACTCCAGATCCTCCCAAGTTTCCACCGAAGACAGATAACTTTCAGAGGAGAGTGACCTTTGTGAGGAGTGGGGTTTACCAGCCGAGAGAGAGGGCACAGCCGAGAGAGACCCCAAAGCCAAAGCCAGTCCGCTTCCATTGTGAGCATTGTGGAAGGGATGGACACCTTGAGGAGTTCTGTTGGAGGAAGAAGAGGGAGGTGAGAAGAGAGAAGGAGGTGGGGAACAGGGACAGGTACTACTCTTCCCGTAGTGTGCCTGTGTCTCGTTCACCCTGGCCGAGAGGCGATGCCTTTGTGCGCACAGTTCCTGTGGTTGGCAGTCGTGGTGTTCCAGCTAGTCGTGAGTTTGCTAGGCGGCCTCCGTTTCGTGGTCAGTTTGGTTCAGGGAGGTTCGACCGTAGCTTCGAGGCGAGAGTCTAGGCCACGTTTTCCCCCGCGTGGTGCTAGAGGTTCGATGGTGAGAGACGAGAGGGTTTCACGTGGCTAGAGTTGATTTTGCTAACCCCTCTTTTGAGCAGATGGCCCGACACTGGTTTGACTCGTTTTGTGCTAACCCCAGTGTCGAGTCATTCGCTCATTCTCATTCTCGTTTCTGATTGTGCAGGTGGGAGGCTTGGAGAACTTTTGGTTGATGGATTCTGGCTGCTCGAGACACATGACAGGTAATGGGAAGTGGTTCTCCAGTCTCACCCCGGTGGTGTCCAGGCAGTACATCACTTTCGGGGATAAGGGTAGAGGTAGAGTGTTGTCTGAGGGTGCTATTCAGGTGAGCGACAATTTCATGTTGAAGCGGGTTGCTCTTGTCAAGAATCTTGGTTTCAATTTGCTTTCAGTTTCTCAGCTTCTTGATGAGGGTTATGAGGTTCGATTTAAGCATGGTGATTCTCGAATTCTTGATTCTCGAGGTGACCTTGTGTGTATGATCATTCCCGAGGGACAGATTTTTCGTGCTGATTTTTCTCGATCTTTTGGTCCTTCACGGTGTTTGATCGCTGGTACTTCTTCTGAGCTTTGGAAGTGGCATAGGAGATTGGGTCATGTGAGCTTTGATTTACTCACACGCTTGAGTGCTCTTGGCCTTATCCGAGGATTGCCCAAGCTCAAGTTCGAGAAAGATTTGGTTTGTGCACCTTGCAGGCATGGTAAAATGGTCGCTGCTTCCCACCCACCTTTGACAGATGTTATGACTGAGCGTCCAGGGGAGCTTTTGCACATGGACTTGGTTGGCCCCGCTCGCGTTCGTTCAGTTGGTGGGAAGTGGTATGTTCTTGTGGTTGTGGATGACTTTTCTCGGTATGCTTGGGTGTTCTTTCTGGCGTCGAAGGATGAGACATTTGATTTTGTTCGAGATCTGATTTTGAGGTTGAAAAACGAGAGTAATGGTGGTGCCATGAGAGCTATACGTAGCGACAATGGTACGGAATTTAAGAACACTCGTTTTGATGCCTTCGGTCGTGATCTTGGTCTCGAACATCAATACTCTTCGCCATATGTTGCTTGCCAGAATGGAGTTATGGAAAGGAAGAATCGAACACTTTGTGAGATGGCTAGGACGATGCTAGATGAGCATAGGACTCCTAGGAAGTATTGGGCAGAAGTGGTGAACACAGCTTGCTATGTTTCAAATCAGATTTTCCTTCGTGCTTTCAAGAAGAAAACTTGCTATGAGCTTTTCCATGGTCGTTCCCCCCGTGTGAGTCACTTTCGGGTTTTTGGTTGCAAGTGTTTCATTCTGAAGAAAGGAAATTTGGACAAGTTTGAGTCTCGTTCTATGGATGGAATTTTTCTTGGTTATGCTAATCATTCTCGAGCATATCGTGTGCTCAATCTTGAGACTAACCAAATCATGGAGACTTGTAAGTCACTTTTGACGAGACCATTCCTTGTAGCTCTTCTGTCTTTGAGTGTGCAGGTGATGACGAGTTGGGACAGTCCATCTTTGAGGAAGAACAACTTGATGAGGAAGACGATGAGGAGATTCATGCACCGTGTGGAGATCGTGTACCTTCTACTTCCACTACTACTACGACGTTCGACGACGGCCCCACTGCTACACCTTCGTCGAGTCGCATACATGATCGAGTTCAAGTGGAAGCTGATGTTGAGGGGGAGGCAATCTCGAGGCGAGAAGCTCCCCGGCTGGTACAGAGGGATCATCCACCTTCAATGATCATCGGGAACTTGGATGAACGCACTACACGGTCGAGGTCACAGAACATCTCTCATTATGCTCATTCTGCTTTTGTCGCGTCTTTTGAGCCCAAAGATATTGGACACGCTTTATCTGATTTTGATTGGGTCAATGCCATGCATGAAGAGCTTGAAAACTTTGAGAGAAATCAGGTGTGGAAGTTAGTAGAACCACCTCCAAATTGCCATCCTATAGGAACCAAGTGGGTGTTCAAGAACAAGAGGGATGAGAGTGGTGAGATTGTGAGAAACAAAGCGAGGTTGGTTGCTCAGGGGTTTTCGCAGCAGGAGGGGAGAGATTACGAGGAGACATTTGCTCCTGTTGCCCGTTTGGAGGCAATTCGGATCCTTCTAGCATTTGCAGTTGCTAAAGGGTTCAAATTGTACCAAATGGACGTGAAGAGTGCCTTCTTGAATGGGGTGACCGAGGAAGAAGTGTATGTGAGGTAGCCCCCGGGTTTTGAGAGTGAGAGATACCCACACCGAGTGTACAAACTCCACCGAGCTTTATATGGCCTTAAGCAAGCACCCAGAGCGTGGTATGGCAGGTTGAGAGGGTTCTTGCTTAGCAAGGGGTTTGTGATGTGAAAAGTTGATAAGACGTTCTTCTTGCTGAGAAATGGCAATGATCTTTTAATCGTTCAGATTTACGTGGATGATATCATTTTTGGTGGCTCTTCTCATGATCTTGTTGCCAAGTTTGCAGACGATATGAGCATGGAATTTGAGATGTCGATGATGGGAGAGTTGCAGTTTTTCTCGGGCTGCAGATCAAGCAAACCAAGGATGGGACGTTTGTGCACCAAAGCAAGTACACCAAGGACATTCTCAAGAAGTTTGACATGAGCGACTCCAAGCCGATGACTACGCCGATGAGTACGACTACAGCTTTGGATGCGGATGAGGACGGAGAACCAGTGGACCAGAAGGAGTACCGGAGCATGATCGGCTCCCTCCTCTACTTGACGGCGACGAGGCCGGACATACAGTTCAGCGTGTGTCTGTGCGCTCGTTTTCAGGCTTCACCGAGGACTTCACATCGTCAGGCCGTCAAGCGGATTTTCAGGTATCTTAAGTTTACTCCTGAGCTGGGTCTTTGGTATTCTGCCGATTCCGCTCTTGCACTTCATGGTTTTTCTGATGCGGATTTTGCTGGATGTCGTGTTGATCGCAAGTCTACTTCTGGTCAGTGTCAGTTTCTTGGTTCGTCTCTTGTGTCTTGGTCTTCTCGCAAGCAGTCTAGTGTAGCCCAATCCACCACAGAGGCCGAGTATGTTGTTGCTGCTAGCTGCTGTTCTCAGTTGCTTTGGATCACTTACACCTTGAGAGATTTTGGCTTAGACATGTCCCATGTTCCACTTCTTTGTGACAGCACCAGTGCCATAAGCGTAGCCAAAAATCCCGTGCTTCATTCCAAAATCAAACACATAGAAGTGAGGTACCACTTTCTGAGAGATCATGTGGAGAAAGGAGATATAGAGCTTGCCCATGTTTCTACCCAAAACCAGCTTGCAGACATTTTCACCAAACCACTTGACCAAGCTACCTTCACCCGCTTGCGAGGGGAACTTGGTGTGTGTGCGTTTTTCTGAGCCGAGTTTTGGAGGCTTCTCTTGTAGCATATGTATACTATTGTATCATCTTTGTATCTAGATGTACATTTTTCTTGCTTTTGTATCTTGATTTCATCTTTTGTATCATATCCTAGGATGAGCTTCTCCTATATGCAGTGATTGGTACAACTTGCTACATTTTAGAGCTTAGGCAGGCTGGCTAGGGATTGATTGTATGGATGGCTATGCTCTTGATGGTTTTGATATATATTCTATTGAGATAGTCTATTTTTGAATTAAAATGACAAACTGAACTTAAACTCCTTCACCCATGAGTAAATGCCTTTGCATGTGTTGTTTGAGCCGAAATGGCTATATCTTGCTTAAGGTCATGCTAGGGTGTGATATTCTTTTCAATTGGGTCAAAGACCTTTGTCATTGTAAATGTTTAGCCCATGCTTTATCTTGTGGAGGAGCATAAGCTTCTTTTTGTCGCAAAGACATTTCATGTACCATGCTTAATTTGAAAAACTTGAAAAATGAGAAAAAGATATATTTGCTGAAATTTATGCTCATGTCTCTATGCTTTCACCATTGCACACACTTGCACACATGGGTGCTAAGCGGTTGCATGTTGTTTGCCGGAGAAGTCTCCCATGAGAAGTGAACACATGGCTCCGTGCTTTGACATGACATGAGGTAGAACTTGGGCGTTTATGATGATCTTTTGTCAAGAATGCGTGTCCTTCCATGTTTTTGGTGAGATGAAGTTCATTTTTGCTTGAACAATCCATGGTTAGGACTTTGCTCATGTGGTGACATTTTTGATAAAACTACACAACTTGCTCATGGCTTTGTCAATTGGATATATGTCTTCACCTTATTGATGGCAATGCCCGTGTGACATGATGAACTATCTTGTTTGCCTCTTCTCTAACTTGTAGCATTTTGTATTGCTCATTGTATATTTGAGAAGTTTGTAGTTGCATTTTGTACATTTTTCCTTGATTTGTGCATTGTCAACAAGGGGGAGAATTTCTGGAGCATTTTGCAAGGGGGAGATGTTGCTGAATCTATGAGAAAGTTTTTGCTCTATAATTTGTCGGATTTGTGTGAGAAGTGAGAGTTTTTGCCAAAATGAGAATTTCTGAAAATTGTGAAGTTTCTGAGAGTTTGAGCATTGGAATATCTTGCTGGGCATATTTGGAAGGTTTTCAAGTTGGAACAGCATCGTTGCGAGTTTGTTTGTGCAATTTTGGCACTTTTGGCCTTGGTCATCTGCCAGGGGCGGTTTAACCGCCCCTGTGCTAAGTGCACACGAGTTGTGACGATTTGAGCCATTTTCGAGTGATTTTTGCACGCACAAGTTCACTTGTTCAGGGGAGTTGCATCTTTGTAGGGGGAGTGCTTTGAGAGTACTGAAAAGTGAATTGGAAATTTGTGCTTTGTGCTTTTGCTCTTTTGCCGATGGTGTTGAGCCCTTTCGCTTCTTCTTGAAGGGTCGGCGTTTCTGGAGCTTTCTCTTGCGAAGTGACTTTGTTCTCGGCTTGTTCTTGCTTTTAGTCACTTGCTTGAGTCTTGTTTTCAATTTCTTTTATATTTTCTTTATCTCAATGGTTACTATGTGTGTGTTGTCAATGCACTCATCAAGGGGGAGATTGAGGACCCAGTGTGTCCGAGGACCGGTGGATGGTCGCTTCCTGGTGTGATGAGTGATTGACAACGTGGTGTGGATTGACGTTTCCCTTGGCTCAAGTATTGCAGGTGTAGAATGCGGCTTGGTTGCATTGGTGCAGGTGAAGAACAGGCGCGAAAGGTCTTAGCCATGGCGGCCTCCGAGGACCGAAGTTTGCGCGCGGGGTTTGGCGATTTGGCCACAAAATCATCGGTGGACGGTTTCCCTTGGTTTGGGCCTCAAAACCAAGGACCGAGGACTCGACGTGGCGAAGATGGGCCACTGGGCTGTGGCATCAGCCAGGGGCAGTTTAACCGCCCCCCAGGGGCGATTTAACCGCCTCCCCCTGGGCCGGCCCAAAAACGGCGTCGAGGAGCTTCGATCCGGAGGACACGCGGTGTGACTGCAAGGCTTGCGTCGGAGGGAAGCTAGCTTGCGGTGGAAGGTGTCCCAGCCGGAAAATATCTGAGAACCAAATGTCAAATTTGCCCCTGAGGGGTATGTATCACTTAGGGGTAGTTTAGTCTTAGAGCACCACCACTTGGACTACTAATAGGCCCTCCCAGGGCTGGTGGCTGCTATCTCTTTAGTCATCTCTTTTAGTTATCTCTTTAGTTCTCTTTGGTTTTCTCCTTTGAACTAGTTTCCCCTTCATCCCCTCTTCCTAGAACTATTTCGAATCCTTCGTAGTTTGTATAGGTGAATTCATGGTTATGTGATGGAGTTTGTGCTGCTCATCTTTGTGCCATGATTTGATTCCACGAGCTCCTTTTCCTTTTTCTATTTTCGTGGTTATTTTCGGAGCTATTTTTGGGGGGATTTTCGTTCTTCTCTTCCTAGGGCGTTTTCTCTCGGATTTCTTTGGGGGATTCACGTATGAGTGCCTTGTGCCTCTTTTGCTGGTGATCCTTTGCCCCCAAACGCCGGGAATCGCTCTGGATTTGGGATTTTCAGGATGAACTCGAGTTCATGATGTTCTTCACGAGATCTGATATTCCGGGAGTTGTAGTGAGTTAGAGGGCGAGATCTTTTGGGAAAACACTCCACTGGAGGTCTAGATCATCTGACCAAAATCTCGCCTCAAGAGCTCAAGCGGTTTGGGAGATCCACTTTCGATTTGACTTTTTCCCGAGCTTCCCAGGCCTGGGCGGTTTAACCGCCCCCCTGACCCGGTTTAACCGCCCCCCTGGGTGTGTTGGATCGAGTCTTGTTTCGGGTCGTTTTGTGTTCGTTTCGATCGATTCAAGTTCCGCTGCATATTTCTTGTTCCTAGGGTCAGTAGCTTGACAGTGGCTACGTGATCTTGGCAAGATCGCTTTCGGAGGTTTCGGAGTTGATTTGGGAAAGTAGCCGGATCGGTTGGAAAGAATTTTTATCGGCTCCCATTCACTCCCCCCCTCTCTGGTCGCCGTTTCGGTCCATCAAGTACTCTGATATTCCTTCAGTCGTGGCATAGATCACAATGTTGTGTTCGCCATTGTCTTGTAGTGTCTCCTCGTCCGAGTGGCATTCGGGGACCGCTTGGCTCAGAGAGTTGGCGTGTCCTGCCATGACTCGGACTGGGACATCCCGCCTCGAGTCCTTTGCGGACTCAAACTGACTCCGTAACGCCTCACAGTATGCGTGGGTCGAGTTACGGAGTCCAAACGGGAATTGGGGTGGGAGGGATGTTTGCTTCTCCGTAGTCGTGATCGACTCGTCCGAGTCCGAGTGGCAATCGGGGACCGCTTGGCTCAGAGAGTTGTCGTGTCCTGCCATGACTCAGACTTGGGACGTCCCGCTTCGAGTCTTTGATAGACTCGAACTGGCTCCATATCGCCCCACAATATGCGTGGGTCGAATTACGGAGTCCAAAGGGCAATTGGGGTGGGACGGTTGTCTTCTTCTCCGTAGTCGTGATCGACTCGTCCGAGTCCGAGTGGCATTTGGGGACCGCTTGGCTCAGAGAGTTGGCGTGTCCTACCATGACTCGGACTGGGACGTCCTGCTTCGAGTCTTTGACGGACTCTTGCCCGCGGATGAGGTCCGCGAGTGTGATCTCGCCGAGTTGCTCGGCCAAATCTTCCATGATGGGCGCCTGCTCCTGCTTCAACTCGACAGGCGTCTCGTAGTAGCTGTAGAAGCCACCCGAGCTGTCAGCGACGTAGACCCACGAGCCAAAGCGGAACGTTGTGCCCTCCTGAGGCGCTTCAACTTGAATGTAGGTCACCATTGCGTTCTCCACTGGGATCTTCGAGGAAAACCCCTACCTGGTGCGCCAGATGTCGGTGTTCTACCGTCGATCCTACCGAGAGGTATCCCGAGGTAGTAGAGTTTCAGGTGGGTTTCACCGAGATCAGGAACGCAAAGGCAAAGAGACTCAGAATTTTAGACATGTTCGTGCCGCTTAGAAGGCGTATCTACGTCCTGTGTGGTGATTGGTATTGATGAGATCGTGTGTTTTTGATAGGGTCCCTGCCCAGCCTTATATACACGGCGGGCAGGGTTACAAGGTCGGTTTCGGATAGAATCCTAACCAATTACTACTCAGAGATTACTTTACAAGGCAATCCGAGTAGTTTACAAGTCATACGACTAGTTTCCATATCGAGAAGAGTCCTTGCAGTACTCTACTCGAGTTCTTCACGCCTGGTACGACTCTGACTGGAGAATCCATGTGTCGCTGTGGGCCCATGGTCGTACCTCCAACACTACAAGCCCACTCATGCCCGAATTCAGCCCACCAAACTCCAAAATTGCTTAAGGACTAAACAAATGAAGATAAGATCAAGTTACTTCGAGATGAAGGCAAGTTCAAATGGAAAGTCATCAAGGGATAATTTTATCCTAAAGTAAACGATGTCCAGGACCCACATGCATAGAGAGGAACACTCCAGAACCGACCATGAAGCTTGGGAAAAAGATGAAGCCGAGGCGGCCTAGGGATGAGCCAGGCCGCGCGACCCAGGGCCCTCCTGGGTGCGCCGCCTAGGCCATTCCTATGGCACCTCGCCTTCCCCTTTGACCTAGGTTTTTCCAGCGCTATAAATAGCTCCCATTTCATTTAGGAGCCATCAAGTCATTTTTATTCGACGTCGGAGGAGCAGAGAAGCTAGAGGGACACCTCTCGGAGAGCTAAGGGTCGTGCTAGTTGTCTAGGGTTTCCCTAGCCGGCATGGAAATTCTGCGAGGAAGACCACGTCGGAGTTCTGGAGCTAGTTCATCAAGATCAAGGTAGGATCCTCGTGGTGATCATGATGTACATTCAAACATTCATAGTGAAGTCTATTTGAGTTTCCGATTGTTCTTAGCGATCAAGTGCCTCTCTCTATGATTTTGCTCGTTCTTGGGTTTGCTTCTTCTAAGATCTATTATCAAGATAGATCGATCAGGATGTTCTTTTAGCCATGGTGGCTAGGGGCTCATACCGGATCTACCAAGGATGTTCAACACGTTCATAGAACGTGCCCTTGTGATTCATCTCGCAGATAGAGAGCGTCGTGACAGGACGTTACTCATGTATGGAGATGATCCTCGGGAGTTTGACCGGAGGCTATGATTTAAAGATGCTTTCAATGAGATTCTCATCTATTTGCTTCACTACGTTGCTTGGAACTATAACGTTTGCATGACTAGGCGATCTAGATTGGTTATCTCTATGCTCTCTCTTGCTACCTCTGACGTTTATCGGATTGATCTTTAGTAGATTAGATTGATTCAAGTCTAAAAGTGTTTCTTTGCTAGTTAGATTGGATCTTGTATCTTTAGTTCCATAGATTGATAAATCTTGGGGGAATACTCTCTTGAGCGAAGAGCTACAATAATCCGTGCGCTTGCGGTGAATCTTGGCGTGCGTTTGCGCCGCCAACACCCTCGTTATTCTATGACTTTTCTACTTTTTGGGGTACATATGGAATTTTACCATGAGTAGACAACTCCGACTTGAATTCGTCATTGCACAGACGCGCAGATCACGCCACCTTCCCTAAGCATGTCTCCATCCTTCTGCTCCACCTCCTATCTTGAATCGACAAGCTTGATTCGCCCAAGTGGGATCACGATCGCGGGCATGCAATTACTCTTCCATTACCTGGAAACAACAACACCAATAGAAAAGTGGCATTAGCTTGGCCAAGACCTGTTTAGCCCACAGGGAGACTCGACCGGAGATAGAATGCTTGATCCACCTCCGGTCGAGTCACCAGGACAACGCTTACTGGCTGACGCGCTCCTTTGAAGATAAGCGAGTCACGAGCTGACTCGCTCCATGGAAGGGGGTGAGTCACGAGCAGACTCGTTTCGCAAAAAGAGGGGCGGGTCACCGGCTGACTTGCTCCTCGAAGAGCGAAGAGTCACGGGCTGACTCGATCCTTGAAGTGGGGCAGATTACTGGCTGACTCGCTCCTCGAAGAGTGAAGAGTCATGGGCTGACTCGCTCCTTGAAGAGGGGCGAGTCACTGGCTGACTCGCTCCTAAAGAGCGACGAGTCAGCAGCGTCGACGAGAGGTGGAGTTGTAGTGGTGCACATCCCAACAGCTATGGCGGAAAGCAGTCGACAACTTCCTTGTCGGTTACGTCTGTAAGCTTGTTACAGTTGTTAAAAAACGGTTGGCGTAGTCGCGAAGGCTCTCGGCTTTCTTTTGCTTTACGTTGCCCAGGTTGTAGCCTCAGTCTAGAGGTGTGTAGCTAGCCTGGTAGTTCTTGGAGAATGCTGTGCAAAGGTCTTGCCAGTTGTCGGTATAGTTGCGTGGGAGCCCTTCGAAGCATAGCAAGGCTTCTGGTCCGAGCATAGCTGCGAAGTAGGCGGTCGCCTGGTCATTGGACCCATGTGCGACTCTAACTGCCATGTGGTACTGCTTGAGCCACAACATTTGGTTGGATTGCCTGTTGTACTTCTCGACCTGGGTTGGCTTTAACCCCTCCAAGTAAACAACTGCTCACATCCTCGAGGTGAAGGCGGCGAAGCCATCAAAGTTGTCTTCGTCGCCCTATAACCTTTCATAACGGGGCAGTCTGTCGGCTTCGACCCAGAGGCGGACTGCTGCCGTGGCATCACAGTTCTAGCTGCGGGCATGGGCGCCTGGCGTCACATGGGGCACCGAACACTTGATCGTATCGGTCATGTGCCATTAGCTTGTTAAAGGCACACTGTTCTTCGTCGCCATCCGCGTCGAGTCCACGGCGGTCGGCGGAGGGGGGGTGGGGGGCCATATTCTTCGTCGTACCTCACACGTCGCACTTTCTCAGTTGAGTCACGTGCCATGTGGAGATTCTCGAGTTCGTGCCTGAGGTCTCGAGCATAGTTCCTGATCTAGGCGCGGGGATCTCCTGATCACGAAGGGCGTCAGGACGGCGGTCATCACGGTGGTATTCCTCTAGTGGGTCAGGCCTGTTCCTGGGGTTGTGGCCATCTTCTTTCTCTTGGTCATCGTGGCCAGGGTTGTGCTAGTCGACTTCCTCATTGATGGCCTGGAGTCTGGGTTCGTTGTGGCACCACATGTTTTGGCCAGACCTGCTGTATGCGGAGTGGTTGCTACTAGAAAGTCCTGAATAACCACGCTTGGATCACCAGTATCATCTCTCGACTTGCTCTTGAGCAGCTTCAGTTGTTTACTTGCGCCTCATATCGCGAGGGTGTCTTCTACGTGTGCCAGTTCGGCTAGAGCAACGGCGACATTCGCCTGTGGGGTCCAGAAGGCTCTTTCGAACTCGGCCTTGAGGTGCCTTGGATTTACGTGTTGCTCATGGCGCCCGCGACGGTCCTGCTGACCGCCATTCTGTTTGGCCCTGACATCGTCAGCGCCATTAGGTCGTACGTTGCTTGTCCGTTGTTGCTGAGGTGGTGCTCCTCCTGGTGGTTGTTTGGTGGATGCCGCCAAGTCGAGGGCTGCTTGAGCCTCTCGTTGTTGGCGGCTGTTAAGTACCAAAATAATCACCAACATTCTCTACTAAAATGAAGGATTAACAATGCTAACACGCATATTTCCATTTGAATAATGTAGTTTTACATGTCCTTAGAGAATATTTGGTTGTATGTGATTTTCTACAAAAAATAAAGGAAAATAAAGGAGAATCCACCTCATGGATCCAAGTGACAAGTTCTCGACGAATCAGACGCCGCCACGTGTGCATCACATGGATTGAGGGGCCCACCAAGGACCAAACTGCCTCAACTCGGTGTGAACACGTGTAGACAGCACTCAGGACCTACAGGACAAACACTGTGAAAAAGCACACCACGGGTGGGCCCACCTGGGGTTCGGCCGAAGCCCAGGATCGGCTGAACAGCCTTAAGGCCAGTTCGTCCTGGCCTTCCACGTGATACTCCCTCGTGATATCCCAAGTTCAGTTCTAAGGTGCTCCAGGGAATATTCCACTCGAGATGCTACTACTTGAGGCCTATAACTATGAGGGAGGGAGCTTCAAATAAAGACAGACAACTCTAGGGCAATTCACTCTCTTTCTTAGGCTATAGGCTTAGTAGAGTAGGCTAGAGTATCTCTATTCAGGTTCTAGGTCTCCTTGGAGCTTGGGTAAGGCTATTGTATCCCTTAGTTCTAGGATGGCTTTATCTTCTTCATACAATATTTGTCTTGGTCGTGATATGA
The DNA here is from genome assembly GCA_015476505.1 of Urochloa ruziziensis. NCBI lineage: Eukaryota > Viridiplantae > Streptophyta > Magnoliopsida > Poales > Poaceae > Urochloa > Urochloa ruziziensis. The sequence goes on along the minus strand of CM027120.1, from coordinate 35,447,409 downwards.
TTGAGCTGTGTTCATGTTATTGCTATCATTATATGCTTGGCTTATATGCTTGTCTAGTAGTATACACTTGCATAGGTAGGAAAGGTACGAGTGTCCTTTATCATGTTAGACTTTGCTCTAGTTTGATTAGAGTATGGTTGTGTATCTTGCATGATCTCCATGATCAAAGCCATGGTTTAGGTTCACCAGCTATTGTTATAATAGCGGCATCGATCCAAGTCTCAGTTCTATGGAACGGTCGATGTGTTGTGACTAATGCGAGCATGGAGCTCGGGTTGGAATCAACAGTAGATTATGAGTGTTCTCTATGGTTTGGCCGGGGTAAGCTGTAGGTCGTGACAGCCCAGTTGGACCCTCTGAAATCCCCCACGTCCGGGTTCATGCTGATGTATAGCTTGTATCATCTCTAACTGGATCTGTGCAGTGTATGTGGAGTGCTTTAGAGCCTAGATGCTAACTTTTAGTCCTTTCTCTAGTCTAGATGTTCTAGAGATGATTTCAAGTGTGTGTCACGCTACTCATATCTATTTATCTTACCCCTGTCCTATGTATATGATTCTATCCAAACTATTGTTATGCTCATGCTTGCAATAGTATTCTTTGACCTACCCGTCTTCTTTTGAGAAATACAAAACCCTTGGGAATACTCATGTGTGAAGTGCTACAATGGTATATCTGTGCGCTTACGAATTCATTTGCAATTGTTAGATTACCACACAACATTTCTAGCGGTGCTACTGGGCAACTAGTAGTAACGTTAATAAACGCCAACACTCGTCCGTGCTGACGAGCCTTTTCAAGGTTACGAGCCCTTCGCTGATCTCCCATGGAGTCGGTCTCGCTGTCCTGAGTGGATTGGTCCTCAGATACAAAAACTTCACGCTGTGGGGCGTGTTGTAGTTCTCCATGTTAGCCTGGAAACTGGGTGGGTCTAGGTGGGTTTTCAGATTGGATCTAAACTGGCGGCGTACATAGGTGGTCCGAGTACACGGCTGGGGCGTTCTTTAAGCCGTGCAGAAATCGCGTCGGTAAGCCGCGGAGCGCTTCCTCCGACATGGCGATGCACTCGGAGAGAATGTTCTGCATGGAATCCAACCTGGCGACGATCTCGTTGGGTGTTGGTAGCCTGCATCGTCGTAGTAGGTCTGGGATCCTGTCCCGTAGAGTAAGCACACCTAGTCGGTGGAACAGTGGGATAACAATCCGAGGTCGTGCCTCTAGATTTTCAGCATCAAATCCGATCAGATTTGACGGCGCGTCGAGCGTCGTGTTGGCTGCGGAGTTATCGACCAAGTCTGAGTCGAAGGTGTCACTATTGTGTATCTTCGTGAAAATGTTGATCCCGTGAGATTCTTTGGGATCCGTTCGAGGTTCTTGGGAAGACAATGTCACGCGAAGGGGCTGCCATCGAGCTAGCTGTAGATGCTCCGCGATCTCCACTACTTGGCACGCCAACTGTAGGACTCTATGACCGGCAATCCACTAGGGGGTACCCAAGTGGTATATTTGTAGGCAGGGGTGATCGCAAAGCTAGGGAGCTCGAGGTAACACAGGAGATGCAAGGTTTATACAGGTTCAGGCAGCCCAGATGCACAAACCCTATGTCCTGTGTTCGCCGTGGTGTCTTTGTTATGTGTCCGACAATGTTGCGTGAGCAATGGCGACTTTGTGGTGGTTACAATGGGCGAAGGGTAATAGATGCGCTCGGGGGAGGGGGGGGGGGGATGAACTAGGCTGCCTTATATAGGCTGACGACCTAGGGTTACAAGTCGGTTGAGATCTAATCCTACCGGCTTACAACTTGGAAAGCAATCCGAGTCGGTTACAACATAATCTACCAGATATCCAAGCGTGATCCACCAGCTGGGTTGCTCGTATCTGCAGGATCTGAGTATCACGTCGCACGCCTTGCGGGCCAAGTCTTTGTAGTCTTGTACACCAAGTCATGGGCGTTATGTGAATCGGCCCATGGCTCGGCCCACATTGCTGCCATACGTGTGTCCAGGCCGACTAACATCCTCGTTAGTGAGGGGCGAGGGGTACCCATATCCCACAGTCAAATAATCTCAAGGACAAGTGGAACTACATTTCTCAAAATCAAATATGCGTGTAGGAAATGCTCGTCCTCCTTTATTCTACTACCTAGTTCTCCTTTATTGTACTACCAACTAGCATTTCCTATAAACCAAATATGCGTGTAGAAAATGCTAGTTCTCCTTTATTCTACTACCGCTTGCGACACGCACTGAAGGAATGGAACACCAAGATAGACACTACTTTGAAGAAGATGGGCTTTAAGCAAACCCCGCATGAGTCGGATGTCTACCGATGGGGCTAGGGCGGAAGTGCCCTACTGGTGGGCGTCTATGTCGACGACCTTGTCATCACCTGCTTCAAGGAAGTGGAGATGGAGGCATTCAAGAAGAAGATGATGGTTGCCTTCTAGATGAGTGACCTGGGGCCTATCACCTTCTACCTAGGGATTGAGGTGCAGTGCAACAGGATGACACAGGCATCACTCTATGATTGACCGCCCTACGCCAAGTGCATCGAGTGAGCTGGCAGGGCTCACTGACTGCACCCCTGTTCTTACTCTGATGGAGGAGATGCTGAAGCTGAGTCGTGACAGCCGTGCTGAGGAGGTGGACGCAACACTCTATCGACACCTTTTGGGGAGCCTTAGCTACCTAGCCCACACGAGGCCGGACCTGGCATCCTTCGTCGGCTACATCAGACGGTTGATGCAGCAAACGATGATGGAACACCATGTATTGAAGAATGAAATGATATATCTTGCCAGAAATATCAAGCCACAAAACCCAGGGGCACAAACTCTAAATTTTGGGGATAATGGTCAAATAAATGATCGGATATAAGGTCTAAAAGACCTGCGACACAGGAGCACCTAATTCTATAGAAAAGGAAAGATGTTGGGAGAGACCGGACCCAAACGCTTCCAAACTCAGAGCAAAAGGCACTCTAACCTTAGCCTAGACTCTAGCTTAGATACCGGGAATAGAGCTCGCTTTGACGGCTAGAACGGGTGAACCTCAGAACGGGGTGAGAGGGGGGGTACTCCGGGCTTAGCACTACTGTTATGAGTACACCCGAACGTGGTGGACTACGAAGGATGGAAAGGGCTGTCACCACCTACCGCCTGCCACTGCAGTTCCGTGGGGTGCAACACACTTCCTAGTTAATCAACAAGCCAGACACCACGTCGGCACTCGATGATTAAGATTATGAGTGTTCTCCATGGTTTGACCGGGGTAAGCTGTAGGTGGTGACAGTCCAGTTGGACCCTCTGAAATCCCCCACGTCTGGGTTCATGCTGATGTATAGCTTGTATCATCTCTAACTGGATCTGTGCAGTGTATGTGGAGTGCTTTAGAGCCTAGATGCTAACTTTTAGTCCTTTCTCTAGTCTAGATGTTCTAGAGATGATTTCAAGTGTGTGTCACGCTACTCATATCTATTTATCTTACCCCTGTCCTATGTATATGATTCTATCCAAACTATTGTTATGCTCATGCTTGCAATAGTATTCTTTGACCTACCCGTCTTCTTTTGAGAAATACAAAACGCTTGGGAGTACTCATGTGTGAAGTGCTACAATGGTATATCTGTGCGCTTACGAATTCATTTGCAATTGTTAGATTACCACACAACATTTCTAGCGGTGCTACTGGGCAACTAGTAGTAACGTTAATAAACGCCAACACTCGTCCGTGCTGACGAGCCTTTTCAAGGTTACGAGCCCTTCGCTGATCTCCCATGGAGTCGGTCTCGCTGTCCTGAGTGGATTGGTCCTCAGATACAAAAACTTCACGCTGTGGGGCGTGTTGTAGTTCTCCATGTTAGCCTGGAAACTGGGTGGGTCTAGGTGGGTTTTCAGATTGGATCTAAACTGGCGGCGTACATAGCTGGTCCGAGTACACGGCTGGAGCGCTCTTTAAGCCGTGCAGAAATCGCGTCGGTAAGCCGCGGAGCGCTTCCTCCGACATGGCGATGCACTCGGAGAGAATGTTCTGCATGGAATCCAACGTGGCGACGATCTCGTTGGGTGCTGGTAGCCTGCATCGTCGTAGTAGGTCTGGGATCCTGTCCCATAGAGTAAGCACACCTAGTCGGTGGAACAGTGGGATAACAATCCGAGGTCGTGCCTCTAGATTTTCAGCATCAAATCCGATCGGATCTGACGGCACGTCGAGCGTCGTGTTGGCTGTGGAGTTATCGACCAAGTCCGAGTCGAAGGTGTCACTACTGTGTATCTTCGTGAAAATGTTGATCCTCTGAGATTCTCTAGGATCCGTTCGAGGTTCTTGGGAAGACAATGTCACGCGAAGGGGTTGCCATCGAGCTAGCTGTAGATGCTCCGCGATCTTCCCTACTTGGCACGCCAACTATAGGACTCTATGACCGGCAATCCACTAGGGGGTACCCAAGTGGTATATTTGCAGGCAGGGGTGATCGCAAAGCTAGGGAGCTCGAGGTAACACAGGAGACGCAAGGTTTATACAGGTTCAGGCAGCCCAGATGCACAAACCCTATGTCATGTGTTCACCGTGGTGTCTTTGTTATGTGCCCGACAATGTTGCGTGAGCAATGGCGACTTTGTGGTGGTTACAATGGGCAAAGGGTGATAGATGCCCTCGGGGGGGATGAACTAGGCTGCCTTATATAGGCTGACGACCTAGGGTTACAAGTCGGTTGAGATCTAATCCTACCGGCTTACAACTTGGAAAGCAATCTGAGTCGGTTACAACATAATCTACCAGATATTCAAGCGTGATCCACCAGTTGGGTTGCGCGTATCTGCAGGATCCGAGTATCACGTCGCACGCCTTGCGTGCCAAGTCTTTGTTGTCTTGTACACCAAGTCATGGGCGTTATGTGAATCGGCCCATGGGTCGGCCCACATTGCTACCATACGTGTGTCCAGGCTGACTAACATCCTCGTTAGTGAGGGGCGAGGGGTACCCATATCCCACCGTAAAATAATCTCAAGGACAAGTGGAACTACATTTCTCAAAATCAAATATTCGTGTAGGAAATGCTCGTCCTCCTTTATTCTACTACCTAGTTCTCCGTTATTGTACTACCAACTAGCATTGCTGTGATAATCTAGACGTTTAATTAACCTAACCACCTGCTAAACCTTTTGTCTTAGCCTAATTAGGTTTAATTTGGCCCCACCTAGATTTTCACTGAAGGAATCCTACCAAAAATTCCCTTGCACCTCGGTGAACTTTTGACCTTTCTCAGTTGGCATGGTTCGAATTCGAAATTTCACTTAAGAACTTGAAAATCGACCAATACAAAAGTTGTTCAGTTTTTAACGGAACACATTTTTGTCAATTGGCTCATTTCGATATTTTGAGTGGAAGATGCCTTAAAACTCAGTTGAAGTCAGTCAAGCTCCAGAAGTTCACCCTGGCCGGCACCCGAGTTCACGCTGTCTTCGTCACGCGTTCAAGACAAAACCGTGCAGTTTTCGTATGGTCACCCTTTGTGAAAGTTGTAGCCTGTACTGAGGGACCCGACTTTTGTTTTTGGAGATTTTGAAGTTCAGTTCAAGTTTTTGGAGAAAAACGCACTTGAAAGGATGCCCGACAACTGTTCGTTCAAATGTTGTCGCAAAAGTTCACGGTCGCGTTCACCCCGATCTCGCGTGCCACGCGGCGCCCAGCCCCTGCATGCACGCCAAGGACCCCTGGCAAGCGGGCAACAGCACGGCGTGGCCCCAGCTGCGTGCCCAACCCCGCGCCTCGCCCTGTCCCCTTGTCCCCCGTCCACAGCCACGTCCGCCACGTGCACGCCGGCCGTTCGCCACCGCCGCTCCCTGCTTCCCCGCCTCCGACCGCTGCCTTGGACAGCAAGGGACCAAGCCTTACGTGCTAAGCTTCTCCCCTCCCTTAGCCGCCTATAAAACCACCAAGCCCGAGCTCCATTGTCGCCCCTCCCTGCTCCTTCATTCCGCCGCCAGGCCGCCAGCACCCAACCTCTTTCGGCCTCCCCCGTCGCGATCTGGGAGCACCATTGCCTTCCCTTGGTGCTACTCCACCTCCCCAACCCCTCGGCCCTCGACCAGCGCCGCTCCCCTCACCGGCATTGGGGCAGCAGCAGCCGCCTCCGCCCCTTCCACGGCGCCCCCTCCTCCGGCCTCCTCCAACCCCGATCTCTACATCAAACCGGCCTATGGTGAGCCCCTCTCCACCCCTAGCACCTTCCCCAGGCGAATCGACCCCTCCCTTGGCTGGAATCAAAGATTCAGATCGCCCCCCCCCCCCCATCCAAGGACCACGTGATTAGAATTCGAGGAAGTCCAGGGTTCCTGGTGTAAATCGCAGGGACCTGTTCGTAAGGTTTTAGATAAGTTTCCAGGGGCCAATCTAAAATCTGGGACTTTTGTCTAGATCCAAAATCTGTGAACTTCTAAAATAGATTAAAAATCACAGAAAAATCAGAAAAATGCAAACTGAATTTTGTTGAACTCCTGGTGATGAGTCTACCTTTTCTAGAAAGCATGTATAGGTGTTTCCTGCTTCGTTTTGGAAATAGTTTCAAATTTGTTCAAACTCTAATTTGTGCACAGTTTGATATCTACAGCTTGGTTTGCGTTGATCTTTTAGTATGTTGTTTTTAGTGTCATGCTTAGGTTCCTGTAAAAAGATGGCACTAACTTGCACACAATATTTTGAGTTATAAATTAATCTTATTGTCTATGGACAGTTTGATCAATGAATTGTATTAATTAATCTGTCCGACAAATGAACCTAATCTTTTTGCAGTGGCTTGAGAACATCCTGGTGTGCTTGTGGTAAAAAGTAGAGCTTAGTTTAACCTTGCTAAAATGCTTTTAGATAATTAAAATCATGCTCGGCTGAATTAAGCAGCTGAAAACCAAACTAATTTTACAGAGAGATCCTGTGATCTTTTTAAGCTAATGTTTGACATGGTAGATTATCTCAGTTAGTTATAGCTCTGGTAATTTTGTTAGGAATTATTTCCGTTAGTGTGAATTTTTAAGGATTAAGCATGCTTTTAGTGTGTCAAAATTGTTTGTTTTATCATGATTGTTGTGCTTATCCTTTTGGACTGATTTTTGTCAGCAAATCTAATAACCAACAGAGAGCATACTGTTATTTTCTCACATTAAAAGCATACACCAAACTACCAAAATAAATAGTTGAAGTTGCAACGCTTAAAAGGCTAAATAAAAATAAGTCACCCCTTTAAGCAAATTAAATGAGTTAAACACACCCCCTCGCACACCCTTGTTGTTCTGTGTTGAAGTCAAGTTAAATAATTTTAGATGTGTACACAATGACCATCAATAAACCCCAACTACTTTAATGAGCAACTACAGACTAGAGTAAAGAAAGGGAAGGTCAGACAAAAATTGTCCAGGTGAATGTGTCACTCAATACACCCCGGGTCTATCATTGTGCAATGATGATGGCTCGATATAAGATAATCTCTTATGCATGTGCATTCGTGTAGATCAAGTTCTCGCCGACGGCGACTACGAACTCGTGCCGACAAGAGGAGAAGGACAAACTTCCGGTGACGTGAACGTGATCCAAGTCGAGCAAGACCCGAACCCAGCTTCGGAGGATACTCAGACTAACCTAGTGCCCGAAGGCAAGCCCCGGAGCATAACCTATGTTTCTAAACTTTGCAACTATGTTTGTTTATGCTTGTGCATTTACGTTTCAGGAATTGGATTGAAACCTTAGTTGCATGATCCTAGGTACCCACGCCTTGTAATACAAGTAATGACAGGTCGATAGTTGCCATGCTTTAAGGACACGGTAAAAGTTGAGTGATTTCCTGTCACTCGTGAGAACATAGGAATCTCCTGCTTTACTTATGTTGGAATCATAAGGAATAACGGGCGGGAATTTTTGTCATGTAGATGCCCCGTCCGTGTAGAGAAAAAGTTGACTAAGGTCGAGTGGTACGGTACCTATGGTTAAGTGTTTGAACGTACTAAGCGCTTGTCGATTCTATGGGGTCGGTAAGTTTAGTACCTGACTGAACCGGTGCGAGACCTTTCGTTCTGCTCTCTCTGGGACTAACCTCCCCATGTTCAGATGTGGTTACAAGTGAGCGTAAGTGTTAGGCTTTGGCCGGGCTTAGACACTTGTATCCAAGGGAAGTGGACCCGGAAACGCGTCGGGGGTCGATGGGAACTACCTGGTAGTGCTAGCCTTTGGCTGAGTGCGATGATCCGAGTGCTTGGGTCCACCTTGCAAGGTTAAGAAATCGGTTCGAACTGTCTGTTTCTCGCAGCTAATGAGACTACTTAACCTAGCTGTCGTATTGAGTAAGAAAGTGGAACATGACGATGATGATAAACTTGATGCTTGCTTAATTGCTTGCTCTACATGCTTGTTTAGATTAGTTGCTTATCTAGAATGGTTAACTCAAACTAGAACTTGATGCTAAAATATTGAAAGTAAGGACCCACTCTTAGTCGCTCTTTGGCAAAACAAACCCACCAGCCAAAAGCCTTGCATGTCTAGGAGTCGGTGATGTAGTTTTCACCCGACGGGTAAGTCTTGCTGAGTATTAGTATACTCAGCCTTGCTTGTTGAATTGTTTTCAGGTAGTGCTCTCGAGGAGATGGTTGCAGGTCTTACCTGGCCAACCACCCTTCCTCCGGCTGGACTGTTGTTTGGGACGAGGATGTTTCCGAGTGATGTCACGACGGCTTCACGTGATGTCACGGTTATTTCGAATAATTAGTTGTTTCCGCTGCTTTGCAAAACTCTGAGACACCGTTACTTCATGCATTTGAACTATTTGTAATAAAGTACCTCAATTGGGACCTTTTAATTAATTGTGGATTGTTGTAATCTCTGGGACTCACCTTCGAGTGAGTATCTGCATGACTCGCTTCGATCGAGGTAATTGTTCATGGTTGTATCGGGCTTGACCCGACAGACCGACACTTTAATCTGTTTTAATTGCATGATGACCAATGGAAGGTTAACACACTTAAGCCGGATTAATTTGAGCGGTTCTGCCACAGCTGGTACCAGAGCGAAAAGTTGTGCGCCAGAGGTTCACACGGTTCCATTACACTTGTTTTGCAATAAAAACCTGACCAACTAGTGCTTACGAAAACTCGTTGGATCGCTAAGGATTTACATAGACCGTGAAGCCCTAGAGGGAATTTCGGGTTGTTTCAGGTGGCTAGCTAATTATGGTATATTTGACTAACTTGCCCAGCACACCTTGCCCACGTGTTTTATACGTGCGCTGGTTTCCGTGCCCCGCGTGCACGAAGGGTGATAGGATATCCATTCCAGGGAACCTATCATTACGGTTGTGTATGAGTCGCCACATGTTTCATATGTGAGCAAGGTCTTGATGGTGTGGTTCTAATTCAAATGAGCCTATCATCCTGGTTGTTCGCCATGTTCGAGACATGTGCATGATGCCGCATCATGAGTTATGCGAAGGGTTGTGTGCTCTATTCAAAAGGGGCGTACGACCTAGACTAGATGCACTGTCCATGCAGTGTTGAACGCATAGATTCCGTTTTTATAAATGAACGGTAATGAATGGGGACGCTTCCGTGACGTGCTGGCACGGAAGGTTCATGTTTTCATGCAGGTACACTAACCTCGGTTCGATAAGCCGCGAATAGTTTTGTGACGACTAGCTATTACAGGGAGAGACGTATATTGTGCCTCGCCACCGGCAACTAACTACCTACACCAAGACTTCTTGGTATTTGTGAGAACGTTTTAGCTCTTTTTGCATCATGTTAACAGCTATAAAAATTGTTAAAGATAACTTGAAGCAAAAGGAATAATAATCTTGGTTCTCACAAAAACATCGCCAAATCTGTCCAATCTGCATGCTTCTGCTGGTCCGAATTTTTCGTGTCATTAAAGCATCCCGGTTGTAAATCCATCTTAAGTAAAAGTTGTTCATAACTTAACAACCAAGCTTCTGTAAAAATTTCAAGATTTTTGGTTAAGTAAAACTTGAGTTATGCTGAAAATCAAGTGTTAGCTGTTTGCTGAAAAGTCTGGGTTGATAGCAGGGTAGTACTTGAGCTTTCCAACCACCTTAGAGCCAAAACCAGTTGAACCTTTGACTACCGAAGTTGTGAGTAATTTCACCAGAAAGCTACTCGCGAAAGTTCAGCTCTATTGAGCTAGTATGTCGAGAGATACAGAGATTTTTGTGATCCTCAGCCATTCGGAAATCAGCAAAAGCAGAGAGGCAAACATTGAATGTTTTGACCTTGTTAAAGTTTGAATCTAGTCCTGAGCTGAATACCAAAGTTATAGGAAATTTCAGAATGTTGATGCTCACGAAATTTCAAGCCCAACTGACAAGTATAACAAGAGTTATGACCAAATTGGTAACCCTCGGTCATAACAAAACAGCATGGACAGAGACGCGAATTTTGAATTTTTCGACCTAGCTAGAGTTTGAATCTGATCTTGAGCTAATTATAGAAGTTGGAGCTCATTAAATTTCCTAGCTACTGACAAAAATTAAATGCTTTGGACGTCCGACCACGGAGATATGAATTTTCTCCTCCGACAGCATTGCTGTTCGGAATTTCTGCAATGAGCTTCGTATCGTTTTCGCGCATGATTGCCTTGTCTTACCTTGTAAACAAGTTTAAGAATCATGTGATTTAACGCTAAAGTTCGCAACTTCAGATGGTGGAAGGAACACGCCTCAATCCACCTAATTCCGGGCAATCCAGTGGCAGCCAAGACCCACCTCGGAACCCGATGGAGGCGTTCGTCGCCACAACGACCAAGTTGCTGCGGCAATTTACCCATGGACAGCAGCGCCAGCATCATGATGGAGACAACTGCCGATTCGCCTGATACAGCAGACTATCAAGCTTTTCTAGCCACTCAGCCTCCTTTATTCGAACCGACAGAAGAGCCCTTAGGTGCGGATGCCTGGATTCGCATCATCGAGTCTAAGTTCTCAGTACTTTCCCTACCATGCTCAGAGGAGAATAAGTCCAAATATGCAGCTCAACAGCTCCGAGGCCAGTATTCATTTGGTGGGAACATTATCTTGCTATGCTTCCAGCCGGTCAAGTGGTGAGTTGGACAGAATTTAAGACAGCATTCAAGGCTCATCATATTCCAGAGGGATTGATAGAAAGGAAGTTGAATGAGTATCTGTCACTAACTCAGGGCACGCGCACTGCACTCCAATATTCTCAAGTTTTCAACAACTTATGTCTATACGCTGGTTATCATGCTGACAGTGACGCCAAAAAGATGGACCATTTCCGATGAGGTCTCAACCCCAAGCTCAAGGAACGCTTGAATCCCGTCAAAACAACCAGCTACGATGAGTTAGTGAGCTTGGCAATCTCGCAGGAGGATTGTATTATGGCTGTTCGTGCAGAAAGAAGAGGAAGGCCCTCGCTATACCAGCTAGTGCCTCAAATTTAAAGTTTCGGAAAATCCAGAATGAGCCACCTAAGGTTTCACAAGAGATCCCGCAACCTGAACATTGGGTGATCAGGCCACTTCCGCAGCAAAATGCTCCCCGTTCCCCTGATTTTCAGCCACAAGATTCAAGACCTAATGCTCAACAGCTAGCCCAATCTAGCAATGGTAATCATTGTTATGTTCATGGAAGTCCTAGCCACTTTGCTAGAAAAGGTCCTCAAAAACGACCCAAGGATCATAAGCAAAGCTCCAATCAGAACAAGAGCAAGAAGCAAACGGTCCAAGTCAAGAAGGGAAGGATTAATTTTACAACTCTCGCCGATCTCCCGGAAGGTGCACCACTAATGATGGGGACTTTTCGTATCCATAACCGACCAGCAGTTATACTGTTTGATTCTGGGGCATCACACAGCTTCATCAGTACCAAGTTCCTAAGTGGATGCAATATGAAGCCCCATACTACTAAAGGGTTATACAAGATTTCAACACCTGGTGGCAAGATTGATTCCAAGTCAATAACCCCACTTGTGCCACTCCAGTTGGGCAGTAAACTCTTCAAAACCAACCTAATTGTTTTGGGACTTGAAGGCATAGACGTTATTTTGGGGACAAATTGGATGACTCAGCATGCAGTCACATTGGATATTGCAACACGAGCCATCGAGATAAATTCCCCGACACATGGTGCATCCACCCTTTACTTGCCATCTCAAGAGTGCACTAGCTCTTGTGCTTTCCTGACAGTAGGGTCACAAATGGAAGATATTCCTGTGGTATGTGATTATCCAGATGTTTTCCCCGACGACTTACCTGGTATGCCCCCAGATAGGGAAGTCGAGTTCGTTATTGAACTTCAGCCTGGTACTGCCCCCATATCAAAACGACCTTATCGGATGTCGCCTATGGAACTAGCCGAGCTGAAGACACAATTGCAAGAGCTCCTTGACAAAGGATTTATTCAACCAAGCACTTCACCTTTGGGATATCCAGCCCTTTTTGCTAAGAAAAAGGACAAGAGTTTAAGGTTATGTGTGGATTACCGACCTCTCAACGCGGTGACAATCAAGAACAAATATCCACTGCCACGCATCGACATTCTCTTTGATCAGTTGGCCGGTGCTAGAGTTTTCTCTAAGATTGATCTTCGATCCGGTTACCATCAGATTAAGATCCGGCCATGTGACATTCCAAAGACCTGCCTTCTCGACGAGATATGGTCTATATGAGTACTTGGTCATGTCTTTTGGGCTCACAAATGCACCCGCTTATTTCATGTACCTCATGAATTCGGTCTTCATGCCCTATCTTGACAAATTCGTCGTGGTCTTCATTGACGACATACTCATATACTCCAAGAATGAAGAGGAACACGCAGATTATCTTCGCATTGTTCTGCAAACAGTTAGAAACCACCAGCTTTATGCCAAGTTTTCTAAGTGTGAATTTTGGTTAGATAGTGTGAAGTTCTTGGGACACACTATCTCAAAGGAAGGAATATCCGTTGACCCGGGAAAAGTTCAAGAAGTTATGGATTGGAAACCCCCAGCTTCAGTTCATCAGATCCGTAGTTTCCTTGGTCTTGCTGGTTATTATCGTCAATTTATTCTAGACTTCTCCAAGATAGCTAAACCAATGACAGAGTTACTCAAGAAAGGAGCTAAGTTTAAGTGGGACGAGAAATGTGAGAAAGCTTTCCACACCCTGAGACAACTCCTCACTTCCGCACCCGTTCTGGCACAGCCTGATAACACCAAGCCGTATGAGATCCACTACGATGCTTCAGGCACGGGGTTAGGTTGTGTTCTCATGCAAGATAACAGGGTCATTGCTTATGCTTCGCGAGCACTCTGTCCACATGAGTTGAATTACCCTACCCATGATCTCGAGTTAGCAGCCGTGATCCATGCCCTAAAAATTTGGAGACACCATCTCATGGGCGCACATTGTAAGATCTACACAGATCATAAAAGTCCCAAATATATTCTTACCCAATCAGATCTGAATATGAGGCAGAGAAGATGGTTGGAATTAGTCAAGGATTATGACTTGGAAATACTCTATCATCCTGGGAAAGCCAATGTCGTAGCCGATGCTTTAAGTCGGAAAGCACATTGCAATTGTCTCGCCGTCGAAACCTACAATCAGACCTTATGTGCAGAGATGAGGAAACTCAATTTGGAAATCGTTCCTCATGGCTCATTGAATCACATTTCTTTAGAACCAACTCTCTACGACAAGATAGCTACCGCCCAATCTCAGGATAAATGCATTAAGATCATCAAAGAAAAACTTTCTGAAGGGGATGAGAAGTATCGTTGTTTCAGATTGGATCAGAAAGAGGTAGTATATTTTGGGGAACGTTTAGTAGTACCCAAGAACCCGGAACATCGAAAGGAAATTTTAGATGAGGCTCACCTCTTTAAATTATCTATTCACCCTGGTAGCAGCAAGATGTATCAGGATCTAAGGTAGAACTTTTGGTGGACAAGAATGAAGAGGGATATTGCCGCATATGTTTCAGAATGCGATACTTGCCAGAGAATTAAGGCCAGTCACCTTAAGGTAGCTGGAATGCTACAACCTCTTCCAATACCTTCATGGAAATGGGAGGACATAAGCATGGATTTCATTGTTGGATTACCGCTCACTTCCCAAAAGCACGATTCTATATGGGTTATTGTTGATCGGCTCACCAAGACCGCCCATTTTATTCCAGTCAGGACCTCTTACCGAGCCGATCAATACGCAGATATTTACTTTGAAACTATCGTCCGTCTACACGGTGTACCCAAGACTATCATATCTGACAGAGGCTCACAATTTATGGCTCGTTTTTGGGAACGGCTACATGAATCTTTAGGAACCAAGTTAATCCGCAGTTCCGCATACCACCCGCAAACAGACGGTCAGACCGAAAGGGTTAATCAGATAGTTGAAGATATGTTAAGAGCTTGTGTCATACACTATGACAAGAATTGGGACAAGTGTTTACCACTCGCTGAGTTTTCTTACAACAATAGCTACCAAGCTAGCTTGAAGATGGCACCTTTCGAGGCACTATATGGTAGGAGATGCCGAACCCCGTTAAGTTGGTCACAGTCAGGTGAGAGGCAAATCTTGGGAACCGACCTAGTGGCAGAGGCGGAAGAGAAAGTAAGTGTGATTCAGGCCAACCTCAAAGCAGCCCAATCTAGGCAGAAAAGTTACTTTGACAAGAGAAAGAAACCTCTACAGTTTTACGTCGGAGATCACGTCTACCTTAAAGTCTCACCGACTAAAGGAGTGCAAAGGTTTGGAGTGAAAGGGAAGTTAGCCCCACGGTACATTGGCCCCTACGAGATTATAGAAGCTTGTGGACCTGTAGCTTACCGAGTACAGTTTCCTAAGAGACTCTCAGCTGTTCACGATGTTTTCCACGTATCCCAACTCAAGAAATGTGTTCGACTTCCGGAAGTTGAGATTGTTGACCAAGACTTGGCATGGGTAGAACCTGACTTGGCTCTGGTAGAGCACCCTTTAAGGATTCTCAATCGCAAGGAAAGAGGAACTAGACGGAAGATCATTAAAATGTACAAGATACAGTGGAATCATCACACAGAAGAAGAGGCAACATGGAAAACGGAGGATTATCTGAACACCCAGTTTCCGGGTTTTCTTACTGCTACATGATCGTAAGCACTCTTGCACCACACAAGTTCTTTTTACACTTGAATCTCGGGTCGAGATTCTATTTAAGGGGGGTAGGCTGTGACAATCTAGGTGTTTAATTAACCTAACCACCTGCTAAACCTTTTGTCTTAGCCTAATTAGGTTTAATTTGGCCCCACCTAGATTTTCACTTAAGGAATCCTACCAAAAATTCCCTTGCACCTCGGTGAACTTTTGACCTTTCTCGGTTGGCATGGTTCGAATTCGAAATTTCACTTAAGAACTTGAAAATCGACCAATACAAAAGTTGTTCGGTTTTTAACGGGACACATTTTTGTCAATTGGCTCGTTTCAAGATTTTGAGTGGAAGATGCCTTAAAACTCAGTTGAAATCAGTCAAGCTCCAGAAGTTCACCCTGGCCGGCACCCGAGTTCACGCTGTCTTCGTCGCGCGTTCAAGACAAAACCGTGCAGTTTTCGTATGGTCACCCTTTGTGAAACTTGTAGCCTGTACTGAGGGACACGACTTTTGTTTTTGGAGATTTGAAGTTCAGTTCAAGTTTTTGGAGAAAAACGCACTTGAAAGGACGCCCGACAACTGTTCGTTCAAATGTCATCGCAGAAGTTCACGGTCACGTTCACCCCGATCTCGCGTGCCACGCGGTGCCCAGCCCCTGCACGCACGCCAAGGACCCCTGGCAAGCGAGCGACAGCACGGCGTGGCCCCAGCTGCGTGCCCAACCCCTCGCCTCGCCCTGTCCCCTTGTCCCCCGTCCACAGCCACGTCCGCCACGTGCACGCCGGCCGTTCGCCACCGCCGCTCCCTCTTTCCCCGCCTCCGACCGCTGCCTTGGACAGCAAGGGACCAAGCCTTACGCGCTAAGCTTCTCCCCTCCCTCGGCCGCCTATAAAACCCCCAAGCCCGAGCTCCATTGTCGCCCCTCCCTGCTCCTTCGTTCCGCCGCCAGGCCGCCAGCACCCAACCTCTTCTGGCCTCCCCCGTCGCGATATGGGAGCACCATTGCCTTCCCCTGGTGCTACTCCACCTCCCCAACCCCTCGGCCCTCGACCAGTGCCGCTCCCCTCGCCGGCATTGGGTCAATAGCGGCCGCCTCCGCCCCTTCCACGGCGCCCCCTCCTCCAGCCTCCTCCGACCCCGATCTCTACATCAAACCAGCCTATGGTGAGCCCCTCTCCACCCCTAGCACCTTCCCCAGGCAAATCGACCCCTCCCTTGGCTGGAATCAAAGATTCAGATCGCCCCCCCCCCCCCATCCAAGGACCACGTGATTAGAATTAGAGGAAGTCCAGGGTTCCTGGTGTAAATCGCAGGGACCTGTTCGTAAGGTTTTAGAAAGTTTCCAGGGGCCAATCTGAAATCTGCGACTTTTATCTAGATCCAAAATCTGTGAACTTCTAAAATAGATTAAAAATCACAGAAAAATCGGAAAAATGCAAACTCAATTTTTTGAACTCCAAATGATGAGTTCTACCTTTTCTAGAAAGCATGTATAGGAGTTTTCTGCTTCGTTTTTGAAATAGATTCAAATCTGTTCAAACACTAATTTGTGCACAGTTTGATATCTACAGCTTGGTTTGCGTTGATCTTTTAGTATGTTGTTTTTACTATCATGATTAGGTTTCTGTAAAAAGATGGAACTAACGTGCACAAAATATTTTGAGTTATAAATTAATCTTGATGTCTGTGCACAGTTTGAGCTACGAATTTTATTAATTAATCTGTTCAACAAATGAACCTAATCTTTTTGCAGTGGCTTGACAACATCTTGGTGTGCTTGTGGTAAAAAGTAGAGCTTAGTTTAACCTTGCTAATATGCGTTTAGGATAATTAACATCATGCTTGGCTGAATTAAGCAGCTGAAAACCAAACTAATTTTACAGAGAGATCCTGTGATCTTTTTAAGCTAATGTTTGGCATGGTAGCTTATCTCAGTTAGTTATAGCTCTGGTAATTTTGTTAGGAATTATTTCTGTTAGTGTGAATTTTTAAGGATTAAGCATGCTTTTAGTGTGTCAAACTTGTTTGTTTTATCATGATTGTTGTGCTTATCCTTTTGGACTGCTTTTTGGTCAGCAAATCTAATAACCAACAGAGAGCATACTGTAATTTTCTCACATTAAAAGCATACACCAAACTACCAGAATAAATAGTTGAAGTTGCATCGCTTAAAAGGCTAAATAAAAATAAGTCACCCCTTTAAGCAAATTAAATGAGTTAAACACACCCCCTCGCACACCCTTGCTGTTCTGTGTTGAAGTCAAGTTAAATAATTTTAGATGTGTACACAATCACCATCAACAAACCCCAAGTACTTTAATGAGCAACTACAGACTTAAGTAAAGAAAGGGAAGGTCAGACAAAAATTGTCCAGGTGAATGTGTCACTCAATACACCCCGGGTCTATCATTGTGCAATGATGATGGCTCGATATAAGATCATCTCTTATGCATGTGCATTCGTGTAGATCAAGTTCTCACCGACGACGACTACGAACTCGTGCCGACAGGAGGAGAAGGACAAACTTCCGGTGACGTGAACGTGATCCAAATCGAGCAAGACCCGAACCCAGCTTCGGAGCATCCTCAGACTAACCTAGTGCCCGAAGGCAAGCCCCGGAGCATAACCTATGTTTCTAAACTTTGCAACTATGTTTGTTTATGCTTGTGCATTTACGTTTCAGGAATTGAATTGAAACCTTAGTTGCATGATCCTAGGTACCCATGCCTTGTAATACTAGTAATGACAGGTCGATAGTTGCCATGATTTAAGGACACGGTAAAAGTCGAGTGATTTCCTGTCACTTGCGAGAACATAGGAATCTCCTGCTTTACTTATGTTGGAATCATAAGGAATAACGGGCAGGAATTTTTGTCATGTAGATGCCCCGTCTGTGTAGAGAAAAAGTTGACTAAGGTCGAGTGGTACTGTACCTATGGTTAAGTTTTTGAACGTACTAAGCGCTTGTCGATTCTATGGGGTCGGTAAGTTTAGTACCTAACTGAACCAGTGCAAGACCTTTCGTTCTGCTCTCTCTGGGACTAACCTCCCCATGTTCAGATGTGGTTACAAGTGAGCTTAGACACTTGTATCCAAGGGAAGTGGACCCAGAAACGCGTCGGGGATCGATGGGAACTACCTGGTAGCGCTACCGGGTACCTTATGAGCAAGCCTGGCAGCCCACCAAAAGGGGGCGGCCCAGCCCACCGTTCTGGACCTGATGACGTGCGGGACATGTGGCAGAACCGCTCAGATTAATCTGGCTTAGCGTGCTAAACATCGCATTAGACGCGATTAGACACTTAGCCGAACTAAGGTGACAGTCTGTCGGGTCACGCCCGATGCAACCACGCACAGTTACCGAGATCGAAACGAGTCGTGCATTTACTCCCTCGAAGGAGAGTACCAGAGATTACAACAATCCACAGATAATTTAAACAGGTCCCACTTCGGTACTTTATTACAAATTCAGTTCATGCATAAAGTAAAGATAATTCAGAGTTTTTAAAAGCAGCGGAAAGAACTATTATTCGGAAAGGTAGTGACATCACGTGAAGCCGTCGTGACATCACTCAGAAGCATCCTCGTCCCAGACAACGGTCCAACCCGGAGGAAGGGTGGTCGGCCAGGTAAGACCGGCTACCATCTCCTCAAGAGTACTACCTGAAAACAGTCAACAAAGCAAGGCTGAGTATACTAATACTCAGCAAGACTTACCCGTCAGGTGAGAACTACGTCACCGACTCCTAGACATGCAAGGCTTTTGGCTGGTGGGTTTGTTTTGCCAAAGAGCGGCTAAGAGTGGGTCCTTGCTTTCAATCTTTTAGCATCAAGTTCTAGTTCGAATTAACCATTCTAGGTAAGCACCTGATTCTAATCAAGCATGTTGAGCAAGAAATTGAGAAAGCATCAAGTTTGTCATCCACGTTATGTTCCACTTTCTTACTCAATGCGGTAGCGGGGTTAAGTAGTCTCATTAGCTGCGAGAAACAGACAGTTCGAACTGATTTTAACCTTGCAAGGTGGAAACTAAACACACGGAAAAGCACCAACCACCAAGGTCGACGCTAACCAGGCCGTTCCCATGTCTTCCCGGTTCGTTAATCCGAGCCTACTTCCCTTGGACACAAGCCTATCCGGTTAATACTTCGCGGCCACGCCGGCCGGATTCGATCTTGAGCCACATGTGTACCGCATGGGGAGGTGAATCCCAGGGAAAGCAGGGCGAGGCCACTCCCCGTTCCGAACAGGTACTAAACTTACCGGTCCCATGCCCAAACAAGTGCTTAGTGCTTTCAAACACTTAACCGTCGGTACCACACCATTCGGCCTTAACCAACTTTTGCTTACACGGACGGGGCATCTACATGACAAAATCCCCGCCCGTCATCCTTATGATTCCAACATAAGTAAAGCAGTTGATTCCTATATCTCGCGAGTGACAGGAAATCACTCGACTTTTACCGGGTCCTTATAGCATAGCCGCTATCGACCTATCATACTAGTATTGCATAGCATAGGTACCTAGGATCATGCAACTAGGGTTTCAATTCAACTCTTGAACGTAAATGCACAAGTAAATCTTAACAAACATAGTTGCATGTATTCGAAACATGGGACATGCTCCGGGGCTTGCCTTCGGGCACGTGGTTAGCTTGGGGGTTCTCGGCGGCGGGGTTCAGTTCGTCCTCCACCTGGATCACGTTCACGTCTCCCGAGGCTTGTCCTTCGTCTCCGGTCGGCACCAACTCGTAGTCACCGTCGGCGAGTGCTTGTTCTACACGAGATGCACATGCATAAGAGGTGATCTTATATCGAGTCATCATAATTGCATAATGATAAACCCGGGGTGTAATTAGTGACACATTCACCTGGACAAATTTGGTCTGACCTTCCCTTTCTTTAATTTAGTTTGTAGTTACTCACAAAAGTACTTGGGGTTGGTTGATGGTGATTGTGTACACATATAAGATTATTGGATTTGAGTTACTCACAAAACAACAAGGGTGTGTGTGTGAGGAGTGAAATATTTAAATTATTTAAATTGGCTTAAAGAGGTGATTTACTTTTATTTAGTCTTTTAAGCAATGAAACTTCAACAATTAGTTTTGGCAGTTTGGTACTTTATTTTAATGTGAGAAAATTACTGCATGTTCTTAGTTGGTTATTAGATTTGCTGCCCAAAAATTAGGCCAAAAGGTCTTATACAGCAACAAGGATAAATCATGCAAGTTGATCATACTAGCATCAAGAATAAATCCTAACAATTCACCCTATCAGCCATTTGTCCTTAACTTTTTACCAGAAGCTATACTAGCCTAAACTAGTTGTCATGCCAAGGATGAGCTTAAAAAGATTTCAAGAACAAGCTGATTAATTTAGTTGATTTAAGCACTGATCCATTTAAATGAGCAAGTTAGCCAAGTCAAACTGAGCTCTACTATTTAACACAGATGTACCACACTAACGTGGAGCTACTGCAAAAAGATTGGGCTCAAATGCTTAACCAATTAATTTAAACAATTCAAGGAAAGAAACTGCACAGATAAACTTAAATAAATCATAACTCAAAATCTAAACCAGTTCTGGGTGCCATCTTTTTACAGCAAGCCTACAATTACTCAGCCAACAACATATCCAAAACTCATCACAAACTAAGCTACAGATTTCAAACTGTGCAGAGATTTGTATTTGAACAGATTTGAATCTAGTTTGAAATCTACACAGAAAACTCCTATACATGCTTTCTATAAAAGATAGCACACAACACAGTGAGTCCAACAAAATGGGCCTTGCATTTTTCTGATTTTTCTGTGATTTTTAGTCGATTTTCAAAGTTCCCAGCTTTTGAATCTAGATCTGAAGAATCTATTTCTACAAAACCCCCTGGACTTTCTAAAACCCTCACAGATAGGTCCCTAGTTTACATTAAACACCCTGGAAGAACTTGGGGCCTTGCAATGCCGTCCCTGGCCATGGCCGGCGGCGGGAAGGCCGAAATCCGGCGAGGTGAGGCCGCGGAACTGGGCGAGAGCATGGGGGATGGCCTTACCGGCTTACCTAGCTCCGATTTGGTGAAGGAAGCAGGGCCGGAGGTGGTGCGGCGGCGGTGGGCGGCGAGCGGCGGCGATGCTCTGCTTCTTCCCCAATGCCGGCGGCGGCGGTGGGGGAGAAGCCTAGCTGGGCGCTGGGCGAGCTCGAGGGTGGGCAGTGGAGCACGGCGGCGGTGTTGGGCGGCTGCGGAGCGGCGCGGAGGCAGTGGCGCGGTGCGGCAGCCTGGCGGCGGTGAAGGCGGCGGCGGGGAAGCTCGTCGGCGGGCTGGGGTAGGCTATTTATAGCCGGGGGAGCGCCTTGGCGTCGAGGCGAAGCTAAGGAGCGGGCAGCGCGGGCACACGGCCGGGCAGAGGCGCGGGCAGCCGTGCGGCGCCGGTCGCCGGGCGGCGAGCACGTGGCGGCCGCCGGGGCGCGCTGACGCGGCTGCGAGCGTGCCTGGCGTGTTGTCACGTCCACTTGCCTGGGGCAGGGCGCGGCTGGCGAGGCCAGGCCAGGCGGACAACGCCGGGGAGAGGCTGGCGGTCTGCACGGCGGGGAGGGGGCCGAGGCGGACGGCGTGGCCGGTTGGCCAGGCGGGATCGCGGTCGCGGGGAGGTGGGATCGCGCGCACGGGGATTGGGTGGGGCGCGCCGGGTGGTTGGAGCAGCGGGCAGCTAGCCTCGGGCGCGGCGCACGGCGCGGGGAGGCGCCGCCGCGTGGCGTGCGGTGCGCGCGGGTCAAGGACCGCGCGGGGAAGCGAGGCTAGGACGCTGACGGGTCAAGGGATGCCCTTTCCCATCGCCATGATGGCCCTCGGGCCTTGGCGTCCGGGTCAGGCGACTGAGCGCCGCGTGGTGGCGGTCTAGAGGGCTGGAACGCGGGGCGCTCTCGGGTGCCAGCGAGCGCGAGGCATTCTGCCGAACACCTGCCGGGCGCACTTTCGAACGGCCGTAACTCCAAAAATTTGAACTAATGTTCAAATTCTCCAAAAATAAAAGTTGTGTTCCCGGCCACCAGCTACAACTTTTACAAAGGGTGACTATAGAAAAAGTGCCTAGATTGGTGGTGAACGCGAGGAGAAGTTTGGGTGATCTCCTGATGAACTGTGTGTGAACTCAGGGGTGTGCTCTGGCTTTGATCGAGTTTTTAGGCATGAAACACTCAAAATCTTGAAGTCCACCAATTGACAAAGTTGTGTCCCACTAAAAAGTGAACAACTTTTATATTGGCAGATTTTTAAGTGTTTAAGTGAAATTTGGATTTTGAACCATGCCAACCGAGGAATGCCAGAATTTCACCACGTGATAAAGGGAATTAGATGAGTTTTTCTTAAGTGAAAATCTAGGTGGGGCCAGGGTACACCTAATTAAGCTTAAGCCACCTGATTTAGAGATGATTAAGCTAATTAAACACCTAGATTGTCACAGGACAAGTCGGCGCACGAAG
This sequence comes from Urochloa ruziziensis, assembly GCA_015476505.1. Lineage (NCBI taxonomy): Eukaryota > Viridiplantae > Streptophyta > Magnoliopsida > Poales > Poaceae > Urochloa > Urochloa ruziziensis. The sequence continues at coordinate 35,424,813 of CM027120.1, read as the reverse complement.
GAAGGATCTGGAAGGTTGAGTTCTAGTTTGAATAGGAGTTTTTGTAAAGAAGGAAAGGATTCTTAGAGATAGGATCGGCTATAAACCGACTTGTAACCCTGCCCCCCGATATATAAGGCGGGCTAGGGACCCCCTCCAAAACGACTCATCTCACGAGGAAATCTCTCAACACACAATCCACGCAATACAACACCCCAAAACAGGACGTAGGGTATTACGTCAAGTCGACGGCCCGAACCTGTATAAACCCTTGTGTCTGTCCATCCTAACCATCTTGCTTCCGATCTTTGCGATCTTCCCTGCATACAAATCACTTCCGTGGGCTACCCCGTGGAAGACTGCCGGAGATAATATCACCGACAGTGGCGCGCCAGGTAGGGGATATCGCCGAGATCAATCTGGTAAGCTTGATGGATCGCGTCAAGATCTTGGACAGCTGCAATCTCCCGGACGTCGACGGATTTGAGATCCAGTTCGGGAACATCACCGCCGCCACCTTCGGCCATGGAGGTTTCCTCTCTGGCGCCGACTTCGGCCATCACGGCCCGATCCGGTCCGATCGCATCTGATCGTGCCGATTCTACTCCGCTGAGTCCATCGCTGAACGCGAGGCCCAACCAGTCGGGAACAGATCTACAACCACTCGGTTCCGATCCGGCTCCTGAGAGTCGCATCGCTGAGTCATCTTAGAGCGTAAACGCTCAACTGACGCGCGACCCGAGCCCTGAGGTCATCACCGTCCAGAACCCCGGCTTTTGTGCGCTTGCTCAGAAGCAGAAGATGAAGGAGATCGTCCAGGCGGATGATTCCCTCTCTGGGAGCGACTCCTACGAGTCAAACCCACTGGGGACCCTCAATCCTGGACGACCTGCAGGAAGGTTACACAGCGTCCGACGCCTCTACGGAGCCGGAACTGCTAGGATCACCCGGAGAATTAACTCCGAGTAGCCTGGAGCGTTATACGCCCACATCCGACTTCTCCGAGTCCGAGGAAGATTACCTCGCGCAAGAAGGAGCCGGGTCATACTGCTACATGGTGGCGCCAGCAACGCCACCTAACCCCGTGTCAGAGGACGAGGTCACCCCGGCTGAAGAGACGACTGAAGCCAGGGACCAGTGTCGAGGACGCAACGCTAGTCGGGCGACTCGCAGAGCCGCACGACCACACGGGGCCACTGCATCAGGATCTGGCACCGCTCGACTCCAAGAACCACGTTCAGAGGATCACCGTCGTCATCGGGATCGGCATGACAGGAGAAGCAGCCGGAACCTGATGCGCGACGGCATGTTCGAGTACAACGGATTCGACGTCTACGAGACGCCGGTCCAGAACCTCGTCACCATCGACGAGGAAATCAGTCGCCTGCCACCCAGCACTCCAGGCCTGGAAAAGGTAAGGGCTTTCATGCAGGCCGCCTCCGTCCAGGTCCACCAGATGCAGGGCAGAGCAAACACGATCGCTTCTGAGCCCGGTCCGTCTCGACGCCGGGCCAGCGGTGGATCGGATCCTGACGAAGACCTTCGCACCACTGATCAACACAGATCGAGACGCGAGGGACGTCATCCGCAACAGCACCGAGGAGCGTCATCACGAGGAAATCCGACGGCGCGAAGAATACGATCGGGATCATGGAAATCCCCGTCGTAACTCCAACAGGAGCGGCTACTCGACGGAGTCAGACTACTCTGACCCCTCCGGTAGCCCAAGGCGCGGCAACGACGACGGTCGCACTAAGCCACGAGGACGAGCGGCTCCCCCACGCAGGCGGTCGACCCCGCCAAGGGAGCGAACTCCACCGCGCAGCAGAACCTACCGACGGGACCGAACTCCACCCAGGACTCGGAACTATCGGAGGACCCGTTCCCCGCCCAGGGATCGGGATCGCAGGAGGGAGAGCACTCCCCCAAGAACAACAGACAGCTCGGGTCCGAGTGGTTCCCGCCCTAGAGGTCGGATCGGCGGATTCCAGTCATTCACTGAGCGCTTGAGAAGCGTGACATGGCCCAGAGGCTTCAAGCTGTCAGATATCGACAAGTACGACGGAAAGTCTGATCCATCTCAATGGCTTCAGATCTACTACACCGTCGTACAAGCGGCCGGCGGCGATGAGGACGTGATGGCGAATTACCTTCCCATCATGCTCACCAAGGACTGCAGCGACTGGCTGGCAGGACTCCCGCAGGACGCCATCGACAACTGGGATCAGCTTACCGCGCTCTTTGTCGGTAACTATCTCGGTACCTGGGAAAGGCCCGGGAGCAAGCGGCTCCTCGGCCAGATAAGACAGCGCAAGAATGAGACCCTGCACGACTTCGTGCGCAGGTTCTCGGAGAAGCGCAACTCCATTACGGACGTGACGGATCAGGAGGTTATGACAGCCTTCCAGAACGGCATCTCCGATGGAAGACTGATTCACAAGTGGGCTCGGAAGCCACCCGCGACTGTCAATGACATGTTCCGGGTCACTAGCACGTGGGCGGACGCGGAGATTGCGGAGAAGGAACAGCTCAGCGAGCTCAAGAATCGCTGGGAAGAAGAGAACAAGACGACCCGCAAGCGTGACCGCCGCGAAGACGAAGACCGACACGACGACCATCGTCGCAGCGACAGTCACCCTTGCAAGAAGAAGAGCGAGGGAGATATGGTCGCCACACTGGACCGGCCCGGAGGCCGGGTAACTCCAGAAGATTTCCAGCGCATGCTCGACGAGCAATGTCCATATCACAAGCACAAGCACTCGGCACGAGAATGCTACGGGCTCAAGCGAGCCTTTACTGGGGGCAACAGAGGCCCTCCTTACAGAAAGAGGAATGACGGTTCCCCCCGCGAGGACAGGCGGACCGACGAGCCCGGCGACGACTTCCAGGAGGCCGACCGAGTGGTCTGCATGATCTATGGCGGACCGGAATTCGAGACGAAGCATCAGCAGAAGCTCACCCATCGCCAAGTCATGCACGCGAGGGAGCCACCGGTACCTGAGTACCTCAAGTGGTCAGAAGTTCCGATCACTTTCACCCGGGAGGATCACCCGAGCTTCATACCGAAGTCCGGATCCCACGCCTTGGTAGTAGCTCCGACGATCCGCAACGTTCAGCTCACCAAGGTGCTAGTCGACGGTGGCAGTGGCCTGAACATCCTCTTTGCTAACACATTGAAGGAGCTCGGCCTGACCACTCTCGACCTACGTCCCCCCCAATCTGAATTCTACGGTTTGATACCGGGAGAGGGGGCAGAACCACTCGGGCACATCACATTGCCCGTTACCTTCGGAGACCGGAACAACTACCGGACCGAGCATATGCAGTTCACAGTGGCAAACTTTGAGACTGCATATCACGCCATCCTCGGGAGGCCGGCGCTCGCCAAGTTCATGGCGATCCCTCACTACGTCTACTTGCAGGTCAAGATGCCAGGACCCAAAGGCGTAATCACCGTCTTGGGGGACATCCGAGTCGCTTACACATGCGAACAGGAGACCCTCAACGTGGCAGCTGCCCTGGACATGTCCAAGCGCATGGAGCAAGTACTGGCTGCATCACAGGAGGTGGACAAGGACTCTCTGGAGATCCCCGCCAAGAGGCCAGCAAGAGAAGCCATCGCGCCAAGCAAGGAGACGGAGCTGAAGAGGATCTCGCTGGACCTGGATGACCCAAAGAAGACGGCCATCATTGGGGCAGAGTTAGACTCCAAATAGGAAGAAGTGCTCGTCAAATTCCTAAGGGAAAATGCCGACATATTCTCGTGGAAACCATCCGATATGCCAGGTGTCCCAAGGGAACTTGCCGAGCACTCCTTGAAGGTCAATCCGACTGCCAAACCGATCAAGCAGAGGCTTCGTCGATTCGCGCAGGACCGCATGGAGGCGATTAGGGTAGAGATTACAAAGCTGCTAGCTGCTGGTTTTATTCAGGAGGTTTTTCACCCCGACTGGTTAGCTAACCCAGTTCTTGTAAGAAAAAAGGATAATAATGATTGGAGAATGTGCGTCGATTACACAGATCTCAACAAAGCTTGCCCTAAAGACCCCTTCGTTCCCCCCCCCGCATCGATCAAGTCGTTGACTCCACAGCAGGCTCCGCCCTGCTCTGCTTTCTCGATTGCTATTCAGGCTATCACCAGATAGGCCTAAAATTGGAAGATCAGATAAAGACCGCGTTCATCACGCCGTTCGGTGCCTTTTGTTACAATACAATGGCCTTCGGTCTGAAGAACGCAGGCGCAACTTATCAGAGGACAATCCAAGCATGTCTGGATCAACTGATTCCAGACATAGTAGAAGCCTACATCGACGACATCGTGGTCAAGATCATGAACCCCGAGGACATGATAGAGAACCTGACAAAGGTCTTCGAACGCCTACGTACATTCCGGTGGAAGCTCAACCCGGAAAAGTGTGTCTTCGGAGTACCCTCAGGTAAACTACTCGGCTTCATGGTCAGCAACCGCGGCATTGAGGCAAATCGCGAGAAGATCACGACCATCACCAAGATGCTACCACCAACCTGTCAGAAGGATGTGCAGAAGCTTACTGGATGCATGGCAGCGCTCGGTCGTTTCATATCACGACTCGGCGTTCGCGGATTGCAGTTTTTCAAGCTGCTCAAGAAGCAGGATAAGTTCGTGTGGGATGACGAGGCGAAGCAATCTTTCCAGGAACTCAAAGATTACCTGCAGAGTCCGCCCATCCTCGTCCCACCTCAACCAAGAGAACAGCTCTACCTCTACATCTCTGCTACTCCCCGAGTGGTTAGCACGGTACTAGTGGTCGAGCGTCCTGAAGAAGGACACGCATATGGAGTTCAGCGACCAGTCTACTTCGTCAGCGAGGTCTTGACCGTATCCAAGGTACGCTATCCCCATGTGCAGAAGTTACTCTACGGAGTTCTTATCTCAGCAAAAAAGCTGAAACATTACTTTGAGGCCCATCCAATCTTGGTTGTGAGCGAAAATCCTTTAGGGGAAATTCTCCATAACCGAGACGCCAGCGGCCGAATCGTCAAGTGGTCAATAGAATTGGCCGCTCACCACATAACCTTTGTTCCACGTACTGCTATCAAGTCTCAGGTTTTGGCCGACTTCATAGCAGACTGGGCAGAAAACCAAGCTCCGGCTGACGACGAGATAGTTGAGTACTGGGAGATGTACTTTGATGGCTCCCTCCAGATCAAAGGAGGCGGCGCAGGCGTACTCCTGATCTCTCCAAGTGGACAGGAATTAAAATACGTCCTTCAAATAATGTTCCCAGTATCCAACAATGCAGCCGAGTACGAAGCAGCCTTGCACGGTCTTCGCATCGCAGTATCTTTGGGTATCAAACGCCTGATGGTACGCGCGGACTCTGCCCTGGTCATAAACCAGGTAAACAAGGATTGGTCCAGGACCAACGAGAAGATGGACGCTTACTGCGAAGAAATCAGGAGACTAGAAGGGAAATTCTATGGCTTAGAGTTCCATCACGTGGTGCGCGACCATAACAAGGCAGCTGACGAGCTTGCTAAGATGGGGTCCACCCGTGAAGGCGTCCCACCCGGAGTCTTTATACAAGACCTTGTCAAACCATCTATCAAGATAAACCCGGATGGCACTGTCGCGGAACAACAAGTCGGAGAATCCCCGGAGTCAGCCACATTAGTGGTAGACGAAGCGTTGGACTGGAGGATCCAAATCATCGACTACCTTGACAGCGGCATATTGCCCATAGAGGTCGCAGAAGATAAGGATCCGAATTCGCTCCACGAACAAATCGTGCGGCGCAGTAAAAGCTACGTCATCATTGGAGACAAGTTGTATCGTCGATCTGGAGCCTCTCAAATTCTCCAAAAGTGCGTGAGTCGCGCAGAAGGTGTTGAGCTCTTGACTGACATACACAAAGGAATCTGTGGTAATCACGCCGGGGCTAGAACCATCGTTGGTAAAGCTTTCCGGTCTGGTTTCTACTGGCCGACTGCTGTAGAAGACGCAGAAAATATTGTGCGGCGCTACAAAGGGTGTCAGTATTTTGCAAGGCAAATACACGCACCAGCACAACAGCTGCAGACTATACCAATGTCCTGGCCCTTCGCGTGTTAGTGCTTGGACATGATTGGTCCATTCAAGAAGGCTCCTGGTGGTTTTGACCATGTCTTAGTGGCTATTGACAAGTTCACCAAGTGGATCGAGGTGAAACCAGTCAGAAAGCACACGACAGCCAAGACCATTGAGTTCTTCACCGACATCACCCACCGCTTCGGAGTCCCAAATCGCATCATTACAGATAATGGTACGAACTTCGGGGCGCAGGAGTTTAAAGACTGGTGCAGCGAGAGGAGCATCAAGCTATGCCCCGTATCTGTGGCGCACCCAAGGGCCAATGGCCAGGTTGAAAGAGCCAATGGCGAAATAATCAAGGCACTCAGAGCTCGGATATTCAAGCAGCTGAAGCAGTACGATGGACGATGGATCAAGGAGTTACCAGCTGTAGTCTGGGGGCTGCGTACCCAGCCGAGTCGTGCCACGAAGCAAACCCTGTTCTTTCTGGTTTACGGCTCGGAAGCTATCCTACCAACGGACATCGCATACGGCTCACCCCGAGTGGAGTTTTATGATGAGTACGACGCGCAAGTGGCGCGCATTGAAGACCTCGATAGTATCGAGGAGAAGAGATTGGCTGCCCAGATCCAAGCCACGCGTTACGCTCAGGTCCTGCGACGATATCATGATCGAACCGTCAAGCAGAGATCTTTTGAAGCAGGCGACTTGGTTCTAAGGAGGAAGCAAGATACTAAGGGCGCGCACAAGCTTGCGTCCCCTTGGGAGGGGCCATACATCATCAAGTCAGTGAGTCGCCCAGGCTCATATCGCCTCATGACGGAAGACGGCGTAGACATTCCAAATCCATGGAACATCGAGCACCTACAGCGTTTCTACGCCTGATTCAGTTATGTATTCATCTTTTTTGTTCATTAAGACATGTTTTCCCGAGTGATTTTGGAGGATAATTATCCCCTGTCACGACTCGGCAGAATTATAATATGAGTTATCAATAAAGTTGATTTCATCTCCCATCTATATCTACTACTCGAATTTCCTCTTTCGCGTCATGCACATAAAGTACGAGTGGCACAAACTTTAAATCGAGGGGGAAAGTACTCGCCAAGTCAAAGCTCTAAACGCACGACGAAGACTCTGCGGCATGAGACTGAGACCAACGAGGCTAATCTACTCCGTAACAGGTCAACCACTCAGAAATTAAGGTCAGCGCAGAAAGAAAAGGAGTAGTAGTCACATAAAAACTTATATACAATAACAAAAGCTTAAACATTGTTCAAAAGTATTACTTCTACCAGATACTACAAATACTCTATGAAAATTACACTGCAGGGTCACCAACACCAGAGGGGGCTGCATCATCAGAGTCATCGACAACGTCCTTGGACAGGACATTGGCAATCGGCTCGACTTCAAGGAGCAGTCTGCTCACATCATCCTCGGAGGTGCCAGCAGCGTATCCACTACCGAGTGGCTCCAGATCCGATGCTGGGAACAGAGACTTGAGAACCACCAGGACATGCCCGCAGCTGGCTTGGCTGATGGAGCAAAGCTGTCGCCGGAAGAAGCGTGGAAGCGTCCGAACGCGGTCGAGGATAGAAGCCGAAGATGATGCTGCCTCCGGCTCGATCTCCTCCGCCACCACTCGGACAGCATCTTCCAGCGCGCTCTTCTCGGCGCGCAGTGCCTCCGCCTCGCCCTGCAGCCGAGCCACCTTGGCAGTGAGCTCTGCAAATTGGGCCATAATCCGGTACCGGTAATCTATAGAAAGTTAGATCTGGATAGTATATTCACGTCTGACATAAAAACAAACAGAGAATAACATACCTCTAAGCTCATGTGCGGCCTGGGCTTCGTTGAGTTTAGCCTGCTCCACCTCTCCGCGAAGATCGCGATTGGTGCGCCGGGCTTCCTCCAACTCGGCCTGGTGTTGGGTCGCAGTAGCTTCAAGTTCAGCCACTCGGGCCACCAAGGAGTCGGCCTTAGCAGCTGCAGAAGAAAGCTCTTGAATCGTCGAGGATTTTGCCTCGGCATCAGCAGCTAAGTCCTGCAAAAGATAGTCAGACGACACAACAAATAAAGTGTACCACTCGGTACTCAATCTAAACAAGAAAAGTGGCTCAGGAAATACCTCGGCTATTTGGCCCATACGACGATGGAGCGACATGAACTCCGCCAGAGGAGTCATAGGAGCACCACCACCTGGAGCGACCACCACCGCAGGAGCGACTTCGACCTCTGCAGCCTGGGGCTCCTCTATCGCAGCAGTCTGCTCAACCACAGGAGCAGGCTGGGGGCTACCCTGCGGAACTGGCAGTGTGGTCGGCGACGCTGGTACAGGACTCGGCGGAGGTGGGGTTGGTGCTCGCAGCGACTCTGGTGGCGGCTCCACAGGTTGATCGCTACGAGGATCAGCCGAGTGGGACGACACCTCTGGCACTTGGATTGTTGGGATCTCTGTCTCGCCGACCGACTGCGGCGCAGGACCCGCAAATGGGATCTCAGACGGCGTGCTGCAGGATAAAGTAAATAAGGACTAATTACAGGAAAACATAAAAGTCAATCGAAGGTTGATAATATTACTAACAGAGTAGATACGCGCATTCTCGGGCGCTTTCCTCTCCGAGTGGGGGAAGGAAGGTCCCTCGGACTTGCAGTACTCAAAGGTACTATGGCAAGGGGCGACTGCTCCGAGCTGATAATTGGGGGCGGGATTGACGACCCGACACCACCAGCTTCGTCATCATCCGAGTCAGACGACTCGGTGAGGATGAGTTGGCGACGGCTTGGCGCATCCCCAATCACGATCCCCGTTGAAACAGAAATCTTCCGCTTCTTCGGGATAGGGGCAGCCTTCCCACCACTCAGAGATAGCACGTCTGGAGAAGGCAAGGACGACAGACTGATATCTGAGTCATGCAGGTCACTCTCGCTTCCTCCGAGTGCTTCTTCAACAGCACCGGCTCTGCGCGGAGCCGGTTGATCCACTCCCTTCGGCATCTCAGGCAAAGGAGGGATAGACACAAAAGCAGCTCGACCCTGCAAAAGTTGGATTCAGTTCTTTACTGAGATTACACCCAATGGGTGGAATTGAAAACATAAAACAGCAACAGACTGGTTCAGTACCTCAGGGCATGGATTCGATAAGTTGTACGCCGGAGGACAATCAGAAGTCCGCAGGGAAGTCCCTGTTACAAAGAATTTGCCAAGCCGAGCTGCGGCTTGGCCCTTGTCAACACGCTCGGGGGCTTCACGCGTGTTGTCCCCCTCGGCGTAGTACTCATACGCCGGATGAGCCCGCTGCTTGAGGGGCTGGATCCGGCGCAGCACGAAGTTGGCTGCCACTCCTACGGCAGTCAACCCTCTATCCTTTAGCTGGGCTATAAAACCCAGCAATTCCCGAACCTCGTCCATCTCGCTCTCTTTGGGAAGAGAAGTCCAGGACTTGGAGGGAACAGGACGCGAGTCGATTTCAGGAGAGATGGCAGGCGAGTGGTTTCCTACGTAAAACCACTCGGACTGCCACCCTTTGTTGGAAGTAGGAAAAGGAATATCGAAGTACTCCTGGGTTCGACCCTCACGGAGCTAGAGCCCGGCGCCTCCGACTACTCGCGGGCACTCGGTTCCAGGATAAGGTTTCAACAGGAAAAGATGGAGAAAAAGATTGAAGTGAGGCTCTATCCCAAGATAGGCCTCACAGAGGTTGATGAAGATGGCAATGTGAAGAATGGAATTGGGATTCAGTGCGCAGAGACTGATCCCATAAAAATGAAGAAGGCCGCGGAGAAAGGGATGTGCAGGAATACCAAATCCGCGCAGAAGAAAAGATTCAAACACCACCAAATCAGAGGAATTTGGGGAGGGGAAAGACTCACCGGAGGCTGCGCGCCACTCGGCGGTTTGCTGGTCTGGGAGGATGCCATCGATAACGTGCTGCTCGAGGCGCCTGGTGGTGGTGATGGACTCCCTCCACTCGGCGGCGCGATCCACGGTGACGTCGACAGCGGCCTTGGCCCTGACTGACCGAGCCCTTCTTGGCGACCTCTCCTTCCGCTTCGGGGCTTCCTTCCTCTTCGGCGCCATGGCTGCGAGCAGGGGCTGAGGATTGAGGATGGAGGTTGCGAAAATGGATCTAAGGCTTGCGCTCGAGCGTGGAGGAGAACTTGGGCGCTGAGAAGGCAAATGGCGAGGAAAGGAAGAAGATTGCGGCGGGGATGGCTTATAATGGAATGAACCGATTCCTCTCGCGCGCGGCGCGATGCGTGTCTCGGGAACTCAACCGACGCAGGCACGTCCCGACGCCTTGAATTCAAAGATGCGGTATGGAGTCGCGATATCTCGCGATATTTTGTCTTCAATAAGGCAACTGTTAGTTTCCCTAGGAAACAATGGACTTTACAGGATTAATGGGCCTAAATGGGCTGAAATATGGCACGACCTTTCGGTTCTGTCAAATTAACAAATACATGGGTTCTTGAGCTAGTGTTCAGGGGCATAAACCACTCAGTCGTGAGGCTAAAATTAGTCGACGGCCAGACTTATTTTTGCAATTAATATTGCAACCTTGCAATTGATTTTTACGTAAGGCATGCGATACTATCGCTAAATTCGCTCAGAAATCTGGGTCAAGTGCTGACAAGTATAAATCTTGTGAGAAGGTGGCTTACCATATGGTCAAGCTGGGTCGTGGGACACGACTCGGGAGTCACGCCGAGTTCAAAGAACTTGAGAACAGAATCCTTAAGAAGGGGAAACAAAAAACCCCCAGAAGGAGAAGATTATCCGAAATCCATGCCCAGAGGCATGGGGGCTGAAAAATTCAGTCAGGATCTACGGCTTTCAGAGTCTTGACACGATCATACCGAGTCGAATCAAGACTCGGGGGCTACACCCAATGGGTGCACCTAGAGGTGCACACCATTGATGGATTAAGTTCAAGAAGAAATTCATAATATTTTATTTTGACCCTCGACCAGAATATTCTATTCTGCTCAAGGCTCAGGGGCTACACCCAATGGGTGCACCAGGAGGTGCACACCATTGAAGATCGAGATTTTGACGGAGAAAAGTTGAAGACCCTTGGCCAATTTCATACTAAAATTGCCCAAGGCTCGGGGGCTAAGTGTATTCACTTCGCTGTCGCGTTGTGAAAAAGAGCACTTCTTCCCCTCACTATGGCTACAATTGAAGAATCGTTTTCAGGAACGTTTGAGCATGCACTCGGATCTTCCTCGAAACCACTCGGATCTTCCTCGAAACCACTCGGATCTTCTTCGAAGCCAGTCGGATGAGATCCTAAACAACTTGGGAGCATTCGGATCATGCAAGAAAAAGACAGATCAATTACAGCCAACGATCGGCCAAGAAGTGCTCGGGGGCTACTGTGGGGGATATAGTACCCGGGTACCTTATGAGCAAGCCTGGCAGCCCACCAAAAGGGGGCGGCCCAGCCCACCGTTCTGGACCTGATGACATGCGGGACAAGTCGGCGCACGAAGGAAGGATCTGGAAGGTTGAGTTCTAGTTTGAATAGGAGTTTTTGTAAAGAAGGAAAGGATTCTTAGAGATAGGATCGGCTACAAACTGACTTGTAACCCTGCCCCCCGATATATAAGGCGGGCAGGGACCCCCTCCAAAACGACTCATCTCACGAGGAAATCTCTCAACACACAATCCACGCAATACAACACCCCAAAACAGGACGTAGGGTATTACGTCAAGTCGACGGCCCGAACCTGTATAAACCCTTGTGTCTGTCCATCCTAACCATCTTGCTTCCGATCTTTGCGATCTTCCCTGCATACAAATCACTTCCGTGGGCTACCCTGTGGAAGACTGCCGGAGATAATATCACCGACACTTTGGCTGAGTGCGATGATCCGAGTGCTTGGGTCCACCTTGCAAGGTTAAGAAATCGGTTCGAACTGTCTGTTTCTCCAGCTAATGAGACTACTTAACCTAGCTGTCGTATTGAGTAAGAAAGTGGAACATGACGATGATGATAAACTTGATGCTTGCTTAATTGCTTGCTCTACATGCTTGTTTAGATTAGTTGCTTATCTAGAATGGTTAACTCAAACTAGAACTTGATGCTAAAATATTGAAAGTAAGGACCCACTCTTAGTCGCTCTTTGGCAAAACAAACCCACCAGCCAAAAGCCTTGCATGTCTAGGAGTCGGTGATGTAGTTTTCACCCGACGGGTAAGTCTTGCTGAGTATTAGTATACTCAGCCTTGCTTGTTGAATTGTTTTCAGGTAGTGCTCTCGAGGAGATGGTTGCAGGTCTTACCTGGCCAACCACCCTTCCTCCCGGCTGGACTGTTGTTTGGGACGAGGATGTTTCCGAGTGATGTCACGACGGCTTCACGTGATGTCACGGTTATTTCGAATAATTAGTTGTTTCCGCTTCTTTGCAAAACTCTGAGACATCGTTACTTCATGCATTTGAACTATTTGTAATAAAGTACCTCAATTGGGACCTTTTAATTAATTGTGGATTGTTGTAATCTTTGGGACTCACATTCGAGTGAGTATCTGCATGACTCGTTTCGATCGAGGTAATTGTTCGTGGTTGTATCGGGCTTGACCCGACAGACTGACACTTTAATCTGTTTTAATTGCGTGATGACCAATGGAAGGTTAACGCACTTAAGCCAGATTAATTTGAGCGGTTCTGCCACAATATCCTATAAACCAAATATGCGTGTAGAAAATGCTAGTTCTCCTTTATTCTACTACCGCTTGCGACACGCACTGAAGGAATGGAACACCAAGATAGACACTACTTTGAAGAAGATGGGCTTCAAGCAAACCCCGCACGAGTCGGATGTCTACCGATGGGGCTAGGGCGGAAGTGCCCTACTGGTGGGCGTCTATGTCGACGAACTTGTCATCACCTGCTTCAAGGAAGTGGAGATGGAGGCATTCAAGTAGAAGATGATGGTTGCCTTCCAGATGAGTGACCTGGGGCCTATCACCTTCTACCTAGGGATTGAGGTGCAGTGCACCAGGATGACACAGGCATCACTCTATGATTGACCGCCCTACGCCAAGTGCATCGAGCGAGCTGGCAGGGCTCACTGACTGCACCCGTGTTCTTAGTCTAATGGAGGAGATGCTGATGCTGAGTCGTGACAGCAGTGCTGATGAGCTGGACGCAACACTCTATCGACACCTCTTGGGGAGCCTTAGCTACCTAGCCCACACGAGGCCAGACCTGGCATCCTCCGTCGGCTACATCAGACGGTTGATGCAGCAAACGATGACGGAACACCATGTATTGAAGAATGAAATGATATATCTTGCCAGAAATATCAAGCCACAAAACCCAGGGGCACAAACTCTAAATTTTGGGGATAATGGTCAAATAAATGACCGGATAGAAGGTCTAAAAGACCTGCGACACAGGAGCACCTAATTCTATAGAAAAGGAAAGATATTGGGAGAGACCAGACCCAAACACTTCCTAACTCAGAGCAAAAGGCACTCTAACCTTAGCCTAGACTCTAGCTTAGATACCGGGAATAGAGCCTGCTTCGACGGCTAGAACGGGAGAACCTCAGAACGCGGTGAGAGAGGGGGTTCTCCGGGCTCAGCACTACTGTTATGAGTACACCCGAACGTGGTGGACTATGAAGGATGGACAGGGCTGTCACCACCTGCCGCCTACCACTGTAGTTCCATGGGGTGCAACACGCTTCCTAGTTAATCAACAAGCCAGACACCACAGTCTGCACTCGATGATTATGATTATGAGTGTTCTCCATGGTTTGGCCGGGGTAAGCTGTAGGTGGTGACAGCCCAGTTGGACCCTCTGAAATCCCCCACGTCCGGGTTCATGCTGATGTATAGCTTGTATCATCTCTAACTGGATCTGTGCAGTGTATGTGGAGTGCTTTAGAGCCTAGATGCTAACTTTTAGTCCTTTCTCTAGTCTAGATGTCCTAGAGATGATTTCAAGTGTGTGTCACGCTACCCATATCTATTTATCTTACCCCTGTCCTTTGTATATGATTCTATCCAAACTATTGTTATACTCATGCTTGCAATAGTATTCTTTGACCTACCTGTCTTCTTTTGAGAAATACAAAACCCTTGGTAATACTCATGGGTGAAGTGCTACAATGGTATATCTGAGCGCTTGCGGATTCATTTGCAATTGTTAGATTACCACACAACATTTCTAGCGGTGCTACTGGGCAACTAGTAGTAACATTAATAAACGCCAACACTCGTCCGTGCTGATGAGGCTTTTCAAGGTTACGAGCCCTTCGCTGATCTCCCATGGAGTCGGTCTTGCCGTCCTGAGTGGATTGGTCCTCAGATACAAAAACTTCACACTGTGGGGCGTGTTGTAGTTCTCCATGTCAGCCTGGAAACTAGGTGGCTCTAGGTGGGTTTTCAGATTGGATCTAAACTGGCAACGTACATAGGTGGTATGGGTACATGGCTGCGGTGCTCTTTAAGCCGAGCGGAAATCGCGTCGGTGCGCCGCGGAGCGCTTCCTCCGACATGGCGACGCACTCGGAGAGAATGTTCTGGATGCGATCCAACCTGGCGACGATCTCGTTGGGTCCTGGTAGCCTGCATCGTCGTAGTAGGTCTGGGATCCTGTCCCGTAGAGCAAGCACACCTAGTCGGTGGAAGAGTGGGATAACAATCCAAGGTCGTGCCTCTAGATTTTCAGCATCAGATCCGATAGGATCTGACTGGCGCGTCGAGAATCGTGTTGGCTGCAGAGTTATCGACCGAGTCTGAGTCGAGGGTGTCACTATTGTGTATCTTCGTGAAAATGTTGATCCCCTGAGATTCTCTGGGATCTGTTCGAGGTTCTTGGGAAGACAATGTCACGCGAAGGGGCTGCCATCGAGCTAGCTGTAGATGCTCCGCGATCTCCCGTACTTGGCACGCCAACTGTAGGACTCTATGACCGGCAATCCACTAGGGGGTACCCAAGTGGTATATTTGTAGGCAGGGGTGATCGCAAAGCTAGGGAGCTCGAGGTAACACAGGAGATGCAAGGTTTATACTGGTTCAGGCAGCCAGAGGCACAAACCCTATGTCCTGTGTTCGCCGTGGTGTCTTTGTTATGTGCCCGACAATGTTGCGTGAGCAATGGCGACTTTGTGGTGGTTACAATGGGCGAGGGGTGATAGATGCCCTCAGGAGGATGAACTAGGCCGCCTTATATAGGTTGACGGCCTAGGGTTACAAGTTGGTTGAGATCTAATCCTACCGGCTTACAACTTGGAAAGCAATCCGAGTCGGTTACAACATAATCTACCAGATATCCAGGCGTGATCCACCAGCTGGGTTGCGTGTATCCGCAGGATCCGAGTATCACGTTGCACGCCTTGCGGGCCAAGTCTTTGTAGTCTTGTACACCAAGTCATGGGCGTTATGTGAATCGGCCCATGGGTCGGCCCACATTGCTGCTATACGTGTGTCCAGGCCGACTAACATCCTCGTTAGTGAGGGGCGAGGGGTACCCATATCCCACAGTCAAATAATCTCAAGGACAAGTGGAACTACATTTCTCAAAATCAAATATGCATGTCGGAATTGCTCGTCCTCCTTTATTCTACCACCTAGTTCTCCTTTATTGTACTACCAACTAGCATTTCCTATAAACCAAATATGCGTGTAGAAAATGCTAGTTCTCCTTTATTCTACTACCGCTTGTGACACGCACCGAAGGAATGGAACACCAAGATAGACACTACTTTGAAGAAGATGGGCTTCAAGCAAACCGCGCACGAGGCAGATGTCTATCGATGGGGCTAGGGCGGCAGTGCCCTACTGGTGGGCGTCTATGTCGACGACCTTGTCATCACCTGCTTCAAGGAAGTGGAGATGGAGGCATTCAAGAAGAAGATGATGGTTGCTTTCCAGATGAGTGACCTGGGGCCTATCACCTTCTAACTAGGGATTGAGGTGCAGTGCACCAGGATGACACAGGCATCACTCGATGATTGACCGCCCTACGCCAAGTGCATCGAGCGAGCTGGCAGGGATAACTGACTGCACCCCTATTCTTACTCTAATGGAGGAGATGCTGAAGCTGAGTCATGACAGCAGCGCGGAGGAGGTGGATGCAACACTCTATCAACACCTTTTCGAGAGCCTTAGCTACCTAGCCCACATGAGGCCGGACCTGGCGTCCTGCGTCGGCTACATCAGATGGTTGATGCAGCAAACGATGACGGAACACCTTTAGGCAGTCAAGATGATCTCCACTACGCTGCAGGCAGTCTTGACTATGGCCTCCACTATGCGAGGTGTCCCAGCACTGCTCACTTCATTGGCTATAGCGACAGCGACCACGCCAGCGACATTGACAATAGTAAGAACATGAAGGCCAACTACATAAGTACCAATGACAAGCTCGCAAATTTTCTAACCAAGTCTCTCGAACGGACCAAGTTTCAGTAATGGGATGGTTGAGCTGCCACCCAAGGCAAGCAAGACTTAGGGGGAGAATGATAGTAGAAGTCATGTTTGTTGGGTGTTATCTATGTATTAACACTATTTTTTTATTTCTCTGAATGCCCCTAGTTGGGTATTATTTCCTTTAATGCCCTTGTGGATATCTATATGTATCCAAACCTTTTACTTGGCCTAAGAAGAAGAATAGATCATTTTGGGCCAACACCTAGCAACACATCTATAACCATTAAGGTTGGAGCGGAGGCGCGGCTCCTAAGCGATCGGAGGACGTCACTCCACCGTGCACAGTTGGATCGCTGCTTGGGGGTGCGGATGGCTTGCGTTGCACGCGCGTCGCTGTCGTCCAGGATTCCCTCGCGCCCATCGCATACGCTGTGCACGTCGTTGTCGTTGGCCCGCTTCCTTGCAGTGTCGCGCAAGATGACCTGGCGCGCAATCGCGCGCCCCCAAGCACTAGTGATTTATAAATTTGCATGCATGCTGGTGTATGAGAACTCACTCTCGAAAAGAAGTATGAGGAGCTTTGTATTTCATTATAATTTGCAGTTCGGCTTACTACACATCAAACTAAATAAATCAATATTCACTACAAGAAATGTGTGGCCTTTTGACGTATTTAGTATGACAATAGAGCATAATTTCATTACATCATTCATTTTATGAAATTATATATTAACCATTTTGGTTTATGACAATAAAAAATCATATGTCACAACATGTCATACATGTAGTCTAATATCACCCAATGACGATAATTGCTATGTCATAAGATGTATTTGTTAATATCATAAATAAATGACAAATGTTGTATGCCACAAAAATATTTTACCTATACACTACCTATGTTTTTATAATAATCTTGGGCATTATAGCTAAAATTTTAGAGCGGGGGGACTCAAACCTCGGAACAGAAACCGCAAAAAAATGTAGTATTGGAGGGGTTTGATCTTGGGGTTTGACTGTTTGAGGCCAACCAGGAAGACTTTTTTTTTTACGGGGCCAAGCAGGAAGACTTGCTACTAGTACACCATATAATAAGTTGTGGTATTTGGTACCTTTACCATCTAATTCGTTTAAGCGGCACAGCTAAAATCCGAAACCCCCCAAAAAAAGTTGTCTCTGAGGGCTTGAACTTGGGACGCCACGCTTGCAAACAACACAGCATAACCCTAAAATCCGAAACCCCCAAATAAAAGTTGTCTTTGAGGGCTTGAACTTGGGACGCCACGCTTGCAAACAACACGAAATAACTGCTGCGGTATAACTTAGTTTGTGTTAATGATGAGTGTTATATTGTTTTTGTCTCCTAGAATGAATCCATTCCCGTAACACGCGCCCCATCACCGGCCAACATCGAGGGGATTCGAACCTAGGTCTGCAAACCTAAAATTTACTATCTTACCATTGAGCTAGCTGCACGGTTGTGATAAACTACGAAATTTGTTTCTCATATACTGATTCGTGGACCAGACTGCACCGAGGGGAACCCGCGTTCAACATGTTGGACCAATCCCGTCACGCCACATTATTGTGTCCAGCTAGATTCGTTGAAGAACAGACGAATGCTTCTGTTTTTCTTTTTAATTCAGAATGAAAATTTGTAATACGTATTTCTTCCTCTTACAAATCCCTATCAAGAAGCATATATGGCTGAGTGATCCTGATGATTAAATAGGGAGCAGACCAGGTTTTATGCATTACCACCTAACAATTTGATTTGGTAAATAAAGTCACCTGGTGCTGAGTGATCCTGATGATTAAATAGGGAGCAGGCTGTGTTTGATGCATTGGCACGTAGCAATTTGATTTGGTAAATAAAGTCACCTGGTGCTTGATGTTTGTTCTGATAAGAGTCTGAATCTGTCATCCATCAAGATAAGTTTCTGATCCTTGTAATAACAAGCATGCCATGCTTGTAATAAGAAATCATTAATTATAGCTATTTGTCCTTAAGCATTAAGGATGCCTAGTATAAAAGCAAATGTTAGCTGTTCAGATTACATGCTATGTTCTGATTTATTTTAGCTCTATTGTGCAAGTATTCTGATTTGCAAAAATATTTTAATTTGTGTGTGCAGCCAGCTTAATGCCAAGTATTAATTTAATTTAGCTGTTCAGATTACATTGGTTAGGGTGCGCTCACCATGTGTGTTGTATCATGACAGGTCTGCATTTAAAAGTTGAGGATTCAATGGGAGGTCGTGCCAGAAACAAGGGTTTGCTGGAAGCTACTCTTTTTTGCTATTTTGTGCTAGATTAACCAGAGTTACATTGATTTCATGCTGAATTGAAAAACATTGATGTTGTATCATGTATGTCTGATAAGAAGTTGGATCAGAATTTATCTATATGTGGGCTGGTTTATATCTTGATTGGGCTGAAATGATAATGGATTGATTAAAATAATGGTTGGCAAAAATAAAATTAAGAGTAATGGGCTGGGCCGGCAACCACCAGCCCAAATGAAATTGGTCAAGAAAAATTGAAAAATAAAATAATGGGCCAGCCAATAACAGCCCAAAATATTTTTGTAGCCCACGAAGAGACTGAATGCTATGTGGGCTCTAGCAGGCCAAATTTTTATTTTGTGACCTTTTTTCCCCTGCCATGTCAGAGCTTTTGATCCTACGTGGCATATGCCTATGTGGCAAGGTCTAGAATTTTGTGACATTTAACTTAATGTCACACAATTATATGACAGAAAAACTAATGTTATAGAGTTGTGACATTATATTCACAGACGTCACATAATCAATTTATGACGGCGGCTTTTTGACGTTTACATTTGTCAACAAGATGTCATAAAAACTAATTTGTGACATAAATTTCATATATTATGACGAAATAGAATGTCAAAAAGTAATGATTTCTTGTAGTGATTTCTCTACACCAAGGAGCACCAATAGAGGAAGGTGTTGAGGACTAGATGCTGGAGGAAACTTACATAGAAGAGGTGAATCATCTGGACGAGAATCCAAGACTGTAGAAGGAGGGAACTTTACTTCTTTGTACCAAGAAGGGAAGAACTAACTACAACTTTTGATCAGACCAGCAAAAATGGAGGAAGATGTGATGAACTTGCTGGTTCCAGATGAGGATGAGTGCAGAAGAATGAAGACGCGTCGCCTGATCCACACATCCCGGAACTAAAAATCCTAGGTCATCGAAAAATTGGGGGGGGGGTGATAGGATTCTAGGATCATTAGCAGTAGATTAATCACGGGTATAACTTGATAATAGAGTAAAACATGGCTAACACTTATACATGCATGAAGAACACCTAGATCTAGAGCATATACACCTAGAGGGAGGAATGGGGATGCACAGACCGTTGGTGGTGGCGACGGGGTCGACGGCGGCCATGGCGGCGGTGGCGGTAGCTGGGGCGGCCGCAGGTTGAGGAGACGTTGGGGATGCGGTTAGCCTTCGGTTGAGGTCGGGGCGGTGGCACCGTGTGCGCCGGATCCACCCAGACGTCGGCGGCGGCGGTGGCGGCGCTTCCTGCCGCTCCAGTGCTCCCTCAATCGGTAGGGTTGTAGGGTGGTGGCTGGCGGCGCGGTGAACCTCGTGCCGAGTGCCCTAGCCCCACACTCATCTTTATAGCACTGTGCGACGAGGGCCCACCAACCGATCAGGGCGCAAGGAGAGAGCCCACCATGACCTTTGGGCCGTGGTGGGGAAGAGATCGACCCAACAATTGTAACACCCTAAAAATGCCTTTCTTGAATTAGTAATTAATTTGCCTTTAAATTAAATGCTCATGATCAATGTAGGGGAAAATAAAACTTTTGAGGAATTAAAAATGCTGGTGCATATATTTTTGTTTGAGTGGTTTGGTTGTCTCCTTTTCTTTCTTTTTATCTTTTTCCCCAGAGTCCAGAAAACCCCCTTCAACACCTTTTCCTCCTCCTTTTTCCCCTCCTTTCTTGCCTTCCCGCTCGGCCCAGCCGCTCCGCTCCGCTTCGTGGGCCGCAGCCCACCAGCGCCGCCAGCCCACCACGCGCACGCAGCCGCTGCCCACCAGCGCCCCGCGCGCCCGCCCGCAGCCCCTGCCAGGTGGGGCCCGCCTGTCGGCCCCTACCTCGCGCCGCCGCTGCCACCAAGCCGGACTCGGGCTCGACTCCGACCGCGCCGCCCGCCGCGCGCGCCCGCGCACGCACGCCTAGGCCTCCGTCGCCAAACCCTAGCGAGCGCCACCGCTCGCCGCCGCCGCCTCGAGACCCCGGAGCTCGCCGTCAACGTCGTCATCGTCCTCGCGGTGAGCTTCTCGACGTCCAGGTGGTCCCCGCACCCTTTCCCGTGCCCTGCAGCGCCCGAACGCCCCCTCCGGCCAACCCCGGCCATGGCGCCACCGCGCTCGCTTGCCGGCGCCGCGCCAGCGCGCCGCTCGCCGTCCGATCCGGACGCAACGGCCCGGATCAGAACCCCCGAAGAGGTATGCGCGCCGGTCCACTGTGGACCATGGACCACGGTCGCCGCGCGGTCCACGGGCCGGTCCACGGTACAGCGCCACCGTCGCCGCGCGTCAGCGCTGACGCCAGCAGACGGCGTCGCCGCTTTGCACTGAGGCCCCTGCGCTTTCCTGTTTTTGCGATCTAGTCTGACGTAGTTATAGATTTCTCGTGGTTTAATCCTTTTTCTCATAGATAGGTCCCTGGTAGTTTCAGTTTCTTGCCAGCAAGCCCCTGGATCTTGTTTTTAGCGTAGTTTTCACGTTTTAGCTCCGATTTGGGTGATTCTCGCGCTCATGTGTTCGTAGCAAAGCGTAGAATAGTTTTATAGCCATTTCTTGCTCTTTTGTTACTGTTTGGTGTACTGTTCTAATAGAATAACTTTGCTTGCATGTATTGGCCTGTGTGGTGATTGTGTGGCGATTGCGTGAGCAGCCGGTGAGCCGTTCGAGTTCGTGGGTGACCAGGAGTTCGAGGAGCAAGACTTGCAGCTGCAGCCGGGCTTTGAGGAAGGCAAGTATAGCATTGACAACCCTTGTTACCTACACACCTTTAATTTACACTCATACATGTGCATGTGTCTTAAATTGTTTACCTTAAGGCAATTCCTAGTACTTTAATCCTATACCTTGTTATCCTGGGTTTATGCATATGGGTAGTCTTTTGCTAAGCGCAGCTACATCACTTTTATTTAACTGTTAATCATGACTTAATGGTTCACTTTAACTTATGGTTAAAACTTGCTTTTTAGCAACATGGTTCAGGGAGCTAGAGCTTGCTTCGTGTTTTGCTCTAGTATCTCTCCTTAAGGTCCGGTTCATTAAGCGGCAACCTAGGAACCTGTCGCCGCTGCCGGAACTATTATGGCTCTGGTCTTGGACAAGTAGCTTGTACGTCTCTAGCTTGCTAGTGGTTACCGAAACGCACTTGATGGGGGCGGGGTGATGAGGACATGAAATACATGAAGAGTGTTAAACACACATGGAAGGCATGGAGGACCAAAGAGGTTGATTGGGGGCGGGGTGATGAGGACATGAAATACATGAAGAGTGTTTTACACCAGGCTATCACGTCACTTTTGGTCTAAGGAAATAAAGAGATTGAATCCAACACGTTTTGGAAACGCTGGATTCGGACTGCAGGAAAGTCCTGACTTTCAACGGCCGCCACGACTTCATCCGGACTCCGTTTGGGGCGTTCAAGTACTTGTTGGAAAGCTTATGAAGTCTACTTTTATATGGATCCCGACTCATATCCATATCTGTCACGAGGCGACCGCAATCGTCAAATCATTGACTGAAGGTTTTTCTGTCCAGGTGCTGCGACACCTTATTTTGGCCCACGGGCCGTGTATCAAGTTGGATCCATTAGGGACGTGTCCTAGGGTTGGAGCACGACCCCAGAACCCCTGTGGACATCCTCCCCCTATCATATACCCCCTAGCCACCGCCAAGAACACTTGAGTTTTGTTTTACATCTAGCTTTAGCTACACCGAACACGCACAAATACGTGCTGTCCTCGTGTGATTCAGAACTCCACCTTCGAGTGATATTAAGATTGCTCGCCTTCTTTTTCTTGTTCGTTCTTTGATTGCGTACAGGAAGTTCTGATCTTGATTGCAACAGGGTCGGTAACCACAGGGAGTTGGTTCAGCGATTGCATTGGCGCTTCGGGCTCGCTCGTCGTAGTCGGATCGTGAGGGCCGACTTCCACCAAATCAAAATTATCCTCCACTCACCGAAAGATCGGGCACTTCAGCTCTATCAAGTGGTATCAAAAGTCCAGGTTGATCGGTGAGTTTATCGAGTGTTTTTCATTACCTACAGTCCACAAAACCAAAACAAAAATTTATCAGGTTAGATCCTTGTCCCAGCACCCCTTTTAGCCTTGCACTCTCTTTCAATAATTTGCGTTGTTGAGTTTGTGTGCTTCGCGTTCAATTGTTGCTGGTTACTTTGTGCTTCCGCCACCGCTGCCACCACCTCCTGCCGCTGCTGCCACCACCACACACCGCCGCCGCTGCTGCTCTACATCTTCACCACAAACACTACAACCCCACGCCGCTCATCCGAGTCCTACTCGGTTCGGCCGCCGCGCGTTCGCAGTTTGGAAAGAGATAGAAAAGAAAAGGAAAGAATAAAAAGGAAAGAATAAAAAGAAAAAAAGGGAAAGTTTTGAAAAGAAAGAAAAAGGAAAGAATAAAAAAAGGAATCAGCAGTTCGGTTTTCGTTTGGAAGTTTCTTTTTGGCAGTTTCGAACACCTTCACGAACACGGCCATAACTTTTCACTCGGATCTCCGATTTCAGCGTACTTTTTTTTTCCGGAAACCTTACAAAATTTCAGTGCCGGGTGCGGTTGGTTTCGAGGCCAAAAAACGCCGTTTACACAGCGTAACGCGGCCCGGGAGATTTTCCGTTTCTGCATCCCACTTCCTTGTTACCTTTACTCGATCCATAGCGCGTGGCACTTGTTTCCAGCAGCTTTGTTACGTGTTTAGCACTATAATTCAGCTTTGCATTATTGTTTGATTATGCTAATCCTTGACTTGAGTGCAGCCTACCCAGAACTACACATATTCCTACGACGAGCCGATTTTGTTTCTCTAGGCAATCACTGCTCCAATCTTTCACAGGTGCTACTTGTTGCTTACAGTTCGCCCCTGTTGCTTGGTAAGAACGGATAAGAATTTGATCGCAGCATCTTTGTGAGCATCTCATACACACACATACACACCTTTGCTGTCCTAGGATTTGTTTTTGTGTTTGCGCTAATCATGTCATTGGGACGTCAACGGCATCGTGGCACGATTCGATGCGTGGTCCACGTCGGTCACGGCGTTGCACAAGGACTATGACAGTGACATGGAGCTAGACGATGGAGATCGCCACGGTTGTGCCCGCCGTGTGGTATGTCCTCCACACATTGACTTATTTGCTATGGTTAAATTTCAAATTCCATCTTATAATGGCAAATATGATCCTGCTGCATATCTTGATTGGGAGTTAGAGGTAGAACAAAAATTTTCATGCCATGATATTTCTGCTAGTGCACAAGTTAACGCTGCTATTAGTGAATTTACTCTTTTTGCTTTAATGTGGTGGCGTGATTATAAGCTAAAGCATCCCACGTCTATTCCAACCACTTGGTCTCAATTAAAAGCTGCTATGCGACATCGATTTGTACCTTCATATTATGCCCGAGATTTGCTTACACAAATGCATCGATTTCAGCAAGGCCAAAAATCTGTTGAGCAATATTACCAGGCACTACAAAAGGGTATGATCCGTTGTGGTTTATTTGAGTCGGATACCGCTGCTATGGCACATTTTCGGGGTGGTTTGAACCACGAAATTCAGGACATACTTGCTAATAAAGATTATGCTAATATGACCACATTGTTTGAATATGCTTGCAAAGCTGAACGTGAAGTGCAGGGACGCCGCTCGACGACATATACTAACTCTTTTGCAGGACGAAGCCCGGCATCCAGCGCAGATCCTGCTCTCCCTACATCATCGACGCCTAGCACTACACCGCATGAGAGGACGACCACACCTACAACAGCGCCGTCGACCACAGGTGCTCCACTCACGGAAGGTGAGACCACTTCTACTGTGCTGAATTTTTCCACACCTCATGCTATCATAGAGCAATTATTAGTGGAACCATCTCTTGACGAACCTTTGTCACATGATGATGTGCTTATTGTTCCTTGTGATAAAGATGATTTGTGTGACAATGCTTCTGTTGTACATGTTTTAAAATCACACCCTTGTGCTGAAATTAAAGATGATAACATAGAGCAACTATCGGTATAGCCCTTACTAATTTTACCTTTGGCACAAGATCATTTGCTTGATGTACCTTGTGATGAAGAAGAGTTGTGTGATAGTGATTCTTTTATTCCTCTGCCACAATTACTTAATCATGATGATACACATGCTTTGGAGCCATATAATTATGCTGAAAATCAAATGTTTGTTCCAATTACTTGTGCAAATGATGAACAAAAATTGCTATCTTCTTTAAATACTTTAGGTTATACTGACTTTGCTGTTCTATGTAATCTAAATTGTTTGGAGGAGAGATTTCTTGCATATCTCAAATTGCCATGCTTATCTAGGAACACATATCACTTCATTGGGAAATATAATCACAATGGAGAATATATGGTGCATCGAGTTTATATTTGTTCAAATCTGGTTGGACAACAATGTGATGAGTTAGAGAGCTGTACTAAGAATAATCATGTCACATCCAATTTCTCTAGCTTTGTTTTAAAGAAACATGTTCAATCCAAAGAAGGGGAGCCTTGCTGGTTGCTACCTATGCCTGCTTTGTCTTTTGTTGGTACTAATCTTGTGCAGGATCATGTTGACAACCATATTGTGTCTTCCGATCCAGAAGTCTACATTCCTGCTGAAATGTCTATGCGAGATGACACATTTGACAATTTGAAGCATGGTGACCCTCCTCCTCCCAATACATTTGGTTTCTTTTCTTTTCGCAACCCCGTTCTCCTTTGCGTTGTGCAGGATCGGTTTCAAGTACAATTGACGCCGAGGACGGCTTTTCGTCAAGAAGGGGAGGATGATGAGGACATGAAATACATGAAGAGTGTTAAACACACATGGAAGGCATGGAGGACCAAAGAGGTTGATTGGGGACCAAGTCAAAGTATTCTCACGTTTTACACCAGGCTATCACGTCACTTTTGGTCTAAGGAAATAAAGAGATTGAATCCAACACGTTTTGGAAACGCTGGATTCGGACTGCAGGAAAGTCCTGACTTTCAACGGCCGCCACGACTTCATCCGGACTCCGTTTGGGGCGTTCAAGTACTTGTTGGAAAGCTTATGAAGTCTACTTTCATATGGATCCAGACTAATGTCCATATCTTTCACGAGGCGACCGCAATCGTCAAATCATTGACCGAAGGTTTTTCTGTTCAGGTGCTGCGACACCTTATTTTGGCCCACGGGCCGTGTATCAAGTTGGATCCATTAGGGACACGTCCTAGGCTTGGAGCATGACCCCAGCACCCCTGTGGACGTCCTCCCCCTATCATATACCCCCTAGCCGCCGCCAAGAACACTTGAGTTTTGTTTTACATCTAGCTTTAGCTACACCGAACACGCACAAATACGTGCTGTCCTCGTGTGATTCAGAACTCCACCTTCGAGTGATATTAAGATTGCTCGCCTTCTTTTTTTTGTTCGTTCTTTGATTGCGTACAGGAAGTTCTGATCTTGATTGCAACAGGGTCGGTAACCATAGGGAGTTGGTTCAGCGATTGCATTGGCGCTTCGGGTTCGTTCGTCGTAGTCGGATTGTGAGGGTCGACTTCCACCAAATCAAAATTATCCTCCACTCACCGAAAGATCGGGCACTTCAGCTCTATCACGGGGGTTCATAAGTCTGAGCTTCGATATTGCCTGGGGACGGCCTCAGGTTCACGTGCACCCTGAGGTTCGTTGGCGCTGCTCCGTAAGCAATGTCCCGTTGTGGGAGTGTCCACGTTCTCGCCATGGACACCCCTAGCGTTACGCTTGATGGACTCATGCTGCGTCATGGGGTCCGCGCTGTGGATGACATTGACCCACTTATGTTGCGCACTGGGTGTAAGTCATTCCTGGGAGTCGGGGTTCATGCGTCGTTGCCGAATCCATAGTGGCCACTATGCTTGTTAGGGTGTCTAGTGAAAAGCCTTGTAGCGTCCCTATGCACTCACACCTCGGAAGTGTGGTACGTGCGTGGTTGGGTTGAAAGCTCCTTTGAGCTTTTACGCTAACGGTTGGGTAAAGGGCGAAACCTCTGCAGGGTGTACATCTATCATGATAGCCGTGCTCACGGTCATGAGCGGCCTGGATCCTTTTTATTAGAAATTGATGTTAATGATGATGATCAATGGTTCTAATGTTTTTATACTTTTAATGGGGTTATAGCTGGGAGTTCTCGTACACTTGTAGTAAATAGGTGATTAATAAAACGAACCAACTAAAAGTGCTAAAGCAGTCAACCCGAGTCAGCCTTTTTAGCCTTGCATAAACTCCTGTTATACTTACTAAGTAAATGAGTTACTTACACTTGCCAACTATCAACAAAATCCCGGACGGGTAACAGATGGAGCGGTGAATGAGGATCCTATCCCAGACTTCCCGGAGGATCTCCCCTACTTCTGAGCTGCGGTCAACCAGTCGGCGTCCCTATGGGGTTGTGGCGCCATTCATCTTAGTTGAGAGCTTTAATAATTAGACTTCTGCTGTGTTATTCGTGTAAGACTATGTCTTTTTGTTAAACTCTGGATGTAAACTACTTTTATTCGAGCATTGTGTTCTTTGAGATCCATATTTGTATGCTGTATGTGTTCTGTGGACGTCCTGGGCACACGTACGGACGCATTCAGGTTTTGTATAAATCTGGGTGTGACAAATTGGTATCAGAGCCGTGCTGACTGTAGGATCGCAGCCTAGATAGAATGGTCGTATAGATTTTATTTTATCATTGCTCTTTTATTATCTATATTTTGGAGTTGAGTTATTTTGTTTAAAAATAGTGTTCTTATACTACCCTGTCTATTGTGAAAATTTAAACCCTGTTTAAAATTTCTTTTTCCCGTCTCTTCTATAGATGGCTCGCACGAAGCGCACCGCCCGCAAGAGCATCGGTGGTCACGTCGGCTACCGGCAGTGGAGAGAGAGGCAGGAGCTATTGATGCAGCAGCAGGAGGCGCAACAGCA
This sequence comes from Urochloa ruziziensis, assembly GCA_015476505.1. Lineage (NCBI taxonomy): Eukaryota > Viridiplantae > Streptophyta > Magnoliopsida > Poales > Poaceae > Urochloa > Urochloa ruziziensis. The sequence goes on along the minus strand of CM027120.1, from coordinate 35,397,145 downwards.
GGAGGAGGAGGTACCGCAGCAGCAGGTGGTGCAGCCGCAGCAGGAGGCACCACAGCAGCAGGAGGTGCAACAGCCGCAGCAGGAGGTGCCCCCGGCAAGGAGGGCGCTGAGGAGGACCCAGAGGAGGTGGAGCAGAATACCTCCACTGGCTCGGTTCATCAGCAGCACCAGGTTGAGGAGCAGCAGTAGCCACAGCAGCAGGAAGCCGCAGGAGGTGCCCCTGGTGGAGACCCAGATGGCGGCAATGGAGACGAGTCCCGGGTGCCCACACCACAGCCGCCAGTGCAGGGCGTTGACGCTGGACGCGGATGGGTGGTGTACAGCTACGTCACCGATGAGGGAGATGACTTCTTCCACCGCCACCTCGTCCGTTTGCTCCGCAGCCGCTACGCTCATAGCCGTGTGAGGGTGGAGTACCACTGCTGGTGGTGGACTCATCTGCGTTACGACAACTTCTGGAGGACTCAGGTGCACGTCCGCGTGCGTGATCTGCATGCACGAGCTGATCGTGCGAAAACCGTCCACTACTGCCATCACTGACAGGGAGACACGGGAAGCAGGGATCGCTGACGCAGCCCGTCAGGCTCTCTACGTCTACAGGCACCAGCACTTCTTTGCGATCCGACACCAGCCAGAGAGGTGGTACCCCCGCAGGAGGAGCAGTGAGGCAGCTTGCACCATCGCTACGCTCGCGGGTGTCGTAAACGCCCAGCTTGTTTCCACAGTGCAGCTCGCCGGCACCCTCAGCACGGAGCTAGACGCTATTCTACAGGAGAACCACAGGCTGAGGGACCACCTCGACACCGCCCACTTCAGGATCGAGGCGATGGAGGAGCACTTCATGGGGAGACCGAGGCCGCACAGTCCGAGGTACCAGGGAGAGTCGCCGCCTCGCAAGATGACCTTCTACGGGAATGCAGCGAGCCGCACCACCATCGATCCTTAGGAGTCTAGCACCATGAGTCCGTAATAGGGATCGTTAGTACCACGCTTTTGAGTCAAAACATGGTTGAGTTGTGTCGAGTCTTGTGTGTGTTATGTCCTTAGTTGCTTAGATGGTTTATCATTTTGCTTATGTGTGAGTTGGATCTTTGTAATGCTTGTGATGAGAGCGGAGGCAAATCTGCAATCATCTAGTATTGGATTAAGGTATAAGGAGTTTAATGAATAAATAGTTGGGGCTTTATCTCTCTTGCACTTTATCTACCGTCTTCTCTACTTTTGAGATCTTTATCTTGCCAGCTATGTTATATCCCTGAGATCTGACTGCACTAATTTGGGTTGTTCATTCTTACGGTCCTTGGTTATTAATGAAAAGATTGTACATTGTTGACAGATGGTTGAGACAAGGAGAGCAGCAGGTGGTAGTGGGGTGAACCAGAACCATAACCATAACCAGAACCCGCCAGCACCACCGACTACGGAACAGATGATGCAGACGCAGACTCAGCTGATGTAGCAGATGGCCCAGATCATGGCCATGATGCAACAGAACTAGCAGAACCCGCCTGCCCAGCAGCCTCTGGCGCCTGCCAGGGACAAGAGGAGCGAGTTCTTGAGGGGACACCCGCCCAAGTTCTCTCACGCCAGCAACCCGCTGCAAGCTGAAGACTAGCTCAAGTCTGTGGAGAGACAGCTCGACATCGCACAATGCGATGACAGGGATAAGGTTCTCTATGCCTCGGGGCAGCTTGAGGGAGCAGCTCTAGACTGGTGGGATGCCTACCAGTATGCGCAGCCTGACCGCAACCGAATTACCTGGAGACAGTTCTGTGATAGCTTCCGCTCTCACCATGTGCCTGAGGGGTTGATGACCCTAAGAAACAAGAGTTCCTAGGCGCTGAAGCAGGAAGGAATGAGTGTCACTGCTTACCGTGACAAGTTTCTGGAGTTGGCCCGTTATGCTCCTAAAGACGTGGCCACTGACGCAAAGAGGCAGACCCGGTTCCAGGAATGGACTACAGGATGCACTGCAGTACCAGATGACCTGCATCAAGTTCCCAAACTTTGGGGAGCTGGAGATGTGCCCTGATGCTGGAACACAAGCGTCGGGAGATGGAGGAAATGAAGAGGAAATTCATGAACCAAGCAGTCGGGAAGCAACAGCTGCCCCGCTTCAACTCCCAGCCAAGCCAGCCAGTGAACCAGCAGCGCTTTCAGGGACAGTCAAACCTGGTGAACCGCAGCCAGAATATGCAGCGCCCGCAGTATCCACCACCTCAGCAGCAGCAGCAGCAGCAACGCCTCCAGGCCCAACAGCGGAATAACCAGGCTCCACGCCTTCCCCAGGCCAGCAACGCTCCGACCGGCCCGAGGACGTGCTTCAACTGCGGTGAGCCTGGGGCATTACTCCAACTTCTGCCCAAAGAAGGTTCAAAATGCTGGTCAGAACGCTGACAGTAACCCGAGGGTCGGACAGCAGCCAGCACAGAATGGGAATCAGCAACAGGCGCCGGGAAATCGGGGCCAGCAAAACTTCGTCAAGGGCAGGGTTCATCACATGGGCGCTGAGACTGCACAAGAGGCTACGGACGTGGTCGTTGGTACGTTTCTAGTCAACTCACACCCTGCTACAGTGTTATTTGATTCGGGAGCTTCACATGCTTTTATATCTGCTAATTTTGTGAAAAGAATTTGATGACTATGCAACCCTTGAAAAACATCATGTTGGTTAGCTCGCCGGGGGGAGAGTTGAGGGCGACCTTACGTTGCCTCAATGCTACTGTCACCATAAGGGGGGTAGACTTCACCGTACACCCGATGGTCCTAAACTCCATCGGGATGGATCTGATACTGGGTATGAGCTGGCTAGCAAAGTATGACGCCCTGATATAGTGTGCCAAGAGAACAGTGCAGCTGACATCGGAGACTAGGGAGAAGATCGAGTACCAGGCCACCAGTTCGCTAGAGCATTGCCAAGTCAACTAGGCGGAGGGAACAACATTGGAGGATATTAGGGTGGTGTGTGACTTCCCGGATGTATTCCCCGACGAGTTGCCAGGTATGCCCCGGGAACGCGAAGTTGAATTCGTTATCGAACTGAAACCTGGCACAACACCTATATCCAAAAGACCATATAGAATGGGGGTACAAGAATTAGAAAAACTTAAGGAGGAGTTAAAGGCTTTGTTGGCCAAACGGTATATCCGACCTAGCTCTTCACCTTGGGGAGCACCAGTTCTGTTCGTGGATAAGAAAGACGGGACACAGAGGATGTGCATAGACTATCGGGACCTCAACGAAGTGACTATCAATAACAAGTACCCGCTGCCAAGGATCGACGATCTGTTTGACCAGCTGAAGGGAGCGTGTGTGTTTTCTAAGATCGATCTCCGTTCAGGGTATCACCAGATGAGGATCAGAATGTCCGACATCCCCAAGACAGCTTTCACAACCCGGTATGGCCTATATGAGTTCACTGTGATGTCTTTTCGGCTGACCAATGCACCGGCCTACTTCATGTATCTGATGAACAGCGTGTTCATGGACTATCTTGACAAGTTCGTGGTAGTGTTCATCGATGACATCTTGGTTTTCTCTAAGAATGAGGACGAGCACGAGGAACACCTGAGGCTAGTGAATGCAGAGGCTCAGGGAGCACCAGTTGTATGCTAAGCTGAGCAAGTGCGAGTTCTGGTTGAAGGAGGTTGTGGGGGATATAGTACCCGGGTGCCTCACGAGCAAGCCTGGCAGCCCACCAAAAGGGGGCGGCCCAGCCCACCGTTCTGGACCTGAAGACGTGCGGGACAAGTCGGCGCACGGAGGAAGGATCTGGAAAGAGAAGTCCTAGTTGGAATAGGAATTATTGTAAAGAAGGAAAGGATTCTTAGAGATAGGATCGGATACAAACCGACTTGTAACCCTGCCCCCCGATATATAAGGCGGGCAGGGACCCCCTCCAAAACGGGAGGTCTGAAGACAACAACTCACAATCTACGCAATACAACACCCCAAAACAGGACGTAGGGTATTACGTCGAGTCGACGGCCCGAACCTGTATAAACCCTTGTGTCTGTCCATCCTAACCATCTTGCTTCCGATCTTTGCGATCTTCCCTGCATTACAAATCACTTCCGTGGGCTACCCCGTGGAAGACTGCCGGAGATAATATCACCGACAGTGGCGCGCCAGGTAGGGGATATCGCCGAGATCAATCTGGTAAGCTCGATGGATCGCGTCAAGATCTTGGACAGCTGCAACCTCCCGGACGTCGACGAAGTCGAGATCCAGTTCGGGGACGTCATCACCACCACCGTCTTGGATACCCAGGCGGCAGGAGCTACGGTCGCCACGGAGGTCTCCTCTCTGGCGCCGACTTCGGCCATCACGGCCCAATCCGGTCCGATCGCCTCTGATCGTACCGGATCTGCCCCGCTGAGTCCTTCGCAGAACGCGAAGCCAAACCAGTCGGGAACAGATCTACAATCACTCGGTTCTGATCCGACTCCTGAGAGTCGCGTCGCCGAATCATCGCAGAGCGTAAACGCTCAACCCACACGCGTCCAGAGCCCTGAGGTCATTGCTGTTCAGACCCCTGGCTTTTGCGCGCTTGCTCGGAAGCAAAAGATGAAGGACATCGTCCAGTCGGATGATTACTTCTCTGGGAGCGACTCCTACGGGCTAGATCTACTGGGACCCTCAATCCTGGACGATCTGCCGGAAGGATACACGGTGTCCGATGCCTCTACAGAGCCGGAACTACTAGGATCACTCGGAGAATTGACTCCGAGTAGTTTGGAGCGTTACACGCCCACATCCGACTTCTCCGAGTCCGAGGAAGACTACCTCGCGCAAGAGGGAGTCGGATCATATTGTTACATGGTGGCGCCAGCAACACCAACCAATCCTGTCTCAGAAGATGAGGTCACTCCTGCTGAGGAGACGACTGAAGCCAGGAACCAGCGTCGAGGACGCAACGCCAGTCGGGCGACTCGCAGAGCCGCACGACCACACGGAGCCGCCGCGTCAGGATCTGGTACTGCTCGACTCCAGGAGCCTCGCTCTGAAGATCATCGTCGCCAACGGGATCAACACGAGCGGAGGAGCGCCCGGAACTTGATGCGCGACGGCACGTTCGAGTTCAACGGACACGAGGTCTACGAGACACCGGTCCAGAACCTCGTTACTATCAACGAGGAAATCAATCGGCTACCGCCTAACACTCCGGGCCTGGAAAAGGTAAGGGCTCTCGTGCAGGCCGCCTCCGTCCAGGTTCACCAGATGCAAGGCAGAACGACCACCGACGCTCCTGAACCCGGTTCATCTCGACACCGGGCCGGCGGCGGATCGGGTCGTGATGAAGACCTCCGCACCACGATCAACAGAGATCGAGATGCAAGGGACATCATCACCAATAGCACTGAAGAGCGCCATCGCGAAGAACTCCGACGGCGCCAAGAGTACGATCGGGATCATGGAAATCCCCGTCGTAACCCCAACAGAAGCGGCTACTCGACAGAGTCAGACTACTCTGACCTCTCTGGTAGCCCGAGGTGCGGCAACAATGGCGGTCGACGACGAATGCTTCCGCCATCCAGGCGACCGACTCCACCAAGAGATCGAACTTCACCGCGCAGCAGAACCTACCGGCAGGACCGAACTCCACCCAGGACTTGGAACTATCGGAGGACCCGTTCCCCACCCAGGGACCGGGATCGCAGGAGGGATAGCACACCCCCAAGAGCAGTTGACTGATCGGGTCCGAGCGATTCCCGCCCTAGAGGTCGGATCGGCGGATTCCAGTCGTTCACCGAGCGCTTGAGAAGCGTAACGTGGCCCAGAGGCTTCAAGCTGTCGGACATCGACAAGTACGACGGGAAATCTGACCCATCTCAATGGCTTCAGATCTACTACACCGCCGTACAAGCGGCCGGCGGCGACGAGGACGTGATGGCGAACTATCTCCCATCATGCTCACCAAGGACTGCCGCAATTGGCTGGCAGGACTCCCGCAGGACGCCATTGACAACTGGGAGCAGCTTACCGAACTCTTCATCGGTAACTATCTCGGTACCTGGGAAAGGCCCGGGAGCAAGCGGCTCCTCGGCCAGATCAGGCAGCGCAAGAACGAGACTCTGCACGACTTCGTCCGCAGGTTCTCAGAAAAGCGCAACTCCATCACGGACGTCACGGATCAGGAGGTGATGTCAGCTTTCCAGCGCGGCATCTCCGATGGAAGACTGATCCATAAGTGGACTCGGAAGCCACCCTGCGACTGTCAATGACATGTTCCGGGTCGCTAGCACGTGGGCGGACGCCGAGATCGCAGAAAAAGAACAGCTCAGCGAGATCAGAAGTCGCTGGGAAGAAGAGAACAAGACGACTCGCAAACGCGACCGCCGCGACTGACGAAGAACGACACGACGACCATCGACGCAATGACAGCCAACCTCGCAAGAAGAAAAGCGAAGGAGACATGGTCGCCGCCCTGGACTGGTCCAGAGGCCGGGTAACTCCAGAGGACTTCCAGCGCATGCTCGATGAGCAATGCCCGTACCACAAACACAAGCACTCGGCACGAGAGTGCTACGGGCTCAAGCGAGCCTTCACCGGGGGCAACAGAGGCCCCCCATACAGAAAGAGGAACGATGGTTCCCCGCGAGACGACAGGCGAAACGACGAGCCTGGTGATGACTTTCAGGAAGCCGACCGAGTGGTCCGCATGATCTATGGCGGACCAGAGTTCGAGTCGAAGCGCCAGCAGAAGCTCACCCATCGCCAGGTCATGCACGCGAGGGAGCCACCGGTACCTGAGTACCTCAAGTGGTCGGAAGTTCCGATCACATTCACCCGGGAGGATCATCCAAACTTCATACCGAAGCCCGGGTCCCACGCCTTGGTGGTAGCCCCGACAATCCGCAACGTTCGGCTCACCAAGGTACTAGTCGACGGTGGCAGTGGCCTGAACATCCTCTTTGCTAACACATTGAAGGAGCTCGGCCTGACTACTCTCGACCTGAGTCCCCCCCAATCCGCGTTCTACGGTTTGATACCGGGAGAGGGGGTAGAACCACTCGGGCACATCACGCTGCCCGTCACCTTCGGAGACCGGAATAATTACCGGACCGAGCACATGCAGTTCACGGTGGCGAACTTTGAAACTGCATACCACGCCATCCTTGGGAGGCCGGCACTCGCCAAGTTCATGGCGATTCCTCACTACGTCTACTTGCAGGTCAAGATGCCAGGACCGAAAGGCGTAATCACCGTCTTGGGAGACGTCCGAGTCGCATACACGTGCGAGCAGGAAACTCTCAACGCGGCAGCCGCCCTGGATATGTCCAAGCGCATGGAACAAGTACTGGCTGCATCGCAGGAGGTGGACAAGGACGCTCTAGAGGATCCCCACCAAGAAGCCAGCAAGAGAAGCCATCGCGCCAAGCAAGGAGACGGAGCTGAAGAGGATCTCTCTGGACCTGGACGACCCAAAGAAGACGGCCATCATCGGGGCAGAGTTGGACCCCAAATAGGAAGAAGTGCTCGTCAAATTCCTAAGGGAAAACGCCGACATATTCGCGTGGAAACCATCCGATATGCCAGGTGTCCCAAGGGAACTTGCCGAGCACTCCTTGAAGGTCAATCCGACTGCCAAACCAATCAAGCAAAGGCTTCGTCGATTCGCGCAGGACCGCAAGGAGGCAATTAGGGCAGAGATTACAAAGCTGTTAGCAGCCGGATTCATTCAGGAGGTGTTCCACCCCGACTGGTTAGCTAATCCAGTTCTTGTAAGAAAAAAGAATAATAATGATTGGAGAATGTGCGTTGATTATACAGATCTCAACAAAGCTTGCCCTAAAGACCCCTTCGTTCCCCCCCGCATCGATCAAGTCGTTGACTCCACGGCAGGTTCCGCCCTGCTCTGCTTTCTCGATTGCTACTCAGGATATCACCAGATAGGCCTGAAGCTGGAAGACCAGATAAAGACCGCGTTCATCACGCCGTTCGGTGCCTTTTGTTACAACACAATGGCCTTCGGTCTGAAGAACGCAGGTGCAACCTATCAAAGGACAATTCAAGCATGTCTGGATCAATTGATCCCAGACATAGTAGAAGCTTACATCGACGACATCGTGGTCAAGATCATGAACCCCGAGGACATGATAGGGAATCTGACAAAGGTCTTCGAACGCCTACGCGTATTCCGGTGGAAGCTCAACCCGGAAAAGTGTGTCTTCGGAGTACCTTCAGGTAAACTACTCGGCTTCATGGTTAGCAACCGCGGGATCGAGGCAAATCGCGAGAAGATCACGGCCATCACCAAGATGCTACCACCAACCTGTCAGAAGGATGTGCAGAAACTTACTGGATGCATGGCAGCGCTCGGTCGTTTCATATCACGACTCGGCGTTCGCGGATTGCCGTTTTTCAAACTGCTCAAGAAGCAGGACAAGTTCGTGTGGGATGACGAGGCGAAGCGATCTTTCCAGGAACTCAAAGATTACCTGCAGAGTCCTCCCATCCTCGTCCCACCTCAGCCAAGAGAACAGCTCTACCTCTACATCTCTGCTACTCCCCGAGTGGTTAGCACGGTACTAGTGGTCGAGCGTCCTGAAGAAGGACACGCATATGGAGTTCAGCGACCAGTCTACTTCATCAGCGAGGTTCTGACCGTATCTAAGGTACGCTACCCCATGTGCAGAAATTATTATATGGAGTTCTTATCTCAGCAAGAAAGCTGAAGCACTACTTTGAGGCCCATCCAATCTCGGTGGTGAGCGAAAATCCTTTAGGGGAAATTCTCCATAACCGAGATGCCAGCGGCCGAATCGTCAAGTGGTCAATAGAATTGGCTGCCCATCACATAAACTTTGTTCCACGTACTGCTATCAAGTCTCAGGTCTTGGCCGACTTCGTAGCAGACTGGACAGAAAACCAAGCTCCGGCTGACGACGAGATAGTTGAGTACTGGGAGATGTACTTTGATGGCTCCCTCCAGATAAAAGGAGGCGGCGCAGGCGTAATCCTGATTTCCCCAAGTGGACAGGAACTAAAATACGTCCTTCAAATCATGTTTCCAGTATCCAACAACGCAGCTGAGTATGAAGCAGCTTTGCACGGTCTCCGCATTGCAGTATCTTTGGGAATCAAACGCCTGATGGTACGCGGGGACTCTGCCCTGGTCATAAACCAGGTAAACAAGGACTGGTCCAGGACCAACGAAAAGATGGACGCATACTGCGAGGAAATTAGGAAGCTGGAAGGGAAATTCTATGGCTTGGAGTTCCATCACGTGGTGCGCGACCATAACAAGGCAGCAGATGAGCTCGCTAAGATGGGGTCCACCCGTGAAGGCGTCCCACCCGGAGTTTTCATACAAGATCTTATCAAACCATCTATCAAGACAAACCCGGATGGCACTGTCGCAGAGCAACAAGTCGGAGAATCCCCAGAGTCAGCCACATTAGTGGTAGACGAAGCGCTAGACTGGAGGACACAGATCATCAATTATCTGGATAGCGGCATATTACCCGCAGAGGTCGCGGAAGACAAAGATCTAAACTCGCTCCACGAACAAATCGTGCGGCGCAGCAAAAATTACGTCATCATCGGAGACAAGCTGTATCGTCGATCTGGAGCTTCCCAAATCCTACAAAAGTGCGTGAGTCGCACTGAGGGCATAGAGCTCTTGACTGACATACATAAAGGAATTTGTGGAAATCACGCCGGAGCTAGAACCATTGTTGGTAAAGCTTTCCGGTCTGGTTTCTACTGGCCGACTGCTGTAGCAGACTCAGAGAACATCGTGCGGCACTGCAAGGGGTGTCAGTATTTTGCAAGGCAAATACATGCACCTGCACAACAGCTGCAAACCATTCCAGCGTCCTGGCCCTTCGCTTGTTGGTGCTTGGATATGATTGGTCCGTTTAAGAAGGCTCCTGGTGGTTTTGACCATGTCCTTGTAGCTATCGACAAGTTTACCAAGTGGATTGAGGTAAAACCAGTCAGAAAGCACACGGCAGCCAAGACCATCGAGTTCTTCACCGACATCACCCACCGCTTCGGAGTCCCAAACCGTATCATCACAGATAATGGTACGAACTTCGTGGCGCAGGAGTTTAAAGATTGGTGCAGCGAGAGGAGCATCAAGCTATGCCCCGCTTCCGTCGCACACCAAAGGGCCAATGGCCAAGTCGAAAGAGCCAATGGCGAAATAATCAAAGCGCTCAGGGCCCGGATATTCAAGCAGCTGAAGCAACATGACGGACGATGGATCAAGGAGTTGCCGGCTGTAGTCTGGGGGCTGCGCACACAGCCGAGTCGTGCCACGAAGCAAACTCCGTTCTTTCTGGTTTACGGCTCGGAAGCTATCCTACCAACGGACCTCACATACGGCTCCCCCCGAGTGGAGTTCTATGATGAATATGACGCGCAAGTGGCGCGCATTGAAGACCTCGACAGCATCGAGGAAAAGAGATTGGCTGCCCAGATCCAAGCCGCGCGTTACGCTCAGGTCCTGCGACGCTATCACGATCGATCAGTTAAGCAGAGGTCCTTTGAAGCAGGCGATTTGGTTCTGAGAAGGAAGCAAGACACCAAGGGCGCGCACAAGCTTGCGTCCCCCTGGGAAGGTCCATATATTATCAAGTCAGTCAGTCGTCCAGGCTCATATCGACTCATGACCAAAGACGGCGTAGACATCCCAAATCCATGGAACATCGAGCACTTACAGCGCTTCTACGCCTGATCCAGTTATGTATTTATCTTTTTTATTTTTAGATTTATTTTTTCCGAGTGATTTTGGAGGGTAGTCACCCCTAGTTACGACTCGGCTTGTTCACAATGAGTTATCAATAAAGTTGATTTCATCTTTCATCTATTTCTACTACTCGCATTTCCTCTTTCGCGTCACGCACATAAAGTATGAGGGGAACAAACCTTAAATCGAGACGGAAAGTACTCGCCAAGTCAAAGCTCTAAACGTATGACAAAGACTCTGCAGCATGAGACTGAGACCAACGAGGCTAATCTACTCCGTAACAGGTCAACCACTCAGAAATTAAGGCTAGCGCAGAAAGAAAGGGAGTTGTAGACCAATAAAAACTTATATACAAAAGTGACCATTCACACATTGTTCAAATAAATACTGGTTCGAACAAATACTACAGATACTTTATTTACATTGCAGGGTCGCCAGCACCAGACGGGGCCGCTTCATCCGAGTCATCAACAACGTCCTTGGACAGGACATTGGCGATGGGCTCGACTTCATGGAGCAGTCTGCCCACATCGTCTTCAGAGGTACCGGCAGCATACCCGCGGCCAAGTGGCTCCAGGTCTGACGCCGGGAACAGAGACTTCAGCACTGCCAGGACATGGCCACAGCTGGCCTGGCTGATGGAGCAGAGCTGCCGCCGGAAGTAGCGTGGGAGCGCCCGAACGCGGTCGAGGATGGAAGCTGAAGACGATGACGCCTCCGGCTCGATCTCCTCCGCCACCACTCGGATAGCATCCTCCAGTGCTATCTTCTCAGTGCGCAGCGCCTCAGCCTCACCTTGCAGCCGGGCCACCTTGGCAGTAAGCTCTGCGAATTGGGACATAGTCCGATATCGATAATCTAAAGAAGGTTAGATCTGAATGATATTTTCACGTCTGACAGAAAAACAAATAAGGAAGAACATACCTCTGAGCTCGTGCACGGCCTGGGCTTCGTTGAGCTTAGCCTGCTCTACCTCCCCGCATAAATCGCGGGTGGTACGCTGGGCTTCCTCCAACTCAGCCTGGCGCTCGACTGCAGTAGCCTCGAGCTCAGCCACTCGGGCCACCAAGGAGTCGGCCTTAGCGACTGCAGAAGTTAATTCTTGAATAACCAAGGTTTTAGCCTCGGCATCAGCAGCTAAGTTCTGCAAAAACAAGTCAGATGACAATATGAATCAATATACCACTTGGTATTTGATATCAACAAGATAAGCAGTTCGGGAAGTACCTTGGCTATGTGGCCCATGCGACGATGAAGGGACAGAAACTCCTCCAGAGGAGTCAGGGGAGCACCACCACTCAGGACGCCGACCGCCGCAGAAGCTATCTCGACCGCCGCAGTCTGGGGCTCCTCCACTGCTGCAGTCGGTTCAACCGCAGGAGCATGCTGGGGGCTGCCTTGAGGAACTGGCGGAGGAGTCGGCGACGCTGGTACAGGACTCGGCGGTGGCGGGGTTGGCTCCCGCTGCGACTCGGGTAGCGGACCCACAGGCTGATCGCTGAGAAGATCAGCCGAGTGGATCGGCACCTCTGGAGTTTGGATTGTTGGGGCTTCGGTCTCAACCGCCGACTGAGGCGAAGGACCCGAGAAGGGGACCTCAGACGGCGTGCTACAAGATAAAGCATTTATGGATCACTAACAAAAAAGCATAAAGGGAAATCAAGAGAAGACAAGAATACTTACAGATTAGAAATGCGCATTCTCAGGCGCTTTCCTTTCCGAGTAGGGGAAGGGAGGTCCCTCGGAGTCACAGAAATACATAACTGAATCAGGCGTAGAAACGCTGTAAGTGCTCGATGTTCCATGGATTTGGGATGTCCACGCCGTCTTCCGTCATGAGGCGATATGAGCCTGGGCGACTCACTGACTTGATGATGTATGGCCCTTCCCAAGGGGACGCAAGCTTGTGCGCGCCCTTGGTGTCTTGCTTCCTCTTCAGAACCAAGTCGCCTGCTTCAAAGGACCTCTGCTTAACTGATCGATCGTGATAACGTCGCAGGACCTGAGCGTAACGCGCGGCTTGAATCTGGGCAGCCAATCTCTTTTCCTCGATGCTGTCGAGGTCTTCAATGCGCGCCACTTGCGTGTCGTATTCGTCATAGAACTCCACTCGGGGGGAGCCGTATGTGAGGTCCGTTGGTAGGATAGCTTCCGAGCCGTAAACCAGAAAGAACGGGGTTTGCTTCGTGGCACGACTCGGCTGGGTGCGCAGCCCCCAGACTACAGCTGGCAACTCCTTGATCCATCGTTCGTCATGTTGCTTCAACTGCTTGAATATCCGGGCCCTGAGCGCCTTGATTATTTCGCCATTGGCTCTTTCGACTTGGCCATTGGCCCTTGGGTGCGCCACGGATGCAGGGCATAGCTTGATGCTCCTCTCACTGCACCAGTCTTTAAATTCCTGTGCCACGGAGTTCGTACCATTATCTGTGATGATACGATTTGGGACTCCGAAGCGGTGGGTGATGTCGGTGAAGAACTCGATGGTCTTGGCTGCCGTGTGCTTTCTGACTGGTTTCACCTCAATCCACTTGGTGAACTTGTCAATAGCTACAAGGACATGGTCAAAACCACCAGGAGCCTTCTTGAACGGACCAATCATGTCCAGGCACCAACAAGCGAAGGGCCAGGACGCTGGTATGGTTTGCAGCTGTTGTGCGGGTGTGTGTATTTGCCTTGCAAAGTACTGACACCCTTTGCAGCGCCGCACGATGTTTTCTGAGTCTGCTACGGCAGTCGGCCAGTAGAAACCAGACCGGAAAGCTTTACCAACAATGGTTCTAGCCCCGGCGTGATTGCCACAGATTCCTTTGTGTATGTCTATCAAGAGCTCTATACCCTCTGCGCGACTTACACACTTTTGGAGGATTTGGGAGGCTCCAGATCGACGATACAGCTTGTCTCCGATGATGACGTAGCTTTTGCTGCGCCGCACGATTTGTTCGTGGAGCGAGTTTAGATCTTTGTCTTCCGCGACCTCTGCGGGCAATATGCCGCTGTCCAGATAGTCGATGATCTGGGTTCTCCAGTCCAACGCTTCGTCTACCACTAAAGTGGCTGACTCCGGGGATTCTCCGACTTGTTGCTCCACTAAAGCTTTTCTGGGTCACATACTGTCAAACAGAGGGGTAGCGGTCGATCCGAAGAATGTCAGCGATGTGCTAAGCTGGAATCCACCCCAGGATGTGAGCGAGATTCGCAGCTTCTTGGGAATGGCAGGGTATTACCGGAGGTTCATCGAGGGATTCTCCAAGATTGCTAAACCCCTTACATCGCTATTGGAGAAAGATGCTAAGTTTGTTTGGACCGAAGAGTGTCAGTCCAGCTTTGAGGAGTTGAAAAAGCGATTGACCACGACACCGGTACTGGTACTGCCAGATATAACCAAGGATTTCTCTGTCTATTGTGATGCATCCCGTCAGGGTTTGGGATGTGTACTCATGCAAGAGGGCAGAGTTGTGGCATATGCGTCCTGACAGTTGAGGAAACATGAGCTGAACTACCCGACTCACGATCATGAACTAGCAGCAGTAGTCCATGCATTGAAAATCTGGAGGCACTACCTGATTGGGCACAGGTGTGATATCTACACCGATCACAAGAGCCTTAAGTATGTTTTCACACAGTCGGACCTGAACATGCGACAGTGCAGATGGTTGGAACTGATCAAGGACTATGACCTGGAGATTCACTACCACCCGGGCGAGGCCAACCTGGTGGCAGACGCCCTGAGTAGGAGAACCTACGTGAATCTAATCACAGAGAGTAGTCTACCGGAGGAGTTGGCCCGGGATTTCAAAAGGTTGTGCCTAGGATTTGTGGCCCACATGATGGAATTGGAGGTAGAGCCAACCTTGGAATAGGAGATCCAGAAGGGCAGTTGGAAGATGAGAAGACCAAGGAAATAATGGAACAAATTAAATTAGGAAAGGCACCCGAGTTTCGAGTGGACGAACAGGGAACGGTCTGGTATGAGAAGAGGATATGCGTACCCGACCTGAAGCACATCAAGGATATGATCCTGAGGGAGGCTCATGACTCCGCCTACTCGATACACCCCGGAAGCACCAAGATGTACCAAGACCTTAAGGAGAAGTTCTGGTGGTATGGACTAAAGAGAGACGTTGCAACTTATGTAGCTCTGTGTGACACGTGCTAGAGGGTCAAGGCCGAACATCAGAGACCGGCCGGGCTACTTCAACCCTTGAAGATACCAGAGTGGAAGTGGGAAGAGGTCGGCATGGATTTCATAACCGGATTGCCCAACACACAGAGAGGGTTCGATTCTATATGGGTGATCGTGGACTGATTGACCAAAGTGGCTCACTTCATACCGGTGAAGACTAAATACACAGGAGCCAAGCTGGCAGAATTGTAAATGGAGAGAATAGTGTGCTTACATGGTGTGCCGAAGAAGATAGTGTCAGACCGGGGTACGCAGTTCACCTCGCACTTCTGGCATAAGTTACATGAGTCGATGGATACGAAGCTACAGTTCAGTTCAGCTAATCACCCCTAGACAGACGGACAGACAGAAAACACTAATCAGATATTGGAAGATATGCTGACAGCGTGTGCCTTGCAGTATGGGACTAGTTGGGAGAAAAGCCTACCCTACGCAGAGTTCTCGTATAACAACAGCTACCAGCAGAGCATCAAGATGGCACCGTTCGAGGCCTTGTATGGAAGGAAGTGCCGAACACCATTGTTCTGGAACCAGACCGGGGAAAGCCAAGTGTTTGGACCAGAAATTCTGAAAGAAGCGGAACGTCAAGTGCAAGTAATTAGGCAGAACATGAAGGTAGCTCAGTCACGACAGAAAAGTTATGCAGATGTAAGACGACGGGATCTTAGCTTTGAAGTCGGTGACTACGTGTATCTCAAGGTGTCGCCAATGAGGGGAGTACGACGGTTTAACGTGAAGGGCAAGCTGGCACCTCGATACATTGGGCCTTTTCAGATCTTGGAATGGAAAGGTGAAGTGGCCTACCAGCTAGGGCCACCTGAGAAACTGGCAGGCATACACAATGTGTTCCATGTGTCTCAGCTAAAGAAGTGCTTGAGGGTACCTGAAGAACAGATTCCTCTGGAGGAGCTGAATGTTCAGGAGGACCTCACCTATGAGGAGCACCTGGTTAAAATCTTAGAAGAGTCCGAGAGGGTCACCAGGAATAAGGTGATACGCATGTGCAAGGTTCAGTGGAGCCATCACACAGAGGATGAGGCAACATGGGAAAGAGAGGAGGATCTCAAGGCAGAATATCCGCAGCTGCTCGAGCCAACATCCGAATCTCGAGGATGAGATTCATCTTAAGGGGGTAGGTTTGTAACACCCTAAAAATGCCTTTCTTGAATTAGTAATCAATTTACCTTTAAATTAAATGCTCATGATCAATGTAGGGAAAAATAAAACTTTTGAGGAATTAAAATCAAATATAAGGCTTAGGAACACCTTTGTTGCATTCATGCTAGTGCATATATTTTTGTTTGAGTGGTTTGGTTGTCTCCTTTTCTTTCTTTTTTCTCTTTTTCCCCATAGTCTAGAAAACCCCCTTCAACTGCTTTCCCTCCTCCTTTTTCCCCCTCCTTTCTTCCCTTCCCGCTCGGCCCAGTGCGCAGCGCATCTCGCTCGGCCCAGCCGCTCCGCTCCGCTTCGTGGGCCGCAGCCCACTAGCGCTGCCAGCCCACTGTGCGCGCGCAGCCGCAGCCCGCCAGCGCCCAGCGCGCCCGCCCGCAGCCGCTGCCAGATGGGGCCCGCCTGTCGGCCCCTACCTCGCGCCGCCGCCGCCACCGAGCCGGACTCGAGCTCGAGTCTGACCGCGCCGCCCACCGCGCGCGCCCACGCACGCACGCCTAGGCCTCCGGCCTATTTAAGGCCAGCCTTCGGTTGAGGTCGGGGCGGTGGCACCGTGTGCGCCGGATCCACCCACACGTCAGCGGCGGCGGTGGCGGCGCTTCCCGCCGCTCCAGTGCTCCCTCAATCAGTAGGGTTGTGGGGTGGTGGCTGGCGGCGCGGTGAAACTCGTGCCGAGCACCCTAGCCCCACACTCATCTTTATAGCACTGTGCGACGGGGGCCCACCAACTAGTGCTAGGTTGGCTGCCCCCGATCAGGGCGCAAGGAGAGAGCCCACCACGGCCTTTGGGCCGTGGTGGGGAAGAGATCGACCCACAATTGTAACACCCTAAAAATGCCTTTCTTGAATTAGTAATTAATTTGCCTTTAAATTAAATGCTCATGATCAATGTAGGGGAAAATAAAACTTTTGAGGAATTAAAATCAAATATAAGGCTTAGGAACACCTTTGTTGCATTCATGCTGGTGCATATATTTTTGTTTGAGTGCTTTGGTTGTCTCCTTTTCTTTCTTTTTCTCTTTTTCCCCCGGAGTCTAGAAAACCCCCTTCAACACCTTTCCCTCCTCCTTTCTTGCCTTCCCGCTCGGCCCAGCGCGCAGCGCATCCCGCTCGGCCCAGCCGCTCTGCTCCGCTTCGTGGGCCGCAGCCCACCGCGCGCGCAGCCGCAGCCCGCCAGCGCCCCGCGCGCCCGCCCGCAGCCGCTGCCAGGTGGGGCCCGCCTGTCGGCCCCTAACTCGCGCCGTCACCGTCACCGAGCCGGACTCGGGCTTCAGTCCGACCGCGCCGCCAGCCGCGCGCGCCCGCGCCACCCCTTTTTCCCCAAACCCTAGCCGCCACCAAGCGCCGCCGCCGTCGCCAAACCCTAGCGAGCGCCACCGCTCGCCGCCGCCGCCTCGAGACCCCAGAGCTCGCCGCCAACGTCGTCATCGTCCTCGCGGTGAGCTTCTCGACGTCCAGGTGGTCCCCATACCCTTTACCGTGCCCTGCAGCGCCCGAATGCCCCCCTCCGGCCAACCCCGGCCATGGCGTCGCCGCGCCCGCTCGCCGCCGCCACTCGCCGCCGCCGCTCGCCGTCCGATCCGGACGCAACGACCCAGGATCAGAACCTCCGAAGGGGTATGCGCGCCGGTCCACCGTGGACCATGGACCGCGGTCGCCGCGCGGTCCACGGGCCGGTCCACGGCACAGCGCCGCCGCTGCCGCGCGTCAGCGCTGACGCCAGCAGACGGCGCCAGCCGCCGTCCGCCACCGTCGTCGCTTTGCATCGAGGCCCCTGCGCTTTCCTGTTTTTGTGATCTAGTCCGGCGTAGTTATAGATTTCTCGTGGTTTAATCCTTTTTCTCGCAGATAGGTCCCTGGTAGTTTCAGTTTCTTGCCAGCAAGCACCTGGATCTTGTTTTTAGCGTAGTTTTCACGTTTTAGCTCCGATTTGGGTTATTCTCGCGCTCATGTGTTCGTAGCGAAGCGTAGAATAGTTTTATAGCCTTTTCTTGCTCTTTTGTTACTGTTTGGTGTACTGTTATAATAGAATAACTTGGCTTGCATGTATTGCCTATGTGTTGATTGTGTGGCAATTGCAGTGAGCAGCCGGTGAGCCGTTCGAGTTCGTGGGTGACCAGGAGTTCGAGGAGCAAGACTTGCAGCTGCAGCCGGGCTTTGAGGAAGGAAAGTATAGCATGGACAACCCTTGTTACCTACACACCTTTAATTTACACTCATACATGTGCTTGTGTCTTAAATTGTTTACCTTAAGGCAATTCCTAGTACTTTTATCCTATACCTTGTTATCCTGGGTTTATGCATATGGGTAGTCCTTTGCTAAGCGCAGCTACATCACTTTTATTTATCTGTTAATCATGACTTAATGGTTCACTTTAACTTATGGTTAAAACTTGCTTTTTAGCAACATGGTTCAAGGAGCTAGAGCTTGCTTCGTGTTTTGCTCTAGTGTCTCTCCTTAAGGTCCGGTTCATTAAGCGGCAACCCAGGAACCTGTCGCCGCCACCGGAACTATTATGGCTCTGGTATTGGACAAGTAGCTTGTACGTCTCTAGCTTGCTAGTGGTTACCGAAAGGCACTAGATGGGGGCGGGGGTTCCTAAGTCTGAGCTTCGATATTGCCTGGGGACGGCCTCAGGTTCACGTGCACCCTGAGGTGCGTTGGCGCTGCTCCGTAAGCAATGTCCCGTTGAGGGAGTGTCCACGTTCTCGCCATGGACACCCCTATCGTTGCGCTTGATGGACTCATGCTGCATCATGGGGTCCGCGCTCTGGATGCCATTGACCCACTTATGTTGCGCACTGGGTGTAAGTCATTCCTAGGAGTCGGGGTTCATGTGTCGTTGCCGAATCCATAGTGGCCACTATGCTTGTTAGGGTGTCTAGTGAAAAGCCTTGTAGCGTCCCTATGCACTCACACCTCGGAAGTGTGGTACGTGCGTGGTTGGGTTGAAAGCTCCTTTGAGCTTTTACGCTAACAGTTGGGTAAAGGGCGAAACCTCTGCAAGGTGTACGTCTATCATGATAGCCGTGCTCACGGTCATGAGCGGCCTGGATCCTTTTTGATTAGAAGTTGATTTTAATGATGATGATCGATGGTTCTAATGTTTTTATACTTTTAATGGGGTTATAACAAGGAGTTCTCATACACTTGTAGTAAATAGGTGATTAATAAAACGAACCAACTAAAAGTGCTAAAGCAGTCAACCCGAGTCAGCCTTTTTAGCCTTGCATAAACTCCTGTTATACTTGCTAAGTAAATGAGTTACTTACACTTGCCAACTATCAACAAAATCCCGGACGGGTAACAGATGGAGCAGTGAATGAGGATCCTATCCCAGACTTCCCGGAGGATCTCCCCTACTTCTGAGCTGCGGTCAACCAGTCGGCGTCCCTGTGGGGTTGAGGCGCCATTCGTCTTAGTTGAGAGCTTTAATAATTAGACTTCCGCTGTGTTATTCGTGTAAGACTATGTCTTTGTGTTAAACTCTAGATGTAAACTACTTTTATTCGAGCATTGTTTTCTTTGAGATCCATATTTGTATGTTGTATGTGTTCTGTGGACGTCCTGGGCACACATACGGACGCAGTCAGGTTTTGTATAAATCTGGGTGTGACAACAATCTCCCCCTCGATCTCACCTTAAGTTTTCTTACCTTAAGCTCTTCGCTTGATATCCACTTCCTAACAAAAGGGCACATTGAGCATGAGTCATCAAAATTGTCATTTTAATTAGATTAATCAGCCATAATAAACTTTTCCATTACGAAGAACCATTACTCGGGCCATTATCCAGTGATCATAAGGCTTTCCTTTAAACCCATACCGGTAATGTGTTCTCTAAACACACTGGGTGGTAAGCCTTTAGTGAGCGGATCCGCTAGCATATTTTTCGTACTTATATGCTCCAGACTTATGGTGTGATCCTGGATTTTATCTTTCACAACATAGAACTTTATCTCTATTGGTTTGGTAGCATTACTCGACTTGTTGTTGTGAGTGTAAAATACTGCGGGCTCATTATCGCAGTACATTTTAAGTGGTCTATTAATACAATCTACCACTTTCAAGTCGGGTATAAATTTCTTTAGCCACTTGGCCTGCAACATTGCCTCATAGCATGCTATAAACTCTGCATACATCGTAGATGATGCAACCAGAGTTTGTTTAGAGCTTCTCCACGAAATAGCTCCCCCTGCGAGAGTGAATACATAACCTGACGTGGACTTTCTATCATCCTTATCTCCCGCAAAATCTGCATCTGAATATCCTCTTATCTCTAGAGAATCAGATCTTCTATATATTAGCATGAGGTCTTTTGTGCCTTGCACATACCGCAAAGCTTTCTTTGCCATTTTCCAGTGCTCTATGCAGGTTATCTTGATATCTACCGAGTACTCCGGTGATATATGCTAAATCAGGACGAGTGCACACTTGTGCGTACTGTAAGCTACCGACTGCTGAAGCATATGGAACTATTTTCATTTGATCGATCTCATATTGGTTCCTAGGGCGTTGGAAATCCCCAAACTTATCGCCCTTCACTATCGGTGCAGGTGTGGCTTTACTCGCATGCATATTATATTTCTTAAGGATCTTCTCCAAATATGTCTTTTCCGATAGTCCTAAAACCCCGTTTCTTCTATCTCGGTGAATTTCAATGCCTAGAACATATGAAGCCTCACCAAGATCTTTCATATCAAAATTTGAGGACAAAAATATTTTTGTTTCTTGCAACATTCTTGTATCGCTGCTAGCAAGCAGGATATATCCACATATAGGATTAGGAAAATGTGTTTTCCATTCTTAAACTTTGCATATATGCAATTGTCCTCTATGTTTGCTTTAAACCCAAATTTCTTAATTGTCTCATCAAACTTCAAGTACCATTGTCTAGAAGCTTGTTTTAATCCATAAATGGATTTTCTTAAGCGGCATCGCATGTTTTCTTTGCCTTCCACAACAAAACCTTTAGGTTGAGTCATGTAGACGTTTTCAAACAGATCCTTGTTTAAGAACGCTGTCTTTACATCCATCTGATGTAATTCTAAATCATAGTGTGCCACTAATGCCATTATAATTCTAAAGGCATCTTTACACGAGACTGGAGAAAACGTCTCATTGTAATCTATTCCTTCTCTTTGTGTGAACCCCTTGGCCACAGTCGCGCTTTATATCTTTCAATATTCCCTTTGGAGTCACATTTTGTTTTGTAGACCCATTTGCAGCCTACTGATTTGGCTCCTTTAGGAATTACTTCTAAGTCCCAAACTCTGTTGGCACTCATTGATTTCATTTCTTCTTGCATGGCTTCAAGCCATTTTTCAGACTGAGCGTTTCTCATAGCCTCTTCAAATGTGACGGGATCACCCCCCATTTGAAATTCTTCTAAGTTTCCAATTTCATAGCAATCAGGAATGGCTGAGCGTCTCACTCTTGTAGACCTTCTTAGTCCTCCTCCAGCTGGTTCAGCAGCTGGCTCAACAACCGGTACTTCAGGAACCACAGGATGTTGAGGTTCTATTTCTTGTGTAACAATTGGTTCAACATGAGGAATAGGTTCCACGTTCTCATTCACTGCTTGCACTACAGGACTAGGAGCTTGTACCGGTGTCACAGTGGCTTCCACTGTTGGAATTGACACAGGTAACTCGAAAAAAAGGTTCTTGAATCATAGGGCAAGGTGCAAAAACCCGCTTCTCCGCAAGATCAATATCTCGAGTAGCCATGCTCGCCCTGATCATTTCATTCTCCAGAAAAACTGCATGTCCCGTTTCTACAAACTTTGTGTGTCTATTAGGATAATAGAAACGATAACCTTTTGTCTTTTCAGTATAGCCAATGAAATAGCAACTGACTGTCTTGGGATCTAGCTTCCCAATATTTGGGTTAAAAATCTTAGCCTCAGCGGGGCAGCCCCATACACGCATATATTTGAGAGAGGGTTCTCTACCCTCCACAGTTCATAAGGTGTTGTAGGAACTACTTTGCTAGGCACTTTGTTTATGATGTGAACGGCAGTCTTTAGAGCCTCCATCCACAAATTAACTGGTAAAGTGGAATAGCTTATCATGCTTCTAACCATATCCATCAAGGTACGGTTTCTCCTTTCAGCTACTCCATTTTGCTGTGGGTCACCCGGTGCACTATATTGGGCAACTATGCCATTTTCCTATAGGTACCTTGCAAAAGGTCCTGGAATTTGGCCATACAGGGTGTGTCGACCGTAGTACTCCCCCCCACGGTCTGATCTTACTAATTTTATTTTCTTATTAAGCTGATTCTCAACCTCAGCTTTGAATATGTTGAATTTATCCAACGCTTCTCACTTGTGTTTTATTGGATAAATGTAACCATAACGAGAGTAATCGTCTTTGAATGTGATGAAAGAATCAAAACCATCCACTGATGCAACGGGAAATGGACCACAGATGTCTGTGTGTATTATGTCTACGGTTCCCGTGCTTCGTTTTGCTACTTTGTTTACTTGCTTAACGTATTTGCCTTTGATGCAATCAATACATTGTTCTAAGTCTGAAAATACTAGCGGCGGAAGAATTGATCCTTTAACTAAACGTTCCATTCTTCCCCTCGAAATATGGCCTAAACGACAGTGCCATAATTTCGATGAAACATCATCAATTCTTTTCCGCTTCTTGCTTACTTTTGTAGATGAGGATACATTTTCAATCTCATGCACAATCTTAGTACTTGCATACACATCTTCACATGCATACAAATCATCATAAGTAGATAACTTATAAAGTTTGTCTTGTCGGAAGGTAAGACCCACATAAACTTTATTCAACATGATTAAGCATCGTTTGCTATCGAATAAACACTTAAAACCATCGTCTGATAAACATGAAACTGAAATTAACTTCCTGCCCAAAGAGGAAACATAAAGGACGTCGTGTAGCTGAAGTGTGAAGCCGTCTTTCAACTTGATGGGGAGTTCTCCTATCGCTTCCACTTCAGCTTCAACGCCGTTTGCAACTTTAACTCCTCTTTCTCCTCTTTGCAGCATCCGGCTCATACTTAATCCCTGCATAAAATTAGCAACGTGAGTAGTTGCTTCTGAATCAATCCACCAAGTAGATTTATCATAACTTAAAAACAGAGATTCATCAACAAAAGTAATAAAATCCTCACCCTTCTTCCACATCATTTCAACCAATCAGGACACTTGTTCTGCCAGTGACCTGCCTTCCCACAATGCAGGCACTCATTCATTGCCAACTTCTTTGTTGTCTTGTGGCTTGTTTGAGCGATCAAACTGCATTGGTGCCTTGCCCTTGTCTTTGTTGGGAGCATTTGAAGGACCACTCTCCCACTGGTTCTTGGCTTTAAAATTCTTGTTAGGAAAATTCTTTTTCTTCTGCTGATGGTGTACATAGTTTATCTGTCCACCATTCTGTGCAATCATCCTGTCCTCATCTTGGACACAGCGTCCTATGAGCTTTTGCATATCCCATTTTTCCTCTAAGGAATTGTAAGTGATCTCTAAGTTGGAGAATGCGGGTGGGAGTGAGCGAAAAACTGTATGGACAAGAAAATCCTCTGGCAGCTTCATGTCCAAACCAGTTAACCTCCCATGTAGGTTGCTCAACTTCAAGATGTGCTCTCTCACACCTCCGCCTGTGTACTTTGTGTTCAGAAACTGATCAATCAGCGTCCTGGCATAAGTCTTGGACGACCCAGTGAACTGAGCCTCCACTAGTGCCATGTACTCAGGTGCAGTGTGAGCAACACCCTCTGCATTCTTTTCTGGGATAGAGTTCCTTATGGCCTCTGCCATCTTTGTCCGCATTATTAGCAGACACTTCTTGTTTGAGATATCCCACTTTCTCTTCTCAAGATCATAATTTGCTCTAATGGGCGTGTGGTCACGCTCTCGTGCCGCGAATGCCTCATCAGACTCATCTTGTGCACGCACCGGTGCCTCAGGGAGTACCGGATATGGGTAGTTCATGGCAGTGTCAATGTCTGTCATGACCACTGCCAGGTTGAACTGCGTCCGCCATTCTCCATAGTTGCTCCCAACCAGCATAGGGATACCAGCAACGTAGCTCATAGCATTTGGGCCTGACATTTGGACATAAAATTGGTGAGAACAATAATAAATAATAAAAAATAAATATTGCATGTATTAACTTAACTTTGGTCAAAATCAACACATACAACATGCTTTGTACATCAATTCTATATCACATTTGGGCAGAAAATAGAATAAATGCATAATAACTTGAACAAGAATATTTATAATATTGTAATTATCAGCTTTGGCAAGAAAATAACAATATCATAAAAACTGAATATAAATATTTCTTATTCTCTAATTAAATATCCCTTTGGTTCAATTTAATTAGAGAATAAATTACGCAGCGGAAAAACATCAAATATTATGAGAAAAATTAATTTTCAGAAGCATTCTACTCTCTGTAAAAATAATTAGCATGTGCAAAAATTTAAACAGAGATATATACTTGAAAACATGCAAAATAAACACAAAAAACAACCAAATATAGCTTCTGAAAATAATAAACTTAATTGTAAACTGTTACTGTTCACGGTGTCACTTTTGGCCCGCGAAACAAAAATTGGCCCAGCGGCCCATTCGCACGCGCACCGCGCCTTCGCGCGTTTCGGCCCAGCAGCGGCCCAGCCGCACGCGAAGCCCATCTGATTCTCAACAGCGAAAGTCTACTTTTCCCCCTTGAACTTTTGTTCGCGCGCGGAAATCACCCATGACGGCCCGGCCCAGCCGAGCTTTCGCGGCCCGGCCTCGCGAGCCTCTCGCCTACCTGGCTTTAGCCCGAAAACTGACGGCTGGGCCGCCTAACTGGCCCAGCGCCATCGCCCGCACGAGCCGCTTCTGGCCCGCTCTAGCTGCAGGCGACGTGGCGCGCTCGTGGCCGTCCGATCTGATCGACGGTGGAGCGCGTCTCACGCGCCGTATAAAACGCGTCGCCGGACGCTCGCCCCCGAAACCCTGGCTCATTTCCTTCTTCTCCCCCCGCCTTCTCCGCTCCAGGTCCGGCGGCGTGCGCGCAGCGGCGGCGGCCATGGCCAGCGTCTTCACCGGCGACGGCGGGGACGAGTGCCGCCGGCCATGGCCGCAGCGCTCCTCCTCCTGTCCTTCCCCTAGCAGCTCCCCTCCCCAGATCCACAAGACCCAGAAAGAGAGAGAGGGCGAGGTGGCCCACGGGCCCGCCATGGCCGGCGTCTCGCCGGCGCATGGCGACGATGAGCACCGCCGGCGCAAGGCCAGCGCGCTCTGCTCCCTCCTGCCGCGACGCCGGGGTGATGCACCTCGCCGGCACGCGCGTTCCCATCACGGCGAGCGTGCCGCCGTCGAGCGGTGTCGCTCCGGCGACCTTTCCCGAGCATGGCGGTGACGGCCGGCGGCGGAGAACACCAAGAGGTAGGTCCTGCCCCACACCGCGCCCTTTTCTTGTAGATCTAGGGTTAGGGTTAGGTTAGGGTTAGGGTTTCGGGATTTTGGATCTGAGATCCACTTTCTTTTTCGATTTTTCATCGATTTTTGCTTCCTTTTCTATGATTCTCATCGAACTTCATCGATTTTTCTTGATTTGCTTCGGTTTCTACACCCCCTACCCCTCTGTTTGGATTACAGCGAGTAAAACTTGAACTATTTCGAGTGTAAAAACTACTCAAGAACTAATCTACTACTAGATTAGGCTAACTGATACCATTGATAGGATTCTAGGATCATTAATCGCGGGTATAACTTGATAATAGAGTAAAACATGGCTAACACTTATACATGCATGAAGAACACCTAGATCTAGAGCATATACACCTAGAGGGAGGAATGGAGATGCACAGACCGTTGGTGGTGGCGACGGGGTCGACGGCGGCCATGGTGGCGGTGGCGGTCGCTGGGGCGGCCGCGGGTTGAGGAGACGTTGGGGATGCGGTCAGCCTTCGGTTGAGGTCGGGACGGTGGCACCGTGTGCGCCGGATCCACCCAGACGTCGGCGGCGGCGGTGGCAGCGCTTCCCGCCGCTCCAGTGCTCCCTCAATCGGTAGGGTTGTGGGGTGGTGGCTGGTGGCGCGGTGAACCTCGTGCCGAGCGCCCTATCCCCACCCTCATCTTTATAGCACTGTGCGACGGGGCCCCACCAACCATTGCTAGTTTGGGTGCCCCCGATCAGGGCGCAAGGAGAGAGCCCACCACAGCCTTTGGGCCGTGGTGGGGAAGAGATCGCCCCAACAGGGGGCAGAGGGGAGGAAGCAATTGAGAGGAGAAGTTACGGTCAATCGAGTTGAAGCTTCATGGAAGTAGATGCAATATTCATAAAGGAGGCATCGGTTGTTTGGACCTCGCAGCCCATGGCTACACCCTACATGAATCCAAGCGTTCTGGGATGAAATGTGGGAAGAATGATTGAACAGAGGTGGTGGACTGGCAGCGTATTTGTAAGTGGTGCAAGGTTTTGTTAGAAAAATGTCATGAGCCAAAGTGGGTGTGGTAAATGGCAAAATGTACCATTTGACTACTTTATCCATCTCGTGTCGCACGTTTGTGATCCGATGGTTTACCGTGCAAGTTTCTAAGTTTGCACTAAGCATTGAGATTGCAGTACATATATTTCCGCGTAACCTGTACAAGATATCCCTACGGAAGGGGATAAGGCAAGTACCTGTCACTGTTGTCTGTACAGGATTAGTGTGTGTCCATTTAGCTTTGTGCAGTTAAGCCAATCAAGATTGCTTCTGCTTGTTGTAAACTGTTCAATATATTTAAATCACCTATTAATGTAATGAAAAAGCCTAAAAGTTGACTGTGCTCTTGATTGTTTGAACCACTTTCTTCCGTCCTTATCTTTCGAACCACTTTCTATCATGGATGGGTATCTGTCTATAAGACAACGTATCTGTCTAAGACGACACTTCTGTGTAGTAGTGTAACCTAAGAACTATAATGTCGTCATCAAAAGAATTGTTATACATGCTCCATTTCAAATAAAAGAAAGCTTTGATATTGCCAACTTCATCAGCCCCTATTGAATGGGATGGAACTGAATTCATTTTGTGACAATACACTGCTTGAGTGCATCTTCAGGAATAAAAAGGCCAAACCAACAAAGAAACACAAACTTTCCTAATTAGCACCCCTTTACACACTTGCATGACGTTGCATCTTTCATATTTCTTTTTAGGTGCACCTTTCATATCAGCAAGAATGCAATTATAACAGTAGTGCCGTTTGCTGCTCTTAGGGAATATCATTTGTCACAGATTTCGTTTCTGGAGAGGACTCTCCACGAAGGAGATGCCTTGACAATTCTGGTTCATTTCCTCGGTTACTGATTCTCTTCTCCTCGTTTTTACCCCACAACACAGAGTAGAGCCCAATAACTATGAGGACAGCTCCTATGACCCTGAGAAATTTCAGACGATCGACAAGAACTTAGTTTAGTCAGTTATTGAAATGGTCAGGGTTATAAAGCAAACAGTTATCACTACTTGTGCTTTATGGATGAATTTGGTTATTTTGTTCTCCTCACCCTCCTGTATAAAGTTCATCTCCTAGCATGATAGCAGCCATGATGGCCACCATAACGGTTTGTACTGGCTGGAAGATAGCAGTGAAGAGAGCACCACCCCTGTCAATGCACCAGATCTGAAGAGACAAGGTAACCCCTGAAGCCACTATACCCTGCAGCGAAAGAAGATTAATGGAATTGTTGACCAATCTATTTTTCTATAAATTACTCCCTCATATACTGTGGGTTATATTGTTCCTTTGCTTCACCGTTACTTATGAAGGTTAGAGTGGTGAAAATTACAGCGTAGATGACTGTGAAGAGCTCTTCTCCTGAGTGCAGCTTCCACTTTTTGCTGTCATTCTCACAGAATGCTGCTATAGCCAAGAGTTGGACCAGCCCAAATACCAGCGTGAGCGCAAGCACTGACAACCTAGCTGGGTATTTCTTCAAAACTGGGGCCTACATAAAAATATTTAATCAGGAAAGTACATAGACATTTTGGCTATCAAAAAATATTTTATCACATAGTCTTGAGAAGAATCATTTTATTCTACATTTATGTATTTGGAGTTCTTTTTTCTCTCTTCCTCTTTTTACTGCAATTGAAATTTCTTCAGACTTTAATTTTATTAAGCAGGTCTGAATTTCTTCACTCTTTTGAGAACTTTTCTAACTTTTATTATTTTGTAAATTGAGTGTGAAACTTCTTTTTAACTTATAAAAGCAGATTATGAATATCTGTCTCAACGTAGAGGAAGCTGTTAGTACGTATAACATTGTGCGCTTAATTTGGATATTATAATCGACAAATTGTTTAAAGAAAGGAGACAGCAGCATATGCTGGGTGGAGTTGGAGAATACACCTGAAGTACCATCCATCCAGACCAGGAAAAGCAGTTGCCGAGGAGGAAGAGACAGCCTACTGTCCAATTCAGTACATGATTTGAAGAAGCAGTGCTGCCTCCCAACATATGAGATGACTTGAAGTTCATTAGTGGCATTCCTTTGTAGAGGGTGATGATGGTGGCTCCTCCTATGCTTACTACTGTACCAATCACTTTTGCCATCCCATATCTTCTGTTGATATTTACTTGTTCTAGCCTGTTTAGTTAACCGCACAAGAAATTAAACCAAAAAACATACAACCTCCAAATGAAAAAAATGATTACCCATTTTGATAAAACACAATCTAAAACCAACATCAACAATTTACATCAAGAACCTTCAATATTAATCTCGTTGCTGAATCATTACCTTAGGCAAGCAGCAAGGACAAAGGTGATCGCAGGAACAGTGTTTTGTATAGCGGAAGCATAGGTTGGGGACAGGTAGTGCAAACCAAGAAGGTAGAATCCCTGATTGCAGGTAATTCTGACCAGGCAAGTATGTGCAAAATTAGATCATAAATCAACTTATTACAAACAAGGATTCAAGAAGATTCAGTTCTGAATGTAGCTTACCCACAGAAGGCAAGAAGGAAGAACTGGACCAGCAAAGAGAAGGTGAGGGGTGGTCTATTCTTCCTGCAAATGCAAGTTAACACGAAGATAAGTAACAACAGAAACTAATAAAATTTTATAAACGATAATGAAACAATAATGTAGTATGCATGAGCTCACTTCTCGAGCAAGTAGGCAAAAGGGCCGAGAAGAGCCAAGGCGATGGAGTTGCGGTAGACAGTGAAGACTATCTTACTGATGCCCATGTTGAGGGCTGCCCTGGTCACCACATGGAACCCTGCCAAGCAGCATTGCAGCACCAGCACCCCTAGTAGCAGCTTCACCTTCTCTGGGATGTTCTCCCTCCCCATGATCACCTTCTCCTTTATTTCCTTAGTCTTTTATAGCTTCACCTCTGGCCTAGCTAATAAGAGACAAGCCTTGATGTTAATCTGATACAATGCTTGGTTGCATCTTATATATATATAGGAGGAACCAACCTGTGCTACTTTACATTATAGAATCAGTTATGTTATTTAATAGCTGATTAGGCAAGTGCCAAATAAAAATAAGAACAGAAAGAACATGAAACTCGAACAAAAGAAAATGAAAACAAGAAATATTCATGATTTGGCCTGAGCTATTACCGTCCCGAATCCAAGTTGATTAGAAGGTAATATGAATGAACCAATGAAAAGTTGCAGGGGAACACTAGAAACTACATACAAGCTGCCACATGATGAAGGAGCAGATGCTAGCTTCATCCCACTTGCAAGATATGCCTAGCACTAGCCACATGCAGCAGAAACAATACAAGCTAAGCTCATGAGAGAGATCACGTCAACCCTTCAATGTCACCATGTGCCATACGGCAGCAAATGTGCCTCCATTGGTCAAAGCTGTGCTGCCCCTGCAGGTAACATGCAAGCACAGGAAGTAAGATACATGCATATTGCTCTACACACTTGATCATTTCCAGTCCATGCTTGGCTCAGCGCTTGATCGGATCAGGATTTTGTCCCACTTACACTGAACACGATTAGAAGTGTATCCTTGCACTGCTAGCATATAGAAATAGCTGTTGGGCACCAACAGCTTGAAGGTTATGAAAACGCTGTATCTATAGATGAAAAGTATGCTAGTGCCTGAAACGATACAATCTCGTCGATGGTACTGTTAATTGCACCTACCATACATACCTTCCATTCATCAGACCGCATGTACCAGAATGAAGTTTCAGCTTGATTCGCTTTAGTAGACGAATTATGATGGAAATTGTATTGTTTGTTGCTAACATTTGTATGTTGTGCCCATCAGGCATATTGTCTAGCATTTGTATAACTCATTGCTAGCAGGTAACCGGTAATAGGAATAAGGTATCTTAGGAAAACAATTAAAGAAAATAAAAGAGGCGATCAACTTGATCATGTACATGCAATGCATCAATGACGTCGTCTTGCCCTCTGATGATGCATTGCAGAAAATTGGTGAAAGGGGCCAACACAATGAGCTAAGACCACATGGCATTTGATTCTCTCCATCCCAGTGCTCCATCAACGTGGGGGCAAACCTAACAAGCCCAGGAGCACCACTAATCTTTCTGATTGATTCCAACCGCTGTTCAGATGACGTGGAAGGGGGTGTGCTAAAGAAACAACATGTAACAGAGGATGCGCCTGTTTTTTTTCCCCAAATATCATTGGAATCGCCCTTCATGATCATCCATGTATCATACGCCAATCAGTGCCTCGTTAGTTACTTATTTTAATCTGTAGTTCTATACACAGCCGAAATTTTTTTCTGGGAGCTCGGCGGTTGTATATTAGTTTGGTTAAACTATAGCTATGGTGACCATTTCTTTTGGTGTGTAGTTCAATGATTAGATGAGCATAATATCCGACTCGGCTGCAAGTTCTCAATACTTACGCAACGAAATACCACATACGTAGTAAAATCTAACACAGGTGCAGTGTCTTGAGTTGGGAACACGGCCGCGCCATAATCCGATGGAACCCTTCAAGGCTTCCACTACACTAGCTAGCATGCATGTACATTGTTACGGGACAATAATTTTTTTTACTAAAAACAAGGGACCGCACGATAAGATAATACTATTGTAAAATTGAATATCGATGTCAAAGTGACATTTAATTCAAGAAAGCAAAGTTCATGAAATTAACATACTTACGGAGAACGTGGTGTTAGGGACATGATCACTGGTTAATGCAGAATGATTCTGGTTTGGGGCACAGTCGCGAGCTACCACATGATATTGTCGCAGGATGGAGGACGACGTGTGAAGGGCGTTTGTGGCGAAGTGACAATCTATTATTTGCACGGGAACAACACACAATAAGTACAACAACAGTACACCAAACAATAACAAAATATAAACTAATAATGCTTACTAACCACGATAGCACAAAAATCGATTAAATTATGATTAAAAATATATAAGGGTTTGAAGGTTCAGCGAGATCCCATTTGGTGTAAGCGAATTGATGAAAAGAGAGGGGGAGAGATTCACCCCAAAGTATTTCTACCGCAAATCCTTTTTTTTGTCACCCTATCTTTTCTATACCTGCGCGCCGGCCAGCCCCATGGTTCCATATGCTACGAAATTAAAGCATCAACGTAACCTGAAGATTCACTCATGTATGTAATTTGCACCTTCCATATGCTACAAGTCTCCATGTATCCGGTTCATGGCCGTGGCGGTACAAACGAGGCTGCGTCACGCTGCGGAGTTGGAGGCGATGGCATAGGCGAAGGAGTCCACGGCGGAGGCCAGAGAGGAAGGCGTACCCGGCCGCTGCCGATCTCTCCATCGGGTAGGGTGTCGATTCTCTTCTTCATCCACCTTCACTCCTTCGTTGGCGCCGGCGCCAGCTTTCCTTCTTAACATGGCTAGCAGGCCCCAAGAACTAGAGAGGCGTCGCCGTCAGAGCAAAATCCTCGGTGGGGACGGAGGCCCTCGTGGATACGTCCCGAAACTGGCGGGGAGGAGGGGGCGAGGGGGAGGGGGGGGGGGCGGGGGGGGGGTGAGGGGATAGTATTTTTCCATGCAGGGTGAACAGGGCGAAGCCTGAAATGCTATCGGGGCGGGGCCAGGGTGCGAATTTTCTAATGGGGGCCGTGATGCTAAATATGCTGCCTAACAACCCAATGCCTATACATAAGCACTGCCAAACCCTAGTCCATTCACTCCGCTCTTCACCCATCCAAGCCGCCATCGCCAGTCCTCAGGCGACTATCGGCAGAGCACACGCAACTCTTCTTCCCAAGCATCGATTTGTCCTCCGCCCTGCAAGATGTGACTGTCCAGTGTGGCCGAAGGTCAGATGTGACGTGCGGCAGAGTTCAAAGGCTTGTACATGCGCATCGGTCTGTGATCTGTATTTAGTTGTGCTTGAATTGAATAATGGCCGATGGGATGCTTTGTACTGCCTCCGTCCCAAGAAAAACAAGTGGTTTTTTTATTCAAAATATGTCCCATAAAACAAGTCGTTTTACCTTATTTGACATGTTTGCATGTGCATGTCAAGATCATTTTACATTTTTGTTAATCTGTCATAAAAGGTCTAGAATGACTTGTTTTTTGCGACGGAGGGAGTATGTTTGATTTTTCGGAGTAAGAGCTGACGGCAATCTTTGCTTTGGTTAGTTTTTTAGAAGTTTGGACCCAAGACTGTTTCGTTCTTGTTGCGCTGACGAAATCTTGCGTACTCTTGATTAAAAAAAAAGCTGATTTCGTAGTATGAAAATGTGCATCCAAATGTTCGTTTTTTCTGTTGCAAGAGTACCCGTCGGGGGCCCGACGGGACTCAAGGACGAGGCTGATTTTCATCCCGATTTGTAGTTCGGGGCCGGGGACGGGACTAAACTTCGGGGATCGGGGCATGGACAGGGACGTCTCCTCGGCCCTGCCCCGCCCCACCCCACCCCGTTGCCACCCTTAGGGGGCCACGGAGGAGTTGCTAGAGACCATCGAGGCTGCCAAGGAGGGGTCAGCATCCCTACGCTCTCCATTTGTTTCCTTACTTGTTGCCTCATTCTTTTCTTGAATTCCCATGTGCCTGCGATTTGTTGCGCAATAATGTGCGTTATTGTGAGTGTTGTCTCTAGGTTGTGGGACAAAGTTGAAATACACTGATGTTGCCATAGTTGCACTATGGACGGCAATAGGGCCGTAGGGGCTCTCAAGGTACACGACGCTCAATCAACATCAAGTGAGGCTTACCTTACTTATTTATTACTCCCTCTATCCCTTAAAAAGAGTCATTTTTGGTATGCGTGTCACAACAAGTGATGAGGACATCGCCAGGCTCGTACGCACACTCCACAACCTTCTCCAGGTTACAAGTCGTCTCCAACTCAGCTGCCACGTTTGGTTCGGATTCAGCCGACACCGCTGCACGGTTTCGGCGATACCTCCCTCATACGACATCGAAACGAGGCATATAAATATGCGTTGGAAAGGGGACGACGACACAGTCGTTTTGGTTCTGGTCCAAGCTCCAGAAGAATTGTGGATCACTCTGCGTGACATTGACAAGGTGTTACGTCACCTGTTTTGGGCCTTTTCAGACTTTGTATCATGTCGGGCCTTCGGTCCAAGTTGAGGACGCCCCACCTTGGGGCGCCCCCAACCCTAGGACGCCCCTAGCCTAATAAACTCAGTAGCAGTAGTCGTTAGACTCGGTTTTGCTTAGATTATTCTGTTTGAGTCAGTGTCGCCGTTCATTGGTTTGTGGAATCCCAACTCATTCGCTTAATCATTCATCTGCAGATTGTCACTATATTTGAGAGTTGCATTCTTTCGAGTTCTTGCTTGTGTTCTTCGTTTCACAGACAGGGATTAGCCTTCTTGGCGAGGTCAACCGGTTTGTGACACGGTTGATAACTAGAGAAGTTGTGGTGCTAAGACTGCGCGGTTCGAGTTTGCTGACTTGAAGCCGGATCGGTGTGGCGTGCTCGGCCCAAAACAAGTTATCCTTTACCTGACGGAAGAACGGGCACCCTAGTCCCCATCAACAAGCTTCCTCTTGTTCCTGGAGTCCTAGAGATTATTGGGATTAGCTATACTGGGGTATCTCTACCTGTGGCCATACCAACTTGAGTGCATGGCGTCCGTCCTCCACCTGCATCCGGTCTGGGTTTTTAAATCATCCAGTTGTGGATTTGACGCCCATATGTGTTTGGTAATCTAATCTTGGGCGAATCTATCATGGTTATGATTTGTTCGTTTTTTGATCGGAATTTAATATTTTCTAGTCCCTATTATTTCTCACTTTTTTTCATGTGAATGATGTTTTAGGAGCTTTGATGCATGTTCTAGAAGTAGTGATACAATAGCAAACTGAAATTTTGGAGCTTATAGGGTTTGCAAACATCATCATCTGCCATGTTTTATGTACATCCTTTGGGTTTCATGGGTTTGGTGGAGATTAGTAAATGGGTACCCTGAAGAATAGAATTGTGTCAGACAGAAGTTTCTGGCTGAATCAACTATGTTGCAATTCATGTTTTTTATGTGATAAGCTTGAAAAACCCAATATTATTTTGGTATATATTGTGTATATTCCATCCTGAACTCTACTTGGGTATGGATGAATGGTCGTATCCATGCTTTCCTTTGCCTCATCATTTTTGCTTTACTTGTTAGGTTAATTTCTAGGCAATATAATGATTTTGCTAATTCTTAAAAATCACTTTACACTTGTTGGCAAAGATTTAGT
Source organism: Urochloa ruziziensis (assembly GCA_015476505.1). Classification (NCBI taxonomy): domain Eukaryota; kingdom Viridiplantae; phylum Streptophyta; class Magnoliopsida; order Poales; family Poaceae; genus Urochloa; species Urochloa ruziziensis. The sequence continues at coordinate 35,362,400 of CM027120.1, read as the reverse complement.
TGAGTTGTCTTTCTTGACTTATTCCCTGCCTTTTCCCTATTTGATATGTCATTTCTTATGCTACTGGAGTTTTCATCAGAATTGCCAGTTTAGAATTGCATATAATTCTTCGGTCACATATATCATGCTAAGGAAAACCAAACATGCTAAATTTGAGCTTCAGAAGGTAGCAACTATTTCCGTGATCAATCACTTATTTTTTTTCCAATCTTTATTATCTAAAAAAGCTGGTCTTTAGTGGGCCGGAGAGACAAATTCATGTTCGAAGCTACCTATTGCTGGTCTTCCAGGATCAATCACTGTTCAATTCAGCTATTTTTTCTTAATTGATGACACAATTACTGATAGTATTGAATAAATAAGATATCAGTTATACTGACTACTGATTATCCTGGTAAAAAAGTGTAGACCATTTTAATATTTTGCATGCACTTTATTATGTAAAATTATATAACAACAATAAAGTGACATTTAATAAAAAATCTGAAATTAACGAGTCACGGATGTTCTTCCATGTGATGGCTTCGTCTCCCGCACCACCGTCCCTCCCCCTCCCCCCGAAACACCTCGACGCAACAGCCCTACCCACCAGCCCCATGCCAGCCCTACCCCGAGCCGGGCGGACACCTTCCCATCTCTACCGGCGTCGACCTCTCCCCCAGCGACTGGCCGCGGCAAGTCCACCTTCCGGGAAATCCGGCGGCCACACCCCTCCTCTATCCTTCAAGGCGGCGCTCCCCGAAGTTGTGGCCTCCGCTTCGCCACCAACGGCGACCCCTTCTTGCAGCGCCGCCCCAAGGATCCTCCTGCATGCTGCTGACTACCATCAGCCTCCGCCGAAGCGTACGCCCGATGCCAAAGGCTGGCAGGAGGCGGATAGTCGCAGTTCCAGCAAGGCTCACTAACAGAGAAAGGGGTTTTAGTACCGGTCGGTAAGGCAGGTTTAGTACCGGTTGTGGAACCGGTACTAAACTTTCGGGACTAAAGTGTCTCGTCGTTTAGTACCGGTTCCATAACCGGTACTAAACGGTGCACGTTAGTATCGGCTGGTAACACCAGCCGGTACTAACCGACTTTACACCCAAAAAAAAGAAAAAAATATTTGAAAGAGCTGGGAGCCCGCACACACGCAAAGTCACGCGAATTTTTCATGCGTAAATGCGTGAACGCGGGCGCGAGGATTCGAACCCACGACCTCTGGCCTCGCGCGTAGCTTCCTTACCATCCCACCTATGCATCACTTGTGATTGAGTGGGAGATGCATTCCTTTTAAAGAACCCATGGAGGCCCATTTAGTCTCGATTTGTAACACAAACCGGTACTAAACGGTGCACGTTAGTACCGGTTTGTGTTACAAACCGGGACTAACGTGCACGCCGTTTTAGTACCGGATTATAACACTAGCCGGTACTAACGTGCGCCGTTTAGTACCGGTTTGTGTTACAAACCGGGACTAAATGGGTCTCTGAGGCTTCCAATGTTACAAACCGGTACTAAATGGGTCGGTGACCATTTTAGTACCGGGTTTTGAACAACCGGTACTAAATGACAAGGGACCAAAGGTCATTTTTTTTTTGTAGTGGCTCGTCTACGGGCGGAACAAGAACCTCGCCGCCGCCGTGTGCCCACGGACCTCGGGGGCTGTGTTTCAACTGCTTCCCGCCGGACGACTGGGCCTTCAGCTGCACCAACCGGACCTGCTGCTTCAAGTGCCGGCGGCTTGGGCATCGGGCATCTCGGTGTCACAACTTCAGCATGGCTTCACGGTCGGGCATTTCGGTGTCACAACTTCGGCATGGCTTCAAGTACGAGTTATTGTGGATTCCAACAAGATTGATAGTGTCTGTTTACAAGAAACAAAGATGAATTCAATACCTAGAGAGCTTATTCTTTCTATGCTGGGCAGTGAGTTTGATAACAATTATATCGTCCTTCCTTCTGTCGGGGCTAGTGGAGGTATTCTTGTTGCATGGCGATCTCGCCTGGGGAACATTGGAGGGCAAGCCGGATAGACACACATTGTGCTTCCCTGCAGTTTTGCTCGCCGGCAGGTTCTGCCTGGTGGCTAACGTGTGTTTATGGGCCTCAGGATAATCAAGGAAAGGTGGAATTCTTACAAGAGTTGCGAGACCGCATTGGACAGGTCCCTGGCTGGTGGCTGGTGATTTCAACCTTATTTATAGAGATGAAGACAAGAATAACTCTATTCTAAACAGAGCAATGATCGGAATATTCAGGAGATGGATCAACGATATGGCGGTTGCTGAAGTCCCTCTTCATGGTCGTAAGTACACTTGGTCTAGCTCTTCTACTAGCGCCACTCCTACACTTGTAAAGCTTGATCGAGTGTTTTGTTCGCCGGATTGGGAAGATTTTTCCCTGGATGCCTTCTTCAAAGTGCAGCATCTGATGATTCTGATCACTGTCCGCTTATACTCGGACTTAGTGACAGCCTACCTGGAAAATGGCGCTTCCACTTTGAAGCTTTTTGGCCCAGTTTGGATGGATTCATGGAAACTGTTGAGACTTCCTGGAATTCTGTCCAACCACTTCAGTGCCCTTTGGAGAGTCTATCCCTGAAACTCAAAGCAACAGCAAGAGGGTTGCAAAGCTGGAGTCAGAAAAAAGTTGGGCACATAAATTCCCAACTGCTTATGGCTAAAGAGATCATCCACCAATTTGACATTGCCCAAGAGAACCGTATTCTGCAAACAAATGAACTATGGCTGCGTAATAAGTTGAAAAAAGCATATTCTTGCCCTGGCTTCCCTCCTATGGACTATATCCCGCTTGAGATCCCATATTGGGTGGCTCAAAGAGGGAGATGCAAATACCAGATTATTTCATATGCATGCTCGCCATAGGAAAAAGTAGAACTTCATTGCCAAATTGAAGGTGTTTGACAGAATTGCTACAACACATGAAGAGAAAGCTGAACAAATCATGGAATTCTACTCCAACCTTATTGGGACAGAATGCACTCGAGAAAGGACCATCGACCTAGACAGGTTGGACATCCCTGGTTTTAACCTTGAAGACTTGGAGGTACCTTTCTCTGAAGACGAGGTTTGGAACACCATAAAGCAACTTCTTTCAGATAAAGCTCCAGGGCCCGACGGGTTCACTGGGCGCTTCTATAAGTCCTGCTGGACATTTATAAAGGATGATGTGATGGCTGCCTTGCACACCATATGGGGAAAAAATTTGAGGAATATCTGGATGCTCAACTCTGCTTATATCACCCTGCTCCCTAAAAGGTCGGATGCGGAAGAAGTCAAAGATTTCAGACCTATCAGTTTAGTACACAGCTTTGCGAAATTGGTAACAAAAATCCTTGCTAACCGGTTAGCTGGTCGCCTGGATGAAATGGTATCTCCCAATCAAAGTGCCTTCATAAAGAAGAGGTTTATCCAAGATAATTTCAAGTTGGTGCAGCAGATGGTGAGATTTATCTACTCTCAAAAGCAGCCAAGAATCCTCCTCAAACTAGATCAATGTTTTAAATAGCTGGCTAAACCTACAGCTATAGCCGGATATAGCCGTTTCGAAAGCATTGCAGCTAAGATATCACACTTTTAGCCACATCCTTAGCTTTAGGGCTAATAGCCGCTATTAGCCGGCTATATCCGCTAAACGGGCCTCCTTTTAGCCGCGGCTAAATCAATCCGCGAGCCAAAATCAAACGCGGGCTCTCCGAATTCCATGTTCTAGTAACTTTGTGTCTTGGACTAGAGCCATGTTCTAATAACTTTGTGTCTTGTAGGCTGAGATGTATTCTTTGTGTATTGTGTCATTGTTGGTGGTGGTCTAATGAACTGTGTTGTTGTGTCTTGATGGTGGTCTAATGAAGTAATGATCTGTTATTTTATAAATTTATAGCGTATCATTCTTAGCTGCGGCTAAATGGCTTAGCCGCGGCTATAGCTAAGCTATAGCTGTCCTTAGCCTTTTTAGATAGCAACAGCTAAGAGGCTTAGCCAGCTATTTAAAACATTGAACTAGATATAACAAAAGCTTTCGACTCGGTTTCCTGGGGTTTTCTCTTGGAAGTTCTACGAAAACTCGGTTTTCGGTCTCGCTGGTGCGACCTGCTGTGTGGCCTCCTGGCATTTTCGTCCACTCAAGTTCTTCTAAATGGCATACCCGGGGACTACACACAACATGGAAGGGGACTTCGCCAGGGGGACCCGCTGTCACCTATGCTCTTTATCCTAGTCATGGATGTGCTGAATTGGATGGTAACCAGGGCTGCAGAGGCTGTACTCCTACAGCCGTTATCTCGAAGAACGATTCAACATAGAATATCTCTCTATGCTGATGATGTCGCCTTGTTTCTTCGGCCGGTAGCAGCGGATATCATGTTAACCCTTCGTTTGCTTGAGCTGTTTGGGGAAGCTTCGGGTATCAAGACAAATGTACAGAAGAGTAATGTGCTGCCCATTCATTGCTCTGAGGAAAATATGTCCCTAATCCAGAACATGCTTCCATGCGGAATATTGGAGTTCCCGTGCAAGTATCTAGGTCTGCCACTCTCGGTCAAGAAGCTTACCAAAGAGCAAATCCAACCAATCATTGATAAAATAGCGGATCAGCTACCTGGTTGGAAAGCGGACTGATGACATGCGCTGGAAGGGTGGTGCAGGTTCAGTTCGTTTTAACTGCAATGCTGGTATATCTGAGCCTGGCAACAGAATTACCATCGTGGGCAATCAAAGCTATTGACAAGATAAGAAGAGGTTTCGTCTGGAGAGGAAGAAAGGAAGCTAATGGAGGACATTGTCTAATTGCTTGGCCCTAGGTTTGTCGGTCAAGGGAGCTTGGAGGGCCAGGAATTTCTGATCTAAAGTCCCTTGGGCTGTCTCTAAGAGTTAGATGGCCATGGCTCAAGAAAACTGAACCAAATAAACCATGGGCCAGTCTGCCTCTCCATATCAGCAAAGAAATGGAGTGCCTTCTCTCCATGGCTGTGATTACTGAAATTGGAGATGGAGCCAACACCCTTTTTTGGAAGGACAAATGGATACAAGGCAGGAATATTCAGGACATAGCACCTCAGGTTTTTGCTTTGGTTTCCAATAGAACAATAGCAAGGCGCTCTGTGTTGGAAGCATTGATCAATGATCGGTGGAGAGAGGACATCCAGGGGTCAGCCTCCCCACAAGCACTAATCGAATATTTATTACCGTGGGATAGGATCTCGGTAGTTCATCTACAAGTTGGGGTGCAAGACAAACATATCTGGACACTCTCTGCTTCAGGTCAGTACACGGCAAAAACGGCCTATGATGCTATCTTCCAGCGGTCCAATTCTTTCCAGCCCTATGAGAGGATCTGGAATTCCTGGGATTCTCCCAAATGCCGTTTTTTCATGTGGTTAGTCTCTCACAATCGCTGTTGGACAGCTGATCGACTTGCTAGGCGAGGCCTTCAACATCCAGATAAATGTCTGCTATGTGATCAGGAAGAAGAAAACATACAGCACTTGCTCATAAGGTGTGTGGTGGCAAGGCATTTCTGGTACTCAATCTTACTTCGTGTGGGCCTTTCTCAACTGGCTCTGATAGTAAGTGAAGCTTCCTTTGATGACTGGTGGGGATGGGTGGCATCATATGTTACTGAAGATGTGAAAAAAGGGCTAAACTCCCTCATTATCCTGGGTGCCTGGTGTATCTGGAAGCTTTGGAATGATTGTGTCTTTAATGGGGCCTCCCCTAGCGTCGCCCGCTTGCTAGACATGGCTCGAGATGAGGCTAATTTGTGGACCATGGCAGGTGCCAAGGGCCTTGCCTCTCTCATGGGTAGCGGAGCAGTTTAGGGTGTGTTGGTTTCTGTTGGGTCATGGGTCAGGGTTTTTGTAACAGGTGATGTAATCCATTAGGTCTGTGCGGGAGTGTGTGTCTTTTGGGTGTGTGAGTGTGTGTGGGAGTCTTTCTGTATGGCTCCAACTTTCTTCTATTAATACAATGATACGCAGTTCTCCTGCGTGTTCGAGAAAAAAAAGTCTATTTATGTTTGCTACGGACAAAATATTATTTTCCAAGTATTAATTTTCATTGATCAACGATCTAAAGCAATAGAGGTGTCGGTGTTTCGTACCACCGGCTAGTGAATTTGTCTGTCTGTGCGTGGGGATCCTGATGGTTAGCGAGTCAAGCACAAGGATGTATATTGGTTCAGGCGATTTGCCCTACGTCCAGTGGGGTGGTCTGCTCGTGTTGCTCGCTCTGGTGTTCGTAGTAGGGGTTACAAACGGGCGAGGGAGAGAAGAGCTCTCAAGCCTCTGAGGAGTACGTGAGTGGTGTGTGCGAACTGTTCGTCCCTTGATCCATCGGTCCTAGCCTTCACTTTTATACTTGAAAGGGAGACTCGGTTACAGGGGGGTCGGAGAAAAAAGAGGCAAAACCCACCGAGGGGTTTAAAGTAAAACTAGCCTAAGCCTAGCCTGGTGTCTAATCTATCGGGTTATGCGTGCTTCAGTCCATCGTCAGCGGCATGGCCGTCCTTCTATCATCCTCTGTCCATTAGTCTGCCGTCCACCCATACCGTGGGAGGGGGCAGCGGTGGACAGGGTGCAGGCCGGCCCCTCTTTACCTCCTGGGTAAATAGGGGGCTGTTGACGGCCACTATTCGCCACTTTTGACCGTCAACATTCCCAACTTAATGAAGAAACTAAGTGATGCTCACATAATATTTTATTTAAACTAATGAGTTCCACGAGTTTTGTGCACCAATATGTTTTGCAAGGAAATATAGGTAATATGGTGCATAAATACCAACATTGGTGAAGCCATACAAGTGAAGGTTCATCTCGAGACAAAGGAGACTTGGACATGGTTCAAAAGTGACACAAATCACATATTTGACAGCACCATGTCGAAGGGCTCTCCGAGATGATCGAAATGGATATTTGGATGGCCCAATTCGGAGTCCGGACGAGAAAGTTACACCTCCGGGAAAATCGCTGGCAAAACCTGTCTGGCCGGACGGCCTGACCTAGGCCGAACGGCCTGGACAAGGCCAGGCGGCCCTGGACCTCCACCAAACCACCTCAACCTTTGCAAGATGGCCTTAGTGTGTCACCAAAGTACCCCCAAGCATGGATTTCACAAGGACGAGTGAAGTTGAGTCCGAAAGGCCTAAGACATGGAGCGGAAGGCCGACATGCAGCGACTAAACCAAACTTTTGGATCGGAGCCGCCTCTTCAGACAACAAGCAACCGTCCACGAGTGTGTCGGTGCAACGGAGGGCCGAGGGGGCCAGAGCCAGGCCGGCCAGCCTAGCCTAGGCCGACCGGCCTCTAACTGCCGAGCGTGGATCAAACGCCACTGCAACCGTCATTAGGAGAGCATCAGGACCGTCCAGGAGAAAGGCGGTGCCAAATGGCGACCAATCCAGGCCGAACGGCCTGGATGAGGTCGGCCGGCCTATGACCGTGGCCGTTACTCCTCCCCTTTGGCGTGGAAGCTAAGCAGGTCCTTGGCGTCATCCCTACGCATGATACCGCCCTTGGAAGGCTATAAAAGGCGACCTCCACCCCCATTCTACACACCATGGTGAAAGAAAGAAGTCCAAGTGTAGTGTAGTGTAGGGAGAATGGTGAGGTGAGAGTCCGGAGAGGAGCCGAAGTGCCGGCCCCTCTCCAACTTTGTGCCTCCGAGGAATGAAGCTTTAGTTCGAGTAAAGTTCCTCTTCTTTTGTCTTTACTGCTTTCTCTCCTTACATTAGTAGTTCTTGAATGCTTTCTCAAGTTGCGGGTACCTGAGTCTGCGCGAGTGACAGTGACTCTTGTTTGGGGTTTCCTCCCCTACTCGCGGGAGGGGAGGTCAGTAGTTGAAAGCTTAGGCGTGGTGCCTGTGCTAGCTAGCTACCTCAGGTTGTGTTGCACCCCACGGAACTGCAGTGGTAGGCCACCACGTTCGGGTGTACTCATAACAGTAGTGCTGAGCCCGGAGAACCCCCTCTCTCACCCCGTTCTGAGGTTCTCCCGTTCTAGCCATCGAAGCAACTAGAGGAATCAAGTATTCCTGATAGGAGGTTAGCAAGTCGACATTAGATTACCTCTACCCACTTATCTGTTCTTCTTCACTCCCATCGTCCCTGGATATACCAGAGCCGTTTCTAGTACACTTCTCGTTCCTCGTGGATTCGATACCCTAGAATACTCCTAGGTGAAAGCTACATCGGCATCTGTACGCTTGCGGATTTATCTGTTAGGATAAGGAACGCCAACAAGCTTTCTGGCGCCGTTGCCGGGGAACGGTAGCTGTACTAGTATCATTCTAGTTTATCCTTGTATCACTCCACCTACCATACCATCCCTAATTATATAAAAAAAAATTTATCCCACCTTCCCCATGGCTTCCATTACCCTCCGTCAGTTCTCGGCACCAGGGCATAATCATTGGGTGCCTCCACCTTCATCACACCCCATCCATACCTCAGGCTTCGAGATCCGCCCTAGTCTTGCGGCCTTGGTTCGATCACAATCTTTGTCTGGGCACAAGGATGAAAATCCTTACACCCACCTATGAGAATTTGAGCAGAACTGCTCCCTCATCTCAATACCAGGCATGCATCATGAAACGGTGAAATGGAAGCTCTTCCCATTCTCCCTGACTGATGTTGCCAAAGAATGGTATTATATGACCGTAGGGACCGTAAAAGGTGATTGGAATACCCTCAAAGATGAGTTTTGTCTCAAATTCTTCCCCGTATCGAAGGTCGTCCCCTTCGTACAGAAGCCCTCTCTTTCAAGCAACGAGAGGGAGAATCTTTGGGAGCTGCTTGGGCTCATTTCACCAACTTTTAGCTTCAGGGCCAGATTTGGGTATACCCGAGGCTATGTGCTTACAACACTTTGCTGGTGGTCTTAGAAAAGAGAGTGCACTCCAGTTGGATGCAGCTTCTAAAGGTTCTTTCTTCTTCTTAACCGTAAGTGAGGGGAGAGCCACCCTAGATAAGATGCTCAAGAATACTGAGCACATCGGAGCATATGAAGATCTGTCTGAAAAATCTCAAGAGCCTGCTGATAGAATGAATTCTTTTGGTCATTCTCCATCACCTTGCCCACAGAAAGTTGCCGAACCAAAACGCCCTACCTCAGATCCTAAGCCCTCCTATGATCATCATCAACCTTTCTTTTTATTCCATATTCGATGATGATGAATTGATAGCATACGGTGATGTCCCATCATCACCAGGAAAAGAAGATGATGCCTATAGAAAACCTGAGGTAGAGACCTCCGACCCACAAGAAGAATCCGGGACCGATGCCCAGCAGTGTGTTCCATTCTTTAAGACGGCATCCCGATTCTCAACACTCCCGGGTCTCCAATACTCAAGGGACAAGTCTGAATCCCCTAAGGAGGATTCACCATCCCTCAATCCGGAGTTTCAATTCTCGGAAGATGAATTCAAATTTTCCGATGAGGAGTTCAAAGCTCCTAAGGAGGATTCACCATCCCTCAATCCGGAGTTTCAATTCTCGGAAGACGAATTCGAATTTTCCGATGAGGAGTTCAAAGCTCCTATCTCATCAAACCCCTCAGAATTCCCAGGATCATATCAATCTTGCGATTTTGAGGAGAATGCTTTCCTTCTTGATCCAGAAAAATCAAAGGACTTCCATATCAAAGAGAAAGATACGCCACAAAAATACTACAGGCTTGATTCTGAAAATGTTTGCTCTATAGATATTCCTGAGGTAGCAGATTCCATGTCGGGTTCGGAAGAAAATGATGAGCATGGATATTTCGTCTTTGAGAAACCCAAAGATCCATGTTTCCCTGTGGATACCCCATCTACTCCCACCATTAGCACACACGATGACTCCAAGCATCACATGCCCCATCAAAACAATTTCAAAAGGGTGGTTATGGATGATTTTGTTTATCATAAGTATTCCAAATCTCGTCGTGGTATGTTGTGGTAACCTTGTAGCTAGAAAAACGACATCCGAAGATTGGTGATGGAGGGAGCCACAACACCAAGCTAGCTGCTACTTCGAAAAGAGGCTCCCAAGGTCGAGCTTTTGACCATAAACAAGCACTGCCGGGAGGTAACCCGTATTTTCATTCATTTTTTTTCCTTTCTTTCTTTCAAATTCCACAAAAAAAATATAACAATAAAAAATCTTTATTTTCAATAAATAAAACCGAACAAAGTTTCATGACATAATTTTAGGACTCTGCTTCCTTTGGGTATTTTTGTCACTAACCTTTCAGGTTGAGATTCAAATAAACGAAGAGTTGGGCAAAAGGCTACAGCCTCAGACGCTCAATTTTTTTGGCACCAAGTGTCGCAAAATCTGAGCGTGGGGGAGGACATAATTTGAGCACGAAGCAAAGCATGGTCAATCCTTCAACGCTGGTTTGCACTTTTATTCCCCCACTTGAGGTTATTTTATAATGTTCATATCTTTGGATTGAGCCTCTTGTTCACATATAAAAAAAAGAATGATGATGCAACAAGTTATCTTGATCACAACTTTGCATCTCACATGTCGGCAGGCACAAACTTTATTCCTTAACTAGTACTCTATGCTTGTGGGATCAAAAAAAAATTAGGAGGATCTTGCCTAAGTTGTTGACGAGTGTGAGATAATGAGATAGAAGTGTTTCTTTCTTCTTTATTAATTCTTACTTGGAGACTTTTCTTTGGAAAAAAATCATGAAAACCCTTAGGCTCAGAATTCCTCAGTGGTTGAAAATTCCTACCAGAGCCAAATATTTCACATGCTCAAACCTATACATATGCCACCTATATAGTTGTGTTGAGTTTTGTCAAACTTTGTGTCCTTATGGGAAAATGACATTTCAATACCGATCATTTCTTCCTGGTGTCTATCCTTTAGTGCTAGCCTTTCCATGTCTGGAGATGCTGATTCCAAAATGGATTCTTGCATCCACTTTCATCAGACATTCCTCCGTCAAACCAAACCAAAATCATTTCATCCATATACCCTTGACCCAATCCTATCCACAAATATGGCCTTTCAAAATAAATACTCTAGTCATCCCTCCTCCAATTTGAGAAAAGACATGGAGCTATCGAGAAAAAAAAATTAAAAAAAAACTCGCCTAGTCATGAGCAAAAGAAAAAAAAGAGATAGAGAGCTCGATAGTTTCAAGTCTCCAAAGTCCGAAGAGGGACCCATGGAAAATAAAGAGTACCGCTCAAGGCCATATTCTTTCAAAAGCATAATTTATGGTTTGTTCATCACAATCCATTGTGCTTGTGTTGTGTCCATTTTCTCCCCATCCTTGATTATCTATTTCTCAATGATCGGAATATGAAGTGTCACAACTTCCACTAGGACCAATTTTTGACTTAACAATATACACAACATAGGTGGGCCTACATTTCCCCTACCCGAGCTCCACATAAGCCTATAGGTTGTAGGGAGAGGCTTGCTACTGGCCTCAGTGAGGAATGAAAATACCACATGAGCGACTTGAGAGTGCCATCTGAGGATCTTATGAGCTAAGCTATTCTTCTCTTTAAAAAAAACTCCAAGTATGGTTGATGAAGAGGGAAGTTATATCTTCATTCGAGTTGTTCCACTTTTCAACCGCTCAAGGCAGGTATCATAGCCACTTCAAACCCCATGGGTATGAGAAATGTTTTGGAATAATGTTTATGCTAGCCATTACCTTGAGAAGTTGTGCATCAAAGTCCACCTTAGTTCTTGCTCGGCCCAGCGTTCTTCAATCCTACCCTTTGCTCGGGACGAGCAAAGATCTAAGCGTGGGGGTGTGTTGACGGCCACTATTCGCCACTTTTGACCGTCAACATTCCCAACTTAATGAAGAAACTAAGTGATGCTCACATAATATTTTATTTAAACTAATGAGTTCCACGAGTTTTGTGCACCAATATGTTTTGCAAGGAAATATAGGTAATATGGTGCATAAATACCAACATTGGTGAAGCCATATAAGTGAAGGTTCATCTCGAGACAAAGGAGACTTGGACATGGTTGAAAAGTGACCCAAATCACATATTTGACAGCACCATGTCGAAGAGCTCTCCGAGGGGGGCCAGAGCCAGGCCGGCCGGCCTAGCCTAGGCCGACCGGCCTCTAACTGCCGAGCGTGGATCAAACGCCACTGCAACCGTCATTAGGAGAGCATCAGGACCGTCCAGGAGAAAGGCGGTGCCAAATGGCGACCAACCTAGGCCGAACGGCCTGGATGAGGCCGGCCGGCCTATGACCGTGGCCGTTAGTCCTTCCCTTTGGCGTGGAAGCTAAGCAGGTCCTTGGCGTCATCCCTACGCATGATACCGCCCGTGGAAGGCTATAAAAGGCGACCTCCACCCCCATTCAACTCACCATGGTGAAAGGAAGAAGTCCAAGTGTAGTGTAGTGCTACCTATCTAGCTTAGAAAATAGGGAGAGTGGTGAGGTGAGAGTCCGGAGAGGAGCCGAAGTGCCGGCCCCTCTCCAACTTTGTGCCTCCAAGGAATGAAGCTTCAGTTCGAGTAAAGTTCCTCTTCTTTTGTCTTTACTGCTTTCTCTCCTTACATTAGTAGTTCTTGAATGCTTTCTCAAGTTGCGGGTACCTGAGTCTGCGCGAGTGATAGCGACTCTTGTTTGGGGTTTCCTCCCCTACTCGCGGGAGGAGAGGTCAGTAGCTGAAAGCTTAGGCGTGGTGCCTGTGCTGGCTAGCTACCTCAAGTTGTGTTGCACCCCACGGAACTGCAGTGGTAGGCGGCAGGTGGTGACAGCCCTGTCCGTCCTTCGTAGTCCACCACGTTCGGGTGTACTCATAACAGTAGTGCTGAGCCCGGAGAACCCCCTCTCTCACCCCGTTCTGAGGTTCTCCCGTTCTAGCCGTCGAAGCAACTAGAGGAATCAAGTATTCCTGATAGGAGGTTAGCAAGTCGACATTAGATTACCTCTACCCACTTATCTGTTCTTCTTCACTCCCATCGTCCCTGTATATACTAGAGCCGTTTCTAGTACGCTTCTCGTTCCTCGTGGATTTGATACCCTAGAATACTCCTAGGTGAAAGCTACATCGGCATTTGTACGCTTGCGGATTTATCTGTTAGGCTAAGGAACGCCAACAGGGGCCTCTTGGAGGCTGCCCGCTAATATCCGCTGGTCTTCTACGGGTGCCCGTCGGTCTCCTGGTCTTTGGCCCCTTTACCAAGCATTGTATATTTACGGGCGGTGCCCCTGTCTCACTGCCATGTGGTCAGAATGGCAGGTCAGTCTGTTACGTGCCCATTTCTCTGTTACGGCTGGCTTATCGTGGCGGCCAAGTTGGCTTAGTTTCTTTGGCCTCATGATGGTTTTGGTACAGTGCGCCAGTCCTTAGCATGCTTTTTGGTGAATCCCGGTTCGCTCTGGTCATCCGGGGACCCACAGGCTCCAAGCGAGATACGGTTGAATGATTCCCCTTCGGGTCGGGCGAGGTGGCCGTGGCTCCGTCCTGTTGTTATCCTCCCGACCTTGGGGTCGGGCGAGGCGGCCCCGACCTGGGAGCTTTCTTCCTTCCCTTTGGGGGTCAGGCGAGGTGGACTCCTTATCTGTTATGGGTCTTTAGTCTTGGATCTTTGCTGGGCCGGCTGCACAGTTTTGGTCGGATTGTTCCTTCCTAGTGGGCTGGGCCTAACCCTCCTGTCTTTAGTTTTAGCTTTATCGTTGGGTTTAATCCTTTGCTTTGAGGGGCCCTGGTATTGCCCCCCGACAGTAGCCCCCTGTTGACGGCCATTATAACCTCGTAGTGACTGTCAACATTTTAGTAAAATGAGGATGATCATACCATATTCCATACATAAAAGTGCTTTCACTGACAAATTCCATAAGTTTTGGATGAGTTGTGCTTGTAGGACAAATCAGGAGAAACCAGGGCCAAACCTGGCTCAGAGCCAGGCCGGCCAGCCTAGGCTAGGCTGACCGGCCTCCCCTGGCCATGTCTGGCCACGGCACTGATCCACAACATATGCTAAGCACCCAAGATGATCAGGAGACGTGTAATCAACGTCGGTTTGATCCAAGGACACGGAAGGCCTAGAGTGGGAAGCACATGGATTGAAGGGCCCACATCCTAGGATTCTCAGACAAGCTTCAACTAAACGCAACTAAAACCGACTTCAGGAGAGCATCAGCGCCGTTCCTGCAAAGGTCGGTGCCAACTGGCACCAGGACCAGGCCGGCCGGCCTCCTTCTGTGGTCGCCACGTCTCCTCCTTCGCGTGAAGCTTAAGCAGGTCCTTGCGTGCTAATGACGCAGGCATCCACCTCCTGGAGGCTATAAAAGGTCCTTTTATCTTTTTCATTTCTTAGATTAGGATTAGTATTGGGAGTAGAGTCGAGTCGAGCTTAGCTCGGATCTTTGGAGTCTTCGGAGTTCTGGTAAAGCTCTTGTATCCTTTCCTTCTTTTGAAGAGTTTATTAATACAATTACTTTCTTACTTTAGAGCTTAAGTTTATCTTTTATCTTTTTGTCTTGCTCTTCTTTTAGAGTAAAGATCTTGCTCTCTTTAGAGCAAAGTTCTATCCCCTTTAGTTTTACTTTAGAGTTTAGTTTAGCTCTACCGGGCTTTATCTCGCGGGTTTGCTCGCCTTGACTGGGCCGTAAGACGCCTTAGGGATGACAGGGATTTCTCTTGACAGGCCTCAAGAGAACTCTTAATCATCAAGTGCAGACGAGGTGTCTGGCTTGTTGATTAACTAGGAAGTGTGTTGCACCCCACGGAACTGCAGTGGTACGCGGCAGGTGGTGACAACCCTATCCGTCCTTCGTAGTCCACCATGTTCGGGTGTATTCATAACAGTAGTGCTGAGCACGAAGAACCCCCTCTCTCACCCCGTTCTGAGGTTCTCCCATTCTAGCCGTCGAAGCGAGCTCTATTCCCGGTATCTAAGCTAGAGTCTAGACCAAGGCTAGAGTGCCTTTTGCTCTGAGTTAGGAAGTGTCTAGGTCCGGTCTCTCCCAACGTCTTTCCTTTCCTTTAGAAATAGTGATCTGTGTGTCGCTGGTCTTCTAGAGCTTCTATCAGGTCATTCATTTGACCATTATCCCCTGAAACCTAGAGTTTGTGCCCCTGGGTTTGTGGCTTGATATTTCTGGCAAGATATATCATTTCATTCTTCAATACACTCTAACCATCTGCTTCCCTGTGGAAATCTAAATACGATACCCTAGGGTTACTCCCGAGGTGAAGTGCTACAACGAGATATTTCTGTGTGCTTGCAGAATTAATTTTCCATACAACGACATATATCTTCGCGCTCTTGAGCATTGCTAAAACATGACGCTAAGGAGTGCCAACACCCCTGAGCCCTCGAAGGAGTTTGAAAAACTCGTTCGGGGGGTCTGTGTTGCAGCGTGGGGGTGTTCCTTGGCGGTCTAGGTGCGCGCGAGCGCACCCGGTGGGTGTAGCCCCTGAGCCTATGAAGGAGTTGTAGACTCGTTTGTAGGGTTATTCGTCGCGCTGTCAAATCATTTGTGGAGTGCGTGCGAGCGCGTCCAGTAGGCGGAGCACCAAGCTTTTGAGTGAGCTGTTCAACTTGCTCAAAGGATTTTGTGACGTGACTTCTCGTCAGTTCTATTTTGTGGTTGGCAATTTCGGTTATTTGGGCGAACTCGTGGCGCTTTTTGGTTCAAGGCCTTGTCCCTTCGCCTTTTTTGTTTGTTGATTTCCTCCTACGCACCCTTTGCCAAGGGAGGGTGAGGAGTCAGGACAGCCTCGTGCTTTTTCCACGTTTTGGTCGTGGCACGGCGTCCATTTGAGTTCCTAACGGGTTACTCGAGTGAAGTCCGGCCGCTCATACGCTAGAGCGCCAACGGACCCGCTGGGGTCAGACTTCAACAAAGTCCGCGCTGTCCTGTCCTATTCCAGTTCTCGGGGTCGTTCGACCTACCCCAAGGGCTAGATGCCTCCTCTTCGAAGAGGTTTCCTCATGAGTCACATCAGCCTTGGCTCGAGCACGTCACGTGGGCCCCATATCCAGTCATCAGCATGGGAACTTGGCCACTAGTGGACCGCCCTTCGCTCCATCCCTAACTCTCTGTTTGCCCAGGCGGCCATCGGGACCCGTTCGTGGGCTCGCCTTTTCGAACCCGAACCATTTTGGGCCGTCTGGTGGCGCTTGTGGCCCAGGCCGCTTTGCCTTACCTTGACGAGACCTGAGAAGGCCAACCGTCCTGCTCCGGGCGCGTCTTTCTAGGTGCGTGTGGCGGTCGTGGTGGGCCCTCCTGGGTGACGTGGGCGGAGACTCCGGCGGCGTTCCGTTAGGGGGAGTTACATTTCCTCCCGTTGTCCTGGGGCAAATAAAAGGGGGGAGGAGGCTTGGAACTTGTTATTCTTTCTCTCTCTCACCTGCCTTTCCTTGAGCTCGCCGCCTTGCATCTAGCCGCTCCTGCGCCCGTCTCATTGACCTTTGATCTTTCCTGCTCTTCTCCGCCTCCGTCGCCGCTGATGGAGTCCTCAAGGCTTCGCGGTGGCGGCTCCTCATGGGGAGCGTCTTCTTCTCGTCGTCGTGGAGCGTCTCCGCTCCTGGCGCAAGGTGTGGCTCCGCCTCCCCTGCGTGAGGCTGTTCCCCCTTTTCCCCCACAGCTTGCTTAGCAGATTCGTCCGTGGGACCGCTCGGTGGTCATCCCCATGCGGATGCAGGGTCTGGTGAACAAGGGTTTGATTCATCCTTCGACCGCTGACAAAGAGTGGATCATCCCGAAAGGCGAGCGGGAGCCAACCCCTCCGTCTGGGTATGTGGTGGCATTAGTCCCCTTCTTCGAGTGTGGTCTTTGGATTCCTCCACATTGGTTCCTGCGAGGTGTTCTTTTTGAGTACGGGATTGAGCTTCATCACCTCAATCCCAGCGGCATCAGCCACATCTCCGGATTTGTTGCGTTATGCGAGGGGTTTTTGGGGATTGACCGCATTGGGACCTTTTCCGTTATTATTTTCGTATTTCGTTGATCCTTCGGGATAAGAAGAAGTCTCCCGTAGGCTGCGCTGGAACCTGTCTCCGTACCGGTCGGGGGAAGGATTTTATTGACTTTGCCTTCCCCACATCCAACAAAGGGTGGCACGACCAGTGGGTGTATATTCGTAACAACCTCGAGATGCGATTTCCCCCGTACACTGGTCGTGTATTCTTTGACAAGAAAAACCACTGGGGAAGGACCTCCCGCTTCCCGACCGAAACCGTCTGGCCAGGTTGATTTCTACTTTTCGTCGTCTGAAGGCGAATGGATTGACCGGCGCCGGAGTTATTGCGGCGTTCCAGGCGAGGAGGATTGCGCCTCTGATGGAGCGTCACCTGCCTATGTGGGACATGAGACCGGGCGTGGACACATCAGATGTCCAACTTTCCTTGGCTGCTATCAATAGCTCCGCGGTCATGGCGCGCGTTGGGGACGCGCTTGACAGGAAGAAGATTCCCGACGTATTCCCCGTCCCCGGTGAACTGGTGGCGATGCCCGACGCTGGGTCACTACAAATTGTACGCCCTTGACTTGCTTGTATTTCCTTTCTTTGGTTTATCGCCTTTCGCTTTCCATGTCGCCTCTACTAATCCAACTTATCCTTCTTTGGCAGTCGGGCCTGAACTGGTACAAGAGCCGACCTCAGCTTATGGAGATGGAGGAGTGGAGGCGACTGACCCGGATTCGTAGCTCGTAGCGGAAGGCGGAGAAGGAGAAGATCAGTGTCTCAGACTACGCCGACTCCTCCGACGTGTCCGATGACATGGACACGGAGACTGAGATGGAGATTTTCTTGGAGTTTCGCCGAAGAGGTGATGGTCTCGGCATCCATGCGCCCGCCGACTTCTTGGTGGATGTCCTCAGTGAGGGCGATGATGATGATGATGACGTCCCCCATGAGGGGGATGATGATGGCGGCGTCGCGTGGGATGAACTGGAGAAGGAAGGGTTACCCGGCCCTCGCCAGGCTCCCGTCTCTCTCCCTGTCCCAGAAGCTTCAGGGTCGGGAGAGATGGTGGGCCCTCTTCCTCCGCCGCCTCCGTCACGACAGCCTGCGCCTGCTTCGGGCGACTCTCGTTCAGAGTCTACCCTGCCCCGCGCCGGCACCTCATCACATATGCCTGCGCCGCCGAGGGCAAAGAGGTAAATTTTCCTCGACCTATTCCCTTATTCGAATCTTTATTTCTTTTTGTATGCCTTATATTTGTTAATTTGATGAAATTCAGGAGCTTTGTGAGAGACACCCCGGAGCTACAACCACACAAGCGGCCTCGCTCGACCGTTCCTCAGCCTCGTACGGAGGTCGCGGTTGAGGATACCTCCAGCGACCGCGTGCCGCCCCTCCCTCGCCCGAGTTCAGAAGAGGAAGAAGCTCCCAGGCCCTTAAGGGATGTTGCTCCCTCGGCCGCGCCGTTGCCGCCAAGAGGTGCTGAGGAGCTGCCATCCCCAATCGTGATTGAAAGAAGCCCTGACTCATCTCGCCAGTCGGCCGCGCCCTCGTTGGAGCTGCCACCTCCGTCTTGTCCAGAGCCGGAGGTGGGGACAATCACGGTGATGGGGCCCTCGACTGATCCCACGAATGTTGTTGCAATCGGGTCGGGGCCCGATCGTGACAAGGTGGATCAGGAGGCCGTTGCCTCGGCCGAGGCGGTGGGCGTCAGCTCTCTTCAGGGTGATGACATCTCCGCGTCAGTTGTTATTGAGCCAGAAGTTGCCTCAATTGGGGGTCGGGCCATATCTCTTTTGTCAAGTGCTCCTGTCGTTGACCCGACCCCCGTTGGTGGAGCAGATCCTTCCTTGGCCGACCTTGGCCTGGAGTTCATTCCCTCGACGACCGTGGCAGCAGAAGCCAGTGCCTCGACATCTCTTCCCCCATCTCTGTCAGTCCCGACCTCAGTCCCACTTGGGACAGGCGAGCTGGGCCTTCAGGGCCCGTCTGTAGAGGCTGAGCTTGAAGAGGGCTGGGGTTGGATGGAGGCGGAAGCTGGAGAGATGCTGAGATCTCTGTCTTCTTTGGCCGGGTCGGCACGGGCGGCTGAGGCCCTGTTTAGGGACGTGTTTATCCCTGGTGGTCAGGTTCGTTTGCTTCTTGACCTTTGCGTTTTCTGTCTTCCCAGTGTCCTTCTTAATTTCATCTCCTGTTTCTCCTATCCAGTCGTTGATGAGGTCGGGCCGCCAGGCGCGGGACGCTTTGCTTCGTGAGAGGGAGTCTCGAGAAGAAGCTGGTCGGCTGCTTGTTGCCGCGCGTGCACAAGCGGAGGAGACAACCCATCGCCTCTCCATGGAGCGGGATGCCCTTGCTGCAGAGGTCGCCCGCCTTCGAGCTGATCTTCAGGATGAGCAGCAGCACAGCGGCGACCTCCGGGTTTGGCTAGGTGAGGAGAAGAATTTGCGGGAGAGGGCTGAGGAGTTGGCCAGGGAGGAGGCGAGCACTCTTGTCGAGTGTGCTCAGCTGGGTTGGGAGGACGCTGAAGCACGCCTTCTTTTGGAGCGAGAAGCCCGCTCAAACGTCGAGGCGTTAGCTGCCCGAGAACGCCAACTCCGGGAGGCCGCTGAAGCGTGTGCCCTTCAAGAGGATCAGGCCAGGGCTGCCACCGAGTCTGAGGTTGCTCGGGAGCGTGAGCGGCGAGAGCGCGCTGAGGCCGAGACCCTTGAAGAGCATGGGCGGAAGGAGGAGGTGGAAGGCGTGGCGGCCACTCTGTCGACCGAGATTGAGGTCTTCAAGCAGTCCATCACGGGTAAGTTTCTCATACTTTCCTCTTTCTAATCCTTATTTTAGTTTGGGGTTTTCCCTCTGAATTTTGGCTTGACGTAGGGCTTACAGGACAAGTCTTGGAAGGGGAGCGCCGTCGAGAAGAATTGGAAACTCGGCTTGCTACCTGCACCAGGAGTCGTCTTCCTTGCGGGGGTCCCTTGAGGCTGTGAGCTTGGAGCATTCCAACTTGCAGCTGGTCTCGGAGCTTGCTCTTCGTGACTTGGGGAGAGAAGTTCCCATGGAGCCTGCGCCCCTTTGCGTTGCTATCGCTCAGCTGGGAGAAGCCGTGAAGCAGCATGTGCGTGAGGCTGAGTCCCGGGGTTGCTTTGAAGGCTCTTATCACACCTTCACCGCGGCGTTGTCCCACTACAATGTGGACATTCAGCGCATCTGTGAAGGGATTCCTGCGGACACTCCTGCTGCCGACCTGGAGGTCTTCCTAGCCAAGGCAAAAAGAAGCGGCCCTGGTGTGGGCCGAGGCGCTGGAGCCGGTGCTTCATCCTTTCGAAGTTCTTCCGCCGACCACCGCTTCGACTTCCCTTGGGCAAGACAATTAGTAGAGAGAGAGAAAAACTTTGAGGATATTATTTTTGTAATATGGTAGCTTGAACATTGCACCGTTTTAGCTTTTGATGACAGTTTGCTTTTATGCATGCGCTTTTGTCTTTTTGATGGTCTTTTTCTCGAGCCATTGATCTTAGTTTTATCGAAACGTTTGAGCCGCTCTTGGACATGGTTTTCTTGGGGAGAGTCACCCTGCCCGAGGCGGGCGTCAAGCGTCCCGATGCAACCTTGACCTTTGTCACGAGATCGGACCACAAGAAAAGGCAAAAGAAGTGTCTAAGTGTTTAGCGCGGGACTTAAGCGTGTGCCATGTTGGTAGCCCCCGAGCGGGGGCCGACCCTGGGTGGGTCGGTCCGCGCTTGCTTAGAAAAGAGAGAGAACGAAAGAGACTTTTTACTGAAAAAAGCTTAATCATAAGAAATGTAATATTTTATTCGAACTTATCTTTTTGTTTGCGCGGTGTAGAGGATCTCGTGTGTCGCTTGTGAGGCCACCCATCTGGAGATAAGGACGCATTGAAAGATTCTGGCAATGGGTAGTTCCCCTGTTTGCTTCTTCACTCGCAAATTATCCAAAACTTGTGGAACTCACTAGAAATAACCAAATTTACTTTGAAAGAGCCTTTGAGAGCGTGAATTTTAATGGAATGTTGGTGGTAAAAATCGTACGTTATCAACCACCAACAGTCAGTCGCCCATGTCATCAGGTGCTAACGTGGACGTTTCTTCCCCATGATGTCCTTGATCGTCTTACAAAACTGTTTTGCCCATGGTCAATCCACCAGAATGTGAAATAATGTCTTTGAGGGGTTTCCACATGCTCCACAGTTCTTCTCCTGTCGTATCTTTCGGAGAAAAGTTATTTGATCTCGCAACATAGATGGAAGAGATAAGCATTTCTATCGATCCCTACCTTGAGCCCCACATATAACCTTGTAGAGGTAGGTGAGGCTACTTGAAAAGCCTTAGTGAGGATCAAACACTTTGAGCGACTAAGTGGCTTGAGAGAATGAGAGTATGCCTCCATATTTTTGAAAAAAAAAATCTCCAAGTACTGAGAAGGAGGAATCAGGCTCTCCATTGATTTATTTTGAGGTTCAATAGGTGAAAGTGAAGGTGTTAGCCACCTGGAATCCAAGGTATGAGGGAAAGCTTTGAAATAATTCTTATGCATACTCTTGATTTCATGACCCTAGGCTTTGCTTGATCCTCTGGATCTAAATCAACCCTTTGCTCGGGACGAGCAAAGTCTAGGTGTGGGGGCGTGTTGGCGGTCGATATCTATGACTTTTACCGCCAACATTTCTCCGGATTTCATGCTCATATAGTGATAATCATGCTAATATCATTTATACTAATGAGTTCCACAAGTTTTGTGCAATTTGTGAGTGAAGGAACAAACAGGAAAAACAGGAGGCCAAACTGGCACAGGGCCAGGCTGGCCGACCTAGCCTAGGCCGACCGGCCCCCTTCTGCCTCTTATCGCCATGGTTTTGATCCACAAGCTATCTAACACACCAAGGATGATCATGAGCCATGAGTTTGATGTCGGTTTGATTCGAGGACCCGAAAGGCCTAGCCATGGATTGGAGGGTCCACCTACCTTGGATTCTCGGACAACCTCAACTCAACGCAACCAAAACCGCCTCAAGGGACTGACATGCAACCGTTGATGAGCGAGTCGGTGCAGCGGAGGGCTGAGAGGGGCCAGGGCCAGGCCGAACGGCCTCCCCTAGGCCGGCCGACCCCCAACTGTTGAGCTTGAGGTGAACGCCACCACAACCGTCATCAGGACATCATCAGGAGCGTCCACGAGAAATTCGGTGCCAAATGGTGGAAATCAAGGGCCGAACGGCCTTGTTGAGGTCGGCTGGCCTGGAAGCGTGGCTTCTAGGCTTGATCTTTTGCGTGGCGGTTACTCTGACCGTTAGCATCACTCCTAAGCAGGATTCCACCCTTGGGAGGCTATAAAAGGCGCCCTTCAGCCCCACTCAAGACACACCATCCATTGGAGAGAAGAGAAGGCTCAAGATGTAGTCCACTATTATCTTAGAGTAGAGTAGAGAGAGTAGTGGGTGTCGGTGATATTATCTCCGGTAGTCTTCCACGGGGTAGCCCACGGAAGTGATTTGTATGCAGGGAAGATCGCAAAGATCGGAAGCAAGATGGTTAGGATGGACAAACACAGGGTTTATACTGGTTCGGGCCGTCGACTCGACGTAATACCCTACGTCCTGTTTTGGAGTGTTGTATTGCGTGTTGAGTTGTTGTCTCGTGAGTCGAGTTGTTTTGGAGGGGGTCCCTGCCCGCCTTATATATCGGGGGGCAGGGTTACAAGTCGGTTTGTATCCGATCCTATCTCTAAGAATCCTTTCCTTCTTTACAATAATTCCTATTCCAACTAGGACTTCTCCTTCCAGATCCTTCCTCCGTGCGCCGACTTGTCCCGCACGTCTTCAGGTCCAGAACGGTGGGCTGGGCCGCCCCCTTTTGGCGGGCTGCCAGGCTTGCTCGTGAGGTACCCGGGTACTATATCACCCACAGTAGCCCCCGAGCACTTCTTGACCGATCGTCGGCTGTAATTGATTCGTCTTTTCTTGCATGATCCGAGTGCTCCCAAGTTGTCTTAGGACCTCATCCGAGTGGTTTCGAAGAAGATCCGAGTGGTTTCGAGGAAGATCCGAATGCATGCTCAGACGTTCCTGAAAACAATTCTTCAATTATAGCCATAGTGAGGGGAAGGAGTGCTCTTCTTCACGACGCGACAGCGAAGTGAATACACTTAGCCCCCGGGCTTTTGGCAATTTTTGTATGAAATTGGCCAAAGGTCTTCAACTTTTATCCATCTGTATCTTGATCTTCAATGGTGTGCACCTCCAGGTGCAATCATTGGGTGTAGCCCCCGAGCCTTGAACAGAATAGAATATTCTGGTCGAGGGTCAAAAATAAATATTATGAATCTCTTTTTAAACTTAATCCATCAATGGTGTGCACCTCCAGGTGCACCCATTGGGTGTAGCCCCCGAGTCTTGTTACGACTCAGCATGATCGTGTCAAGATTCTGAAAGCCATGAATTCTGACTGATTTTTTCAGCCCCCATGCCTCTGGACATGGATTTTAGATAATCTTTTCCTCCAGGGGCTTTTTTATTTCCCCTTTATAAGGATTTTGTCCTCAAGTTCTTTGAACTCGGCATGACCTCCGAGTCGTGTCCCACGACTCAGCTTGACCATATGGTAAGCCATCTTCTCGCAAGATTTATACTTATCAGCATTTGACCCAGATTTCTGAGTCAATTTAGCGATAGTATCGCATGCCTTACGTAATAATTAATTGCAAGGTTGCAACATTAATTGCAAAAATAAGCCTGGCCGTTGACTAATTTTAGCCTCACGACCGAGTGGTTTCTGCCCCTGAACACTAGCTCAGGAACCCACAAATTTGTTAGCGTAACAGAACTGAAAGGTCGTGCTATATTTCCACTTAGGCCCACTACTCCGCAAAGTCCGTTGCTTCCTAACGGTTATTTTACGGAAGGCGAAATACCGCGAGATATCGCGACTCCTTACCGCATTTTGAATTCAAAGCGACGGGACGTGCCTGCGTCGGTTGAGTTCCCGAGACACGCATCACGCCGCGCGCGGGAGGAACGGTTCATTCCTTTATAAGCCATCCCCGCCGCAATCTTCTTCCTTTACTCGCCATTTGCCTCCCCGACGCTCCAGTTCTCCTTCTCGCGCAAGAGCAAACCCTAGATCCGCTCCCGCAGCTTTCCTCCTCGATCTTCAGCCCCCGTTCGTCGCCATGGCGCCCAAGAGGAAGGAAGGCCCGAAGCGGAAGGAGAGGTCGCCAGCAAGGGCCCGGTCGTCCAAGGCAAAGGCCACCGCCGAGGTCGCCGTGGATCGCGCCGCCGAGTGGAGGGAGTCCATCACCACCACCAGGCGCCTCGAGCAACACGTCATCGACGGCATCCTCCCCGACCAGCAAACCGCCGAGCGGCGCGCCGCCGCCGGTGAGTCTTTCCCCACCCCAAACTCCTCTGATTTGGTGGTGTTAGAATCTTTCTTTCTTCGTGGTTTTGGCGTGCCCGCGCATCCTTTCCTCCGTGGGCTGCTGCACTTTTATGGGATCAGTCTTTGCGCACTGAATCCCAACTCCATTCTCCATATCGCCATCTTCATGAACCTCTGTGAGGCCTATCTTGGGATAGAGCCTCACTTCAATCTTTTCTTCATCTTTTTCTTCTAAAACCTTATCCCAGAACCGAGTGCCCACAAGTAGTCGGGGGCGCCGGATTCCAACTCCGCGAGGGTCGAACTCGGGAGTATTTTGATATCCCTTTCCTTACCTCCAATAAGGGGTGGCAGTCCGAGTGGTTTTACGTAGGAAACCACTCGCCTGCCATCTCTCCAGAAATCGATTCTCATCCTGTTCCCTCCCAATCCTGGACTGCTCTACCCAAGGAGAGTGAAATGGATCAGGTTCGGGAACTCCTGGGTCTCATTACCCAGTTGAAGGACAGAGGGTTGTCTGCCGTCGGAGTGGCAGCCAACTTCGTTCTGCGCGGGTCCAGCCCCTCAAGCAGCGGGCTCACCCGGCGTATGAGTATTACGCCGAGGGGGACAACACGCGCGAAGCCCCCGAGCGTGTCGACAAAGTCCAAGCCGCCGCTCGGCTTGGAAAATTCTTCGCGCCCGGAACCTCCCTGAGGACCACTGACTGTCCTCCGGCGTTCAACTTGGGAAATCCACGCCCTGAGGTATTTAGTCAATCTGTTGTTGTTTTTTATTTCAATTCCACCCATTGGGTGTAATCTCAGAACTGAACCCAACTTTTGCAGGGTCGAGCTGCCTTTGTATCCCTCCCTCCTTTGCCTGAGATGCCAAAGGGAGTGGATCAACCGACTCGGCGCAGGGCCGTTGGAACTGAAGAAGCAGTCGGGGGAAGTGAGAGTGATCTGCGCGACTCGGATATCACTCTGTCATCCTCTCCTTCTCCCGACGTGCTGTCTCCGAGTGGTGGGAAGGCTGCCCCTGCCCTGAAGAAGGGGAAGATCTCAACGGGGATCGTGATTGGGGATGCGCCAAGCCGCCGCCAACTTCTTATCTCTGAGTCGTCTGACTCGGAAGAAGATGAAGCTGGCGGTGCCGGGTCGTCAATCCTGCCGCCAATCACCAGCTCGGAGCAGTCTCCCCTTGCAGTAGTACCTCTGAGTGCTGCAAGTCCGAGGGACCTCCCTTCCCCCACTCGGAAAGGAAAGCGCCCGAGAATGCGCATATCTACTCTGTAAGTAACATTATCATCTCTTCATTTTCCTTTATGTTCATCTGTTTGTAATCCATATGTCCTCTATCCTGTAGCACGCCGTCTGAGGTCCCTTTTGCGGGTCCTGCGCCTCAGTCGGCTGTTGAGACCGAGATCCCATCAATCCAAAGTCCAGAGGTGCCGATCCACTCGGCTGATCTTCTCAGCGATCAGCCTGTGGGTCCGCCACCAGAGTCGCTGCGAGCACCAACCCCGCCTCCACCGAGTCCTACACCGGCGTCGCCGACCCCACCGCCAGTTCCTCAAGGCAGCCCCCAGCCTGCTCCTGTGGTTGAACCGACTGCAGCAGTGGAGGAGCCCCAGACTGCGGCGGTCGAAGTTGCTCCTGCGGTGGATGGTGCTTTGAGTGGTGGTGCTCCCATGACTCCTCTGGAGGAGTTCATGTCACTCCATCTTCGCATGGGCCAGATAGCCAAGGTATTTCCTGAGTTACTTATCTTATTGATGTCAAGTACCGAGTGGTACATCAATTCATATTGTCATCTGACTTGTCTTTGCAGGACTTAGCTGTTGATGCCGAGGCAAAAGCCTCGGTTATTCAAGAACTATCTTCTGCAGTCGCTAAGGC